>BMAW01026593.1:515480-648691 GCA_019974015.1 Nephila pilipes
ATAATAGTATTAATGATTTACAGTAAGAATTGTAAAAATATATAAAGGAAGAATACCAGAATGTGATTAATACATTAAGGGAATAAAAATTAAATAATATATTGAAAATAAAATTTAACAACAGAAAATGTCGATATTTAAAAAGCTACGATGCTGTTATCATTCGAATGAAGTGAAACGCAAAAACAAGAAACAGAACCAATAAAGAAACGAAGGTTACGTAGAATTTTAAAATATAAATATGTTTTTTATATGCATATAATATTAAATATAACCATCTAGAAAGCACAATGTTTTAATGAATGCCTACGTTCAACCCAATGCCAGACAACATCAAAGCCCAATTCGTTCAATTTTGCCATTGTTTTCATCGACTTGTGGCAGGGTTCATTGTCTTGGTGAAAAAGGATTTTTTTTCTCTGCATGTGCGGTCGTTTATTTTTTTTTGCGATTTCCTCCTTCAAACGCACCAGCAAGTCAATATAATAATCACTGTTGATCTATTTACCTTTTTCGAGGTAGTCAATGAAAATCACCCCAAAAAACTGACGCCATGACTTTGCCAGCTGACTGCTGCGTTTTCGGACGCTTCGGACGGCTTTCGCCAGCTGTGCGCCACTCAGATGACTGCCGCTTCGACTCTGGAGTGTAGTGATGTATCCATGTTTCGTCCATGGTCACGTAACGACGCAAGAAATCTTTTTTGTTGCGAGTAAATAGCGATAAACAGCTTTCTGAATCATCGACTCGTTGCTGTTTTTGTTCCATCGAAAGCAATCGCGGCACCGACTTGGAAAAAACCTTTCTCATGCTCAATTTTTCATGAAGGATAGATAGTAAATACACTTCCATATGATATCTGTGTCATCTCAGCAATCTCACGGAGCTTCACTTTACGATCTTTCATTATAATTTTTGTCACTTCACTCACATTTTCCGGTGTAACGGCTTCCACAGGTCTACCCGAGCGTTCCGCGTCATTTGTGTCGGTACGACCACGTTTAAACTCGGCAAACCACCGACAAATCGTTGCTTTTGATGGACAAGAGTCCGGGTAACATTTTTCAATCCATTGTTTCGCTTGCACTGTATTTTTACCCATTAAAAAACAATGTTTTATCAGAACACGAAACTCGGTTTTTTCCATTTTTTAAACAAACTACAAAACGACTTTACTCCAACCTCGATAACTCAGCTGTTTCTGGTCCGATCGACTTAAAATTTTGACACGTTTCAAGCAAAGGTTCGTACTCTAGAAAGACCTGGTTTACTACGAGCGCCATCTCTGGGTTAGTCTCGGGAGTTATTGATTAATGTGTTATGCTTGCAATAGAAATGTTACCAATAAGTTCTTAATATACATTTAGTTAAATAACTAGATTTTAAAGTAAAGTGGCGAATTTTTCCTCATTCAAGACGTGTTATAAAGGGGCATTCTATAATGGCAAGGCTTTGACTAAAACCTTTAAATGAATTCATTGCGACATCGGTAAGCTTTTAGACAAACTTATGTTTATTAAAGTAAGAATATGGTATCGGAAGGAATAAAAGCTATATTGCGCTACATGCTATAAAAGCAATCCGACAATCAATACACATTGAAAAAGGGTAATAGCCTTTATATCACTCAAAACTCAATCGATCAACCAATGGCACTGAAAACGGCATAAGGATTGATAGATGATCAGTTCTTTCAGATAAATAGCTCATAAATTTAAAAATAAATTATGTGTGAATATGGTGTCGACTTATTTTTTTTTTATATTTTAAGTATTGGTAAGACCCTCATTTAATGTAAGCGCGCTCAAAATTCTAATCGAAATAATTACCATATATTTCAAACTATGAGACACCTCTCAAATTAATGGGAGGATTTTTAGAAAATCTAGAAAATTTACTCTCTATTCTATAAAAGGAAAAGAAAAAAATCGGTCAAAGAGTGTTCCAAAGATTAAATTGAGTAGAATTATTCAAAGAATAATACGCACCCAACCGCCATATATATATATATATATATATATATATATATAATTATTAGAAATGTTGAATGAAGGTTTTTTCATTTAAAAATATTGCTTTCAAAATTTATTTAAGATATTAATTTTACATTTACAAGGGTGCACAACTTAGATGCAAATTTAGTTATGAAATTATATTCAGCCAATAATAAGTGTTTCTAAATTTTTATTAGTTGCTCAAATAATTCGTACTAGTTTTATTCAGTACATCTTCACTCTCAGCACTATCGCTCATCGCGATGACGTCACCAGTTGCAATATTTCCATCTGAATTACTGTTGTCACTTCTTTCAAAAAATAGGTGGTCGTGGTCGAGAGCTTGCAGCCGGTTATATTTCTGTCGAGTCATGGGCTCGAGACCTGATGCCATTAAAGACTGGCTGTGTAGTGGAACTATCCCGTTAAATTTGACGAGGCTCTAAATTCTCATGATGACACGGTGTGGAAGTTAGGAGGGCGGAATGTCAGCTCAGGTGTCGTTCGCGTCATTTGACCGAGTTTCAAAAGTCAATCTCCGATGCACCTCGCGTTGCTTCTAAATGTTACATCTTTTCTATTCGACCTTTTAAAAAAAGCTTAATATTCGACACCATCCATCGCCTTACTTATCTTGCATTTCTTAAATGGTTTCATAATCTCCCATAACTCTCAATGAATGTTTCACCTAACGAATTGCACAGCTATATTATCCTTCACATTTATTATCACCGGCGTGATGTAATAATTTTGCTAACAATATTTTGAGCCAATCATTGAATTCCTCTAATAACTTCGAAAAAGTACAAAAATTCGTAATATCATCTTCAGATCATAAGACGCACTCGTTTTTTAAGTCAATTTTTCCATGATAAAAGGTACTTCATATGGTCTGAAAAATACGGCATTTTTCACAAAGCTGCTAATTATTAATCCTATGGATCTAGCTGGCATATTATTATCTGCAAATACATAATCTTATTTTTGCTGCTCAAGTTTACCATACAGTTTTATAATTCTTCCTCGATCATATCTCGAGCTCGATTTAAGCACATTTGTAAATTAGTGGAATAAAGCAAACTAGATTGCAGGAATGCTACGCAGCAGTTGAAAACTACGTTACGGAAAGCAATATTTGAAAGAGCCGTTTATTCAGATGGTTGCCCATTGGATGGCCACATTCTTCGCACGATTTTAAAAATCGCTAAATCGGCGAGTTTTTAAAGTGAAAATTTAGGATGGGTGCGCTTTACGGCCATATTTAACAGAAAATCGAGATTGCTACTCACATTTGGATATTTATCGCCAGAAAACATTTCCATTGCCAATTGTGTGGCCTGGGCCGCATTTTAGCCTTTAATTTAGATAACAATTCATTCAATTTTGTCCACTGTAGATTAGATTTCTAGGCGTGTGGGCTGCTAATATTTTTTTTTTAATTCCCTGAATAACATCGCGTGGGAAAAAAAATATAAGTATCTTTTTAATGATTCTATTGAAGGAATCATGCTATCCGGAAAATGCAAATATGAAGAGGAGTGCAGGAAAGAATTTGTTTTTGTGGTGAGAAATGAGAAGCTAATGTGTTTTTTTGTCAAATAATATTATTTACAGTTCAAGGTCAATAATCTGTAGTAGCATCATGAATCAAATCCCTGTTTTTTCAGCCATCAATTTCCAGCTGGTTGCGAATTAGGAATAACTAAAATAATGTCTTTAAAAGCAATTTTAAATAACCAAACCAAGTTTTTGACAATGTTTGTTAAAGAAGTAAAAAAAAAAAAACTACTTAGACCGGATTTATTATGGCCTTCAATATTGCTTGGGCAAACTGGAGAAGAGTTCATGAAAAGGAATATTAATGAAGTACTTTCTGCTTTAGAACGAACCTATGGTCATTGAACTAAAACTTCAATAGGTATATTTGTTCATAATGCGAAAAGAATCCAGAAGTGTAGGAACTATAGAACACTTTATTGGACTAAAAGAAAAGACTCGAGGATTAGACATGAAACGTATTTAATACTGTACTAAGAAAGCATTCTGTATCATTTAAAATGTTAGTCAGTGTCGCAATTGACAGTGTTACAGCCATGAGAGGTCCTATTAAAGGACTTCTGGTAATTTTAAAAACCAGCACATTGTTTCCTAATTTCATCCCTGTCCATTGTATGGCTCAGAGAAAATCTAGTAATTAATTATTTCAAAAATGACCACATTATGGTAATAGTTTTAAAAATTGTTAATTATATACTCTAGTGCTAAAACTAATCGACAATTTATAACCATCATAAAAGAAATATTCTACTTTGAGCTTCCAAAATATACATCGTGGTTTTATATGGGCCAGTGAATTCAAAACATGTATCATGGTTTTATTTAGTCTGTATTTAACCGAGCATATTCTAACTACCTTAAGATGTCCTCAACCAAACTTTCGGCAGCTACATAACTGCTAAGATGGAAAACATTCGTAAAGCATCTAAAAGTTCATTTAACTCTTAAAGAATTTCTTTGTAAGATTCTGTGATAGAATCAGCACAATTTTTTTTTGTTTCTTTGAGTGTTTTAGAAAAACATTAAGTTTCTTAACTAACAAGAAACGTGTGAAATAAACTAATTATGAAGGTCGTTCAATAAGCCCTAAGAACATTCAATAGTCGGCACTAGGAGCATCAAAAATATTTAGCAAGCATCATGACTCACTAGACAGCTGTCTCAGTTAGTTTCATCTCACGGTTTCATTATTCTTGTCCATTGAATCAAGATACGTGTTTCTTTAGAAAAATGGAAAAAAAGTGAGTTTCTCGAGTGGTGATGGAACACTTATATTTAAAAAGCTTAACACCGAAAGAGATCAAAGCTAAGATGAATGAAGTTCATGGCAAATCTACTCTTCAGTTTGCAACTGTTTACAATTGGGTAAATGAGCTTCAACGTGGCCACTAAAGATGAGTCACACAGTGAGAGCGACCTGGAATGATTGACAAAATCCACAATATGGCTTTGAATGATCAAAGTGCGCGAAATAACACTAAGTGTAGTGTTTTCAATTTTGCATAAAAATAGAGAGTGAAAAAATCTCGAGACGATGGGTGCTGCATTTGCTCAAAGTAGAAAATGTACAAATTGAATAAGTAAATTCCAAGTGAATAAATAAACCCTTTTCAATCGTTTTTTTATTATTTTCCGCTATCGGTAAAATAATTATTTCAAATGAATAAAATAATACGTTTTAATGTTTGTTATAATAGCTTAAAACAAGTTTTAATCAGATTTGATCAATTTTGCTCAATCTTTCTGACAGTTTTAAACCGAAATAAAAATACGAAGAGAATTTCAAATGTTTTCCATTATTTCCAGACTTGTTCATTGAATTATCGAAGAATTCCTTATAACATCCCAATTCAGTCCCTTTTAAAAATGTTTTTAATCTTTAACTTCCATTCCCATTAATGGGAACCAAATACTTGTTTTTTATTTTAAAATCCTAATGAATTCGGGAAAGTAATAAATTAATATTTAGAAAGTCGGGGTGAGGATTCTGTCATTAATTTCTTTTGTAAAAATCGCTCGAACATCAACAATTCTCCTTTTATGTTCAACTAAAATATAAGATTTGGAAAACGTTGCAAAATTGAATCATTTTCATACCATTTATTCGCCTTTTCTTTGCTAATTAAATAATGTAAAACAGAAACATACGAACGGAAAATAATGTCTGTAAAAAAAACTTCTGCGTCGCTGGGAAAAATTTGAAATGCAATTAAAATTTCCTGCAAACCAAACTAAGTTCAAAATATGCGTTTTGTGTTGATTTAGTTTTAACGACTCAGACCTTGTTTAGTACAGTATTTTTTTTCAGTGCTTTATGAATAATATTTGATTAATAAATTATGTTTTTCCTTAATTGTAACAATAAATAATTCATTTGAGGAATCTTTTTCTCGAGGAATATAATTATTGTGATGGGGACTATTTATTTTCAATTTTCAAAAAGGTTCGTGTCTGTACACCCACAGATAGGCAGCTCCAAAATGGCTATATATTTCTCCCGAAGTGGGGGCATGGAATCCGAATACCAGATGGTCGCCCATCCCAGCCGAATATCTATTAATTGAATGTAACATGTACGAAACTTAGTGATAAAAAAAAAATTACGAGGCATGTGTCAAACAGATCCGCCATCTTAGCTACAGCTTCCCGACGACGACAGTCTCTAGTAGAGATGATGAGCGATCAATTTCAAAAGATATTCATTACTATTGCGGGTGCATATTAATACAGCAATGGCTTGAAAAACAGCCTTCTGTTAAACAAGATATAAATAAAGCTCATGTTTAGAATGTCATTCAAATGCAAAATACTTTTTTCTAGGATCAGCGGACCTGCAGATAAGCATCTCAACCCTGATTCGAAACCCTAAACAGCAAAAGGTTTCTGCTGAATATTAATTTTAAATTTCTGAGAGGTCTGAAATCACAATTTTCACTAGTCTTGATTATTATTTTTTTTAAATTAGTCATAGGGGGCTAAAATGCTCTTTACTTCTTTTCATTGGACTAAAGGTCAGAAAAGAAAAACTTGGTGAAAACATGCTTCCACATTCGACACCATGATTCTCACATGTCCAAAAGAAACCTCTGTGGGTCCACGTGGCACGATAGTCTAGTGATGACGGTAGCGGGCTCGAAGCTGGCAGTTTTCACCGAGTCGTGGGTTCTAGCCCTGATGTCCCTTAAAACCCACCGTGTAGACCTCTTCATAAAATTAAAAGTTATTATACACATTCCTCTATTATTTCATCAAATTTCCAAATATATGATACATACTTAATCACACATTCATATACACTTTACAATCACATACAAAAATTTCATACACATATGCATGCATACACATACATGCATGCAATGCAAACCTGTCGAGGCTCAAAGTCCTCTCAATGGGGTGGAAGTAAGAAAAGGGAGGTGCCACCTCAGGTGTCATCCTCGTCAATTGAACGAGGTTCAAAATTACGAGATCCGTCACAAACAGCTCTTATGCGACGTTAATAAAACCAATCAATAAATTCTTTGCTTATTTGAAAAAAGGAAAGTATTTAAAAAATTATAGCCATCTAAGGGATTATTATTTTAGGTGGGACGTTTTGGTGTACCAGATCACTTTTCAATTTTTTTATTCTTTGTTTCACTTTTAATTATATTTAGCTTAAATATAATCAATTTAATAATTTTTCATTTGTTTTAATTTTAATTACATGTAACTATTATATTATACAACTTAATAATTTATCGTTTAACGTAAATGGTATATAATTACGAATTAACGACCGCTTACTTGGAGTGGAACTCGGTCTGACAAGGAGGCCATGTACATGCACACACATACGTGTATGCATGCATATGTGTATGAAATTTTTGTATGTGATTGTAAAGTGTATATGAATGTATGATTAAGTATGTATCATATATTTGGAAATTTGATGAAATAATAGAGGAATGTATGTAACAACTTTTAACTTTATGAAGAGCTTATATGCTATGGATCTTAAACAATTTTTACGCAGTAAGTTCTGGCTTCGTCAACTCGTGTAGAAGAGTATGAGTTGTTGATTGTAAATACGAGGCGTGGCTATTAACAAACGAGGCTGATGCTATAAAAAATTTATTTTGATTTTATACAAATTTATTTATTATCACTAACAATATACACGCCTCCTCTATCCCTACAACGCATTATGTGAATCCATCATTTTTCCAAAAGCTGCTAGAAGTTTTCTTCAGTCAGCACCTTCAGAACGCGCGCCGCTTTTTCTTTCATAGCTTCAATAGACTCATATCTTGAAATATTCAATGCAGAATTCCCCCATTAGGAAACAGATAGAAGTTGTATGGAGCAATATTCGGCGAATAAGGTGGATGGTTTAGCATTGGGATCCAGTACTTGGCTAGAAACCTCTTCACTCTCAATGCGGAATGATTTGTTCTTGATTTGCTCATTCAAGTTCTTTTGGCTCTTGGTGAAGATGGGATCTTCCAGTATGTGGATTGGAGCTTCGTATCAGGATCATAAGTAAAACACCGCGGTTCGTCAAGATTTATTATTCTTTCCAATAAGTTTGGGTCATTTTCAATGGCATTCAAAGTGTCAGAACAAACATTTTTGCCAGCTTCTTTTGGTTGAACCGTGAGAATTTTAGACACCATATTGGCACACACTTTTTGTACATTTAAATTGTTATGTAAAATTTGCCGTACGGATTCTTCGTCAATTCGTACAGACTCAGCAGCCACACGAATGCTTAATCGACGATCAGATTGAACCTGATTCCCTTTTTTTTTTGAAATTGTCATCCTCTTTTGACTTAAAAGGGCGAGCGAGGGTGAATTATCTTCAATGTCTTCTCAGCCATCTTTAAGACGCTTAAACCCCTCAAAAACAGGTGTGTAAACTAACACTAGATATTCGCAATTTAGAATGATGGAAGTTTCGCTAACTTGTCAGACTGGCGGCTTTTCAAATCATCGGTTGAAAACGATCCATGAGACTTGCTTGGCATCATTAAATTAATTTATTACTATGATGCACAACACATTTTTAGAGAGGCTAATGTTCACTACTAAATTTCAAAAATTTCTAGGTCATTACTCGAGGAGGCAGTTACAACTCTCTTAGAGAGCATCTCGTATGGCGCGCAGCTCCCTCTATTTTCTAGTTTCAACATTCTGTCCCCCCGAATGAAAGGTCCATTCTAAATTTCAGAATAATTATAATACCAAATACAATATTCAATAATAATTAAATTATAAATATTACAAACAAAACACTAACAGTTTACAAATTTCAGTTGTATTTGTACTCTCTATATTTATCTTGAATCCTGTAATGAGATGAAAATTAACCCTTTCGGGACGACACGCCTTCGCGTAGGACGTTCCCTTGGGACGGAGGGGAATCGGACGGAACTGTCGCAGGGCCAGGGGTTTTGAGTCTCTAAGCCTAACCTTAGAAAAAAAAAATCACAAAAAAAAGTTTTCGTTCTAATGTTATAATTTTTGGTAAAATTTTAGATTTTTACTTAAGCTGTTACATATTTTGAAGTTAGGATTTTTAATAATCTTTTTTCTTCAATTTACAAAAAAAATGTATATAAAGAAGTGTTTACTTTGAGAAATAATTTTCATAAGCGCTATTGAAATTATTCCGAAGTTTTATGGACAAAACATATCAATAAATTTTAAAATTAATAAAAAAATATACAAAAATGTCTATTTACAAAAAGTAATTTTTGAACTGCGCATAAACTCTAAGTCCTGTTTTGTCCGTCTCTGACAAAATGTCCGCTGTAGATCCACTAGAAATATTCCTTTCAAACCTTTAAAAAATTTAAGCATACTCTCATCATTACTTGGATCATCAACCATGTGAGTATATTCTTCTGATAAACAACGTTTTCTCGCTATTATAAACAGGAGTCAAGGCTTTCCGAAATAAAAAGGGAAGTAAACAAAATATAACCGAAAGCAACACAAAGAGCAATAGTACTGATGTAAAACTAAAAAGAAAAAAACATAAATTTAGTAGCAAAAACTAATAAAAAAAAGCATCCGGAGAGAAACAAGAAACGCGAATGCGTACATCACGTAGAAATTTAAAAAGCCGAGCTCAGTTTGTTTACAGTATGCTTTCCCTCCTACCCATCAACAGCTGATGTACAAATTACTAAAGTAGGGCAGAATGTGAGCTAATTGAAAGTCAGGATAATAAAACTATGTTCAGTTCAAAAGTAATGTTCACAGGGAGAGCCGATAAGAGATTTTTAGAAAACGTTCCACCGTAGAATGAGAATATGCATTGTTCGGCCCCTGAGCACATTCACCAATGATGCGTATTTGGTGTTTTGGGCCGCGAACAACCACCGCGAGTGATACGTATAGGGTATTTTCGTCCCGAAAAGGTTAATAAACACATAAAAAATAAATTTGATCATTAATCTCAAGAATATATAACAATTGCACAGTTCTTTTTAAGACAGATATTTCTGTCTTGATTGTATAAGACATTATCTTTCCATGTCTGCCAGGAAAAATGGATCCACTTTTCCTAATTTCCAAAAATGCATAGGAAATTTACAATCATTAATTAATACAATATCATTAATTTTGAATTGAGTAATTTTACCAGAACGTTTGACACAATTAACAGAGATCTTAGTGTTAAAAAATATTCTTTTTTCCATTTATTCCAAAACACATTAATTAATCTTTCACGATAACTAAACATTTTAATAGACATTTTTCTGTTAGTTAAATTAGAATAAAAAGAAAGCCTATCAGGAGGTAAAGTATTTACTCGACGTCTTGAAAGCAAATGTGATGGAGTTAGAGGAATAAGTTCCTGTAAATTGGAAAACACATAAGTCAATGGACGAGAGTTACTTTGAATTGTAATAATAAGAGTTTCTAGTTCTACTCTAGACAAATTAGTCTTTCTCAAAGAGTTCTACAAAGCAAGTTTTACGGATCGAATAAGTCTCTCATAATAGCCTTCCCACCATGCCACCTTCTCTGTAATATATGTTAATATCATCGTCTAACTGCCAAATATTTTTAAAGTTCTTATTTATTATTGAACAAAATTCAGTGTGTAAAGTTGAAATGTGTTATTTATACTTTACATCTGATGCGGGCATGCGACCTTGTACTATTTTACCGAAAAGAGTATCAATTAAAAGAAAGGTCTATTTATTTTTCCTTTCCCCCTGAATATAATCCCCTAAAATACTAATAACCAATAAGTAGAGATATCTCATTTTCAAGTGATTCGCATGTATTAGACAGTTGAATATACGAATAATTATCTTTGAGAATACCCTTCAACTTTGTCGATACTTTGAACGGCGATCCCAAAATAATATCAGTCAGCAGAGCTTCAATCGTAATTCTCTTTTCTGGGTCATGCTGATTGCAGATGGTTAGTTCTACAACCTCATAAGTTTTGTTGATGGGTACACTTTTGCTAAACGTATACACTTGCCTTATAATGGGCAATTTAAATTCTACAGCGAATTCTTTCTTTAAAAATGAATGTTGATCGCCACAATCTAATATAAAAGCAATGATTTAAGGACCCTAGAAGCGATTATGATTCGATCCATCACGTATGGTATGATAAACTTCTCTCCATGAGTACAATCAACGTATAGACTGTATCGTAACAAGCAGCAGAATTTGAACTATAATATCTAACTCTTCACCCAGATTCATTGACACAACTGTTCTTTTTGAACTTGGATAGCATTTTTCTCCTTCACAGGTTGTAGAATCAGTGAAAGCAACAGAAACTTTGTTTTCAAAGAGCTTCTCCAACATGCTGTGGACCTTTATCTCTCGTAAATTCAATATTTCTGCATAAGCTTTTAAAAGAAATATGTAATTTGAGATCCATTTTGGTCAAGGTATCTTGAATACTGAACTTATCTTGTGATGTCCTTGCAGCTTAAATATCCAATATGGTTTTAATTTGTTTTGTCTAGGAAAGCATTTAAAAAAAAAAAAAACTTGAACTTTTGAAAAGTAATTTTTTTTATCTTGTACCTGCAATGTACATGATTCCAGCAGCTCCCCTTATCACATTTTCTTGGTCCTGGTCACGAGTTCGTAGCCGGGATTGTTCCAGTATAGCTGCGGGTTCCAGATTCTACTTAAGACCTGCAATGCATCGGGGTTGATGCATATTAAATATGATAGGAATCAAAGTTTTCATGCTGAATTGTCTTGAAAATATGGAAAGAGAGGGCTTAGGTGGTTCCCTCTCCACTGTGGTTCAATATGACGAGACTCTTAACTAATAACCCTTGCTTTTACTAGCGATGTCTATAAAAACAATAAATAAAAATCTACTCTATGAAATAAATACGATCTTAAAAATATTTTAAGAAAGGTTTGATATACAGCTGATTGTGGTTTGCAAAACATGATTTTGTGGATTCCCTTTAAGTTATTTCCTGAATAAGGAATTTGCCAACAATATTTCGGAGGACAATTGCGAGCACCAGTATAATTTGCATCAGCTATGTCACTGTTTGTACGGTTTTGCTCTTTATTCTTGAACCGGATATATTATTCCGCTACTGTAGTATTCGGAAACGATATAAACATTCACATTATTTTTCCATTAAACCTTTCATTTGCCTTTAAAAGAAGTATTATGAATGTGAAAAATGAAATTCTTCATCAATCTCATATTTTCGCAGATTCGCTGTACGAGAAGTAAATTTCTTATATTTCAATGAAAAATAACAAAATTCTAGAGAGAAAAGAAATAAGGCGAAAATATTAAAAAATATAACATATTTTTTCTATTCATATTAGACCAAAGTCGATTTATGTATCGATTTTTTCTGATGTCGAATTTCTAGAAAAAATCTTCAATAAGATCATAAGTTCGACAAACAACATGACATTTCTTTATTTATTTTTGTAAATTCCTTTAGTCAGAGTATTTAATTTGTTGCATCTATGGCAATAACTTATTCATAAGATTGGAAAAGAGAAAAGTAACATAAAAAAGGGAAAGTAATTAAAAAAGGGAAGGGATTGTTATGGAACCTGGCATTAAATACTCTAAACTAAAAGTACAACAATCTATAATAATAATAATAAGAAGAAGAGTTATGTGTCCCTCGAAGTTGTGTTTTCGAAATTCCTCTTAGATTTCTTAAAATGCAATTTTAATGTCATCGCCTTGGCACATTTTATCTACACTGAGCAACAGTGTGCACATATGTTATTTGATGTCATGATTTATCGTCGCATAGATTGGGCGTACATTATGCCTCAGTCTGTTTTGATGCTTATATTTACTCGTTTGTTTTTTGTAGCAAATAAAAATTCTCTTTCGAACAAATTAATGCAGAAAAAAAAATTCTTTCCAAAAGTAAAATTAAGTTTTGGCAACATCATTTGTGTTTTTTGTTTACCTTTCATCGAACTGTCAGTTATTTCTAGAGCTGATAAAATACTGGATTCATGGAAAGTACAGAAGGAATTGTTAATGTTGAGGATGAACTTTAACCAGCCAGAATTTGTCCATGACCAGAATGTCAATGTTCCCAAACTTGCCAGAATTGTTTCAAGATCCTGTATAGAACCATTATCGTGCCCGCATATTCACACATACACACAGTTGTATATAACTACGGGATAAAAAAAGAGATTTAACGTCCATAAATTACCACAAATAATAGACTTGTATCACAAATTCTAGAATTGAAGTACAAAGTCGATTATGCTACTAAGTTTTTAAATTCTTTGGTATATTTTGCCTTATGCCTATTGTTATTGGAACTACGATGTCACTGGAAAGAACTTTCATTCCATAATTTTCCTCTCCTGATTAATAAATATCCTTGCTTCTCCTTCTGACTGCTTTATTTCGGTTTTGCCATACTTGGACAAAACTGATGCATACATCTATGTTCTGAATGGAGAGACATTTTATATAATTTATAAGATAGCTTTTCATATTTCTTATTAATATTTCTAATCAGTTTATTATTAGTAGCAGGTATTTTGTACAGTATAAGAACTACTTTTTGTACAATTTGTTTTCCTCCACTGCATAAATAATAATTTTTTGTTCTTTAGTGTTGACTATATTGTTTACATTTTATCTGGCCTTATATTTTTATAATTTTCATGCATTCATTTACAATTTTTTGTTTGATACTAAACATTTATGTACATTACTTGCTACCTATTAAAAATTTCATGGACCATTTTCAAAACCTGTTTTGTGATGAGGAAGTTTGATCGTTAGTCAAACTCATCGTAATTTTAATTCAAGGCTTTTATAAGAAATTTAACATTTATATTTATTTTTTTACAAGAGCTGTTATTTCAGTGCCGAGATGTTTCTCCTTTGGCTTGTTATATATATGCAGTTCAAATTCTTTACTGGATGTAAATTTATGTATTCTACTTAGTTATATTATCTTCTGAATCATTATTTACTTTGAGGCAAATTTTCAGTTACCTGAAAATTATTTTAATTATTGCATAGAAGTAGGAGCTCCTTAAAAATATTTTAAATGTTTGAAATGTCATTTTGCCCTGCGTTAGACATAAATTCTCATTAAATATTTTATACTTATTCACTGGATTAAGATTTTTTTCAACTCTCCCTAAGCGAAGAACTGTGTTGTCTGGCATTGGGTTGAACGTAGGCATTCATTAAAACATTGTGCATTCTAGATGGTTATATTTAATATTATATGCATATAAAAAACATATTTATATTTTAAAATTCTACGTAACCTTCGTTTCTTTATTGGTTCTGTTTCTTGTTTTTGCGTTTCACTTCATTCGAATGATAACAGCATCGTAGCTTTTTAAATATCGACATTTTCTGTTGTTAAATTTTATTTTCAATATATTATTTAATTTTTATTCCCTTAATGTATAATTCTTTTTTGTTTGATTTGATTCATTATAAGAATTGCCAAATGTTCTTCCACGCAACGATACATTTAATTTTTGCAACAACAATCTTTGTTGAATTATAAATTTTGAAACATTATATTTTATGATTTGTTACAGCTTCTTTTAAAAACTTCCTCATTAAATATAATTTACTTTTATTTTTAAATAATTGAAGTTTATTTTATCAACACTTTTTACAATATCTATTATTAATGACTTTTTTAAAATTTTCTCATTGGCTGACACTATACGCTTAGATACGACATTTTATACTTCGAGTCAATATAACTATTTAATTTTGAAAAATAATTCATCTATGAATAAACACTTCTTTCATAGTTTCTTCAAAATAAAAATATGTTTATTCTCAATAATAGTTTCATTTGTTTCTAGAAATTCTTAAATGAAGAGCCTTTTTTTTTCGTATTCATAAAACCATTCTTGCAAATTAGAGTTACATTTGAATAATTTTCTCCAATGTAACTGCATTAAAATAAAATTTAATTTAAAAAAAATGAATTAAGGTTTTAGTTTAGATGGATTGCAAATTAATCTGCAAAATGTCAAAAATAACTATTAGTGCTAAGAAATTACTCAAATTTTACATTCAATTCTTTAAAGAAAAGTTTCTGACTTACATATATATATGTTCCGACCAGCCGTTTATATTCTAAGTAACCCTATTGCAGCGAAAGTAAAACTAGGCAGTGTTTGTTATGCTGCGAGGGAGTGAGGTCACAAGATGAGCGACTGGTGGTGTTGAGATATACATGAGTGTGTGTTAAAATAGGCATGCGGACTTTATTTTTATGTGTGAAATAAACAAACGGTACGTTGAAATGGATAAATGTGAATGAGTGAATATTTGGTCAACGTCGAGCAGGAGCGGATTATGGGACTATGTGGATTTGTGTTTTTAATGAATTTTGACATTCTTACAATAATGAAGGTAAAAGCCACGGCATACATAATGGCTGTAAAAACTATCTTTATGGAGTTTAGCGTCTCGCCTTAATTTGTCAATGAATAATGATGAGGGTAAATGATTATTATATAATTTCCATTATGGCTTGGTCTAGCTTAAAACAGGATGAGTTAAAGCTTGTATGTTCGGAACTAAATATTCAGTTCTCATCTTCCGTTAAAGAAGCTGAATTTATTATTTTAATTGAGAATAGTGAGATTTATAAAGGATTGAGAAAATTGAATTTTATAGAAAATGTAATTCTAGAGATTCCGGAAGAAAAGCGTAAAGAATCAGAGCAAGCCGAAAACGAAAGACGTTCTATGAAATAAAAATTAGAAATTGAGAAGCTTTTGATTTTAAAAATCGAAAAGGAAATTGACATTTTAAAGCTGAAATCTGCATCTTGTGAGAATAAATCGCTTATCGATGATGAGCCGAGTTTTGATTTAGATAATTTAATTAAGAGTATAAAAATATTGACTATTCCTGTTGATATGACTGTTTTGTGTTTTAATCTCTTTTTTTTAACTTGCTCGAGGAAGCCTTCAAAACAAAAGAAATTAATTATAAATATAAAGCGGAAATTCTACTAAATTTTTGGGAAGATAGAATCGATAATTTACTGGTTTATATAAAGGAAGAGTTGAGTGATTATGAAAAAATCAAATCTGTTGCGTTAAAAATATTACAACCAACTCCTAGAGAGTGTTTAAACAGTTTAAAAATGCAGTGAAATTCCCAACGGAAAATTCCATGCAATTTTCATCAAGAGCTAGTTCTGTTTTTGATTATTATATTCAACTTCGAAAAGTGAAAGAGTTTTTTAAATTGTCTGAGTTAATGAATTCCGATTAAATACTTAACTCTCTTCCTTGTGATTTAAAAGTCCTAAATATTAAACAAAGAGAATACTTTTTTACACCACAGGAATCAGGCAGAGAGTGTGATTTATTTTTAGCTTCTAAAACCGGTAGAAAATCAATGTGTTGTTATTTGTCTTGCTCAGTTGTTAATACTCGTAATGATCAGAGAAGGCTTGGAAAGAGTAATTTTGAGAATCGTAATAATAAAAATATTTATAAAGTGTTTTTATCAAATGATAATTTAAAATACATTTTGTGCCATAACAACCATTCAATATCTAAGTTCAAAAGTTGTCTATCAACGATAGAGAAGGATTTGTGAAAGCTCAAAATTTATATATTAAATGCCTTTCATGAGGTTGTAATATTAAGAAGTGTTCTGTGGGAAACTGCTTTTGTAAAATGCTACGTAATAAGTTTCTTCATTTCTTCCACGTAATCTGATCAATTTAGTGAGAGTTATAAAAACGAAGCTAGTGCAATTACAAATAAAGGAGATGATTCAAATTCAAATCTAAATCTGGAAAGTATTGTTTTTATTCAACTTCTAGTGTAACCAATGAAAATGTGCAATCGTCATTTTCTGCTACTAGTTAGGTTCAAAACAAAAGAATAAGTACTGTATTGTTGATTACAGCTGTATTTTGTATTCGTGACAAATGTTGGAATTTGCAATGCGCCAGAGGATTACTTGATGCAGGTAATCGGTCAGATGTTATGACTAAAGAGTGTGCAAATAGTTATGGTTAAATCAAGAAAAATTAATAGGACAATATCGTATTTGAATAATTTCGCAATGAATGTTATCAAGTTTGTCGAAGCTGAAATTTCAAATACTAATAAGAATTTTAATCAAGAATTTGAGTTTCTTGGTGTAGTTAAAATTACTGAGTTAACCCCAGTTAAATATCTTAACGTTGAGGAACAAATAACTTCAAATATAAATTTGACTGATATGTTTGTGGTTACCCAAAAATTTGATTATCTTCTAGGTGCAAAAATTTTTTCCTTGTTTAATGCCAGAAAAAATATATTCGTCAAATTTAGAGTTATTATTTCAAAATGGTGTTTAGGGATTTTTGGCTAGTGGCATTGTTTTGGATTCAGATAACCAAAAAATTCATTATGAGTTAATAATTGATGATGATTTAAACATTACCATGAGAAAATTTAGGGAATTAGAAACTGTTAAATTAGAGACCCCTAAATCTCATGAGGCTAAAATTGCTGAGGAACCTTTCGTTCAAACTCATTTTAGAGAATCTAGTGGAAAATACTTAGTTTCAATACCACTTAAAGAAGAACCAGTTGCTTAGATGAATCTATAAGTATAGTATTAAAAGGTTAAATTCACTTTGGGTAAAACTGTCTCGGGTCAAAATTATTTAAATTTATGTAAATACTTTATTAATGAATATGAGAGATTAGAGCACATGAGACATGTGACAGATGAAGCAGAAACAGAAGTATTGTATTATGAGCCATACCGAGAAGGTCTTAGAAAACCTTAGAAGATGACAACGAAGCTTCACGTTGTTTTCAAAGCCTCGAGTGAAACAAGAAATTGGACTTCAGTTAATAATTTACAAAGTAATGGAGGAGTGATCAAAGACTACCTGATATCAATCATTCGGTTCCACAAGCATCCATATGCCTATATTGAGGACATACAAAAAATGTATAGAACAATAAACATTCATCACAGGAAGCGAAACCTACGAAGTATAGTATGGAAGTACAGTAAGTTAAGTGCAGTGAAAACTTTCGAATTTGTAACATTTACTTACGGTGCTGTGAGTGCCCCATTTCTAGCAACACGAATGCTAATTCAAATTACAAGAGATGAAACACATAATTTTTGCCTTGCAGCGTCAATTGTCATGGAGGACTTCTATATTGAAGACATGCAATCAGAAGAAAAATCCTTACTGGAATGTACAAGTATAAAACCACAGCTCACTTCAATGTTAATTCGAGCTTGCATAAAATTGCATAATGACGAGATAATCACCCACAATTGTCCTCTACTTCTAAAACCAGCTATGAATTTCAAATTCAGAAACAGGATCTTTAAGTAGCATTTGGGCTCCTACTGGTGAGTACGTTTGCCATAGGGTGTCCATTACATAATTTAGTGTTTATACTAAAATAACACTTCTTTCCACAATTGCTAAGTTATTTGATCCTTTGGGATTTCGTGGACAAGTGATATCTTTGGCTAAGATATTTTTACAAAATTTATGGCTTTTGAATCTTCAATGGGATCATCAACTCCATCCTGAATTTCATAGCATGTGGGACAACTTTTCTAACGAACTAGATTTTATTAGTAACATAAAAGTAAACCGATGCATTCTTCCATTTCCTGATGTTGAAGTGATAGATCTTCATGGCTTCGGCGACGCTTCAGAAGCTGCCTTCGGAGCAGTATTTACTGTATTTAATAATTCAATTTTTATTGATATCCCCCACTGTAATAATAAGTATTTTAAAATATTACATATTTTGAGTTTAATTCTTAGATTTGAGAATAATTGTAAATTTAGTAAGGAGAAACGTACTGGGTATCTGACTAGAACAGAAATTACTGAGCATATATTGGTAAGCTTTGTTCAAGCACATGAATTTTCGAAGGAGTTTAATGCTCTAAAAGCTATTGGTGAAGTGAATTCTGAAAGCCAGTAGATTAACATACAGTAATTAACCATTCGGCCAAATGTATCTAATATTGCTTCCTAAGACCCATAAATTGTTTAATTTAATTGTGAACTGTTTACATGTAAAAGTTATGCATGGCCCTTAGCAGTTGTTATACCAAGTCTGGCAGAAATTTTGGATAACATAAGGTAGATCATCGTGTAGAAAAATTGTGAATTCAAGTGTTATTTGCTTTAAAACTAACCCAAGATCTCATATTCAATTAATGGGAAATATTTCTGCGAATAGAAGGAGTGAAAATTATCCATTTAATGTTTATGGGGCAGATTTTTGTAGATCATTTTTTGTAGAGTGTAAATATCAGCGTAAACAATCTTAGAGCAAAATTATACATGCATTTTCATTTGTTTTGTTACAAAAGCAATACATCTTGAGATTATAAGCGATCTAATTAGTGATGCCTTTATTGCTAAGTTTAAACGATTTTTTGCCTCAAGAGGTATTTCGGCCAGAATTGTTCGGATAATGGAAAATTTTTTATTGGAGCAAATGAAGAGTTAAAGAGTTTTATAAAGTTAGTTAAAGTTCAAGATGAGCAATTTTCAAATGTTTTAACTAGTGAAGGAGTGAATTGGTTGTTCATTCCTCCTCGTGTGCCACATTTGGGCGGCCGTTGGGAGGCTGGTGTAAAATCTTTCAAATTTTGCTTAAAAAGAGCTGTTGGAAATTTCGTATGAGGAGTTCTTAACTGTTATCATTCAAATTGAGGGAATGATCAATTCAAGACCACTTGTTGAAGACACGGATGAAGTTTTCACTCTTTGTTGGAATACACGGATGAAGTGGAAGTTCTCACTCCTGCTCATTTGAGGTAGACAATTACGTCAGTTGTTGAGCCTGACTTAACAAGTTTAAAAGAAAATAGGCTTAAATTATGGCAAAAAATCACAAGGTATATCCAGATAGTTTGGAAAAAAAATGGAGCCCTGACTACTTAAACAACATGCAGCAAATAACTAAGTGGAAATTTCAAAACAATGAGGTCAAAATAGGAAATATAGTTATTCATAAGGAAGATAATTTGCCTCCTTGCAAGTGAGCACTAGGTAAAATAATCGATATCATACGTGGAAAAGATGATAGGGTTAGAGTGGTAATATCAAAGAATTCATTTGTCGATTTTAAACGCTCAATTACAAAATTTGTTTCTTACCTTGTATTGGGCTTTAATATTTTCATTTGTGTATCATTAATGTTACAACTTTTAATGTATTGAACTGTGAAATTTAATATTTTGTGTATGTGTGTTGACTACAATTTGTCAGGGTGAGCAGTATGTTCCGAGCAGCCATTCATTGTGAACAGCCCTCTTTCGTTGAAATGTAAATCCCGATAGCATTCGCTGTACTGTGAGGGAGTAAGGTTTCAAGATGAGTGACTGGTGCTGTTAATGTATTCAGAAGTAAATAAGCGGTAAAAGAGACATGAGTAATTTAATTTTGTCTGTGAAATAAATAAACGGTCCGTCGAATTGGATTAGTGTGTGTGTAATGAAAAATATAAAACCAAATAAACACGTTAATAAACATTATAAAACGCAGCGGGGTTCAAAGAAAACTTAAAATAACTAACAATTTTTTTTGAAAAAACTAAAAAATTGAAAAGAAAAGTATCAACAATTAATTCTTAAGGAAATAGACATACTTAAAAAGTAAAAAAAAAAAATTAAAAAACTTAATAACAAGAAAATATATATATGTAAAATGCAGGTGAAAAATGGAAATAGAAAAACCTTAATAAAGGAACGAAATAGAAATAAAGTAATGTAATACTGCCTCTTGATAGGGAAAGAAGTACTTTTCTAATCAAGAGGAAATAGCACATTGAGGCAATAGTCAATAATATAGCACATTGAGGAAACAAAGTCAACAAACATCAAAATTGAGGAAACAAAGTCAACAAACATCAAAATTGAGGAAACAAAGTCAACAAACATCAAAATTGAGGAAACAAAGTCAGCAAACAGTTCAATGGTCAATTGGGGAAACAAAGGAAAATATATCAAAAACATTATAATTCAAAATAAATAAATAAACATAATAAAAACTACATTATGAAAGATAACAGGCACCAAAGTATAAAAAAAAAGTTCTATTGCAAAGTGCAGGTGCGCTTTTTCTTATAATTTTTATTAAATTACTCAATTAAATATAAGAATTAAAGTAAACGATGAAGTATCAAAAAATAGAAAATAGTAAATTATAAAATTGAATATATTTAGGCTAAATGTATTTAAAATCGAAGCAAACAGATGAAAAATTGGAGAGTGATCCAGCACGCCAAAAGTGATCCAATTAAAACGATAACCCCTTGGGTGGCAAATTAATTAAATTTAAGAAATAAAATTAGAATATAACTCACTCTACTTTAAAAATTTTCTATTACCACATAATAGTATTAAATTTACAATTACCTCCCAAAGGCTCAATACACTGAACAAAACGATACTATCACTCTCTATGAATAAGAATTACACTTGATGAAAATACATCTAAAAAATCGAAAAGTTAAAAAATATATTTTTGACTAAAATAAAAAAAATATTAAAAATAAATAAATAAATGAATTCAAATAGAAATTAAATTTTCGAAACAAAATAAAAGAGAATTATTTTATTTTATAATTTTATAAAATATTTGTGATTTTTAAAATATGAATTAGTCCCTCAAATATGAATTTACAAATATGAATTAGTTTATTAAACTATTTTGAACATTTAGAGGCATATTAATTCATTTAATATTTCTAAGTATATAACTATGTAATATATTCCTTTTGAATTTTAAGCTTTAATAGTTATCAAAGAAAGGGACTTAATAAATTATATATAAGTTATTGTCTTTGTCAAAAATGTTAATAATAATCCTATTATCTGTAAATTTTAAGTTAATATCTAAGTGATCTGCTTCATAAATTTTTTTTATTAGTTTTCATCAGATTTAAATAAGAATAAAATGATAAATCTCATATTAACTCTGCGTTGAAATAATTTTTAAAAAACTAAAAGTAATGTATGCATCTAAATAAAGTGGTTTATTGTGTTGTTTAGAAATGTCAGTAAATATTAGGGAGACTATTACTAGCTGGTCCCTCATTTGGTATTCCTTTAGGTTATTTATGTTTTTCATCATTATAAAAAATATAATTTTTTGAAAGAAAACAAGATTAATAAGAAATTTAAATTTCTCGTAAGATAGAATTATTAAATTTTAATTATTTTGAAATTAAACATAACACAATAATTAAATCCTCTACATCTGCAGAATTAAATAGATATTTAAATCATACCTATAAATGGAGTAAATATCTTTATCATTAACATAATTAGGAATTTCATAATTATTTTCAATTAATAACAGTCTTATCCAACCTATCTATTGCATTTTCAAAAATATTTTGTAAGATGTTACAAGCTTTAGTAATTTTGTATTGAAACCGTTAATCACAGTTCTAAATTTGATAGGCATTTTATGAAATTTAGAAAAAAGGTGATGTGGAAATTTTACAGTATTCATGTACAATATAAACTATTTTCTTACATAAAGCTATATTTCTATCGGTAATCTCTCTATCACTATTAGTAACTTTATAAAAAATATTATTAAAAAGATGCTTATATTAGCATAAGTGAAGTGAAGCAATAGCATAGTTAACTAGACATTATCAATATAAAAAATAATACTTTTTTATAGAATCTCTTAATTCTAAGATCTCAGAGCTATCTTTATCCTTAAAATTCAAATATTTAATAAAGAGTACAAAACTCTTAAACTGTTTCAATATTTCAATAGGAGAATTATATTTAATAGAAAATTAGTGAAAAAATTATCTCGATGTCTTCATTAATTATAATTTTAACTTGAAGATTATTGTTAGAAATTATAAGTCTGAAACCCGCACCTTGATTCATAATCTGTCCATGAGATTTTTATTCTTAACAATAAACCTGTAATCACATTCTGGTATTCTTCCTTTATATATTTTTACAATTCTTACTGTAAATCATTAATACTATTATAAATCAAACATCGCATATTATATATATATATATATATGTGTGTGTGTGTAGGATTTTCCAGCTAGTTATCAAAGAATTATTTTTATTTTCCAACGTACTATAAAACCAGTTCCCTCAGTTATTCGATAGATGGCACCACGAAACAGCGTCATGTGATAGCTTGTGCAGCGCCTAACCTATTCCCAAGCAAAACTGAGTGACATTTCGTTCTTGCTCTTTTTTCCGCCTCTCTGCTCTGCTCTTCTCCCGATGCAGTAAGCTCCGAACGCCAGAGAGCGTTCTAACGCCCATCGCCGATATGGGATAAAATTAATTAGGCCGCCATCTATCTGGCTCTGAAGAACTGTTTACTCCGAATAGAGATAACTTATATATAGATTAATGTGTAAATATTTTCACTCTCCATTTAATAAACTAAGTAAAACAAGTTGAGCCTCATCATTGAATTCCTTCGAAATCATCATAGATTCCGGTAATGGAATTACTCCCCTAGACAAACCAGCCCTTTGCGTAAGAGCAAATCAGTGTAGATTCGGGATATACAAACTCATCACCCCCGTTCTACAAAATTTGTGGGAGATCGGCCCTTGATGTGTGCAAAATTTATGAGTGTTTGACCTGAGATGTCCGGGATGTGTGCAACCTTTTTGAGCGTTCGACCCGAGATGCCGGAATGAGTACAAAATTTATGAGCGTTCGACTCGATATGCCTACAAAATTAATAGGAGATGATTAAAAGAAGAAAAAAAAATTAGATGCTCACCCTGAGATCAACAAAATTTCCCAGATGCTAATGCCGACGTATGCCTCTACAACAAGAATAGCCAGTGTCCAGCGACGACAGATCCACTACAAGGAAAATGTGTGCCTCATCCATTTCCACATTTAGTTTTCTGCGACGATGAGTACGTCCCACCTACAAGTAGAACCGTCATCCAGGATCCACTACAGTTTTTCTTCAACGACGAAATCATCAATTGTTTCTTCACATCAAATGCTTATTCGTGATATTGATCATCTAAATTATGTTTAATCTATGCTCTTAAAACAAGACGTCGAGCCCTGAAAGAGCGTTAAAAAATCCAACGTATATTAATGTCAAAGTTTCACCACAAGATTCCAGGTACTGAAAATCATATTTATTGTTTTGGACAATCCGTCTAATTCCAATGAAGTGCTATCAAGTAATGTTTTGTTTAACTCGTTCACTCCCAGCGTATGAAATGCGATACGCTCGCGTTTACTTTCCTGTGCAAGCGTAGCAATAGAGATACGCTTGAGAAGAACGCTTTATTTTAATTTAATGTTACTATATGGTGTTACAATACCATGAAATATATACAGATAGCTTATTTGGAGTGTTGACCTTGGTGATATGGGCTTGCATTTCACTTCTGGCTATCAAGAGTGGGGAATTGTTAAAAGTACGTGTTGCGGAGTGGCTCTTTAAATGTAATGACATGATTTAAAGGGTGCACTTGATTCGGTTTACTTTTTTCTTTCTTGCTTGCTTCTTAGAAGTTCGAATGAGAATTTATGGATGTTTATGGGAGTTAGGCTTTTGGTAGCAAGTGCTATCAGTTGTTCGTTTCATTCGGTCGCTTTTTATTTGTAGAAATGAAAATTCATGAAAATTCATGATGAAAAGAAACTATTTATCTGATACTAAGATTTGTGAATTAATGAATGAATCTGACAGTGATGTTAGCGAAAATAATCCAACTCTGTACAGAGCCATTAAAGGGGGGGGGGGAGGAAGAAAAAGATCTGCCCTTTGCTCAAAATCTTGCGTGAAGCGTCAAAAGTTGACAAAATATGTATAAGATACGAGACGTTGGATTATGCGTTGAAGAATTTTTTTTATAAAAATACCTTACAGCGAAATAAGATTCATTTTTTTATATCTTAATATTTCATGTAATGGTACATCATTACACCATGGAATTTATGTAACAAATGTAAGTATATTTTGTATTTTCGTAAAAGGTATGATTTTTATGTAATAATTTTATGTATAAAACATACAATTTTCGATTAAATCTTTTTTCTTTCGTAAATATTAAGTTTAATGCATTTTAAATAATATATGTAAAAAACAAAATATTCTAACAAATAGCCGATTTTAGAGAAATTTTTTTTGTGAATTAGGCTTAATATCTAAAATCTTTCTCTGGCGGAAGAATTAGATCTGGGCACAGCGTGGCACTCTACGGTAAGAGGCCGCGGGCCCAGGGAAGCACTTATTTTATCTCCTTCCGGTAGTGAAAGGGTTAGTTATAAAAAGAAATATCTGAAGAAAAGTAAATTAAACTTATTATTTTCTAAGTGCATTTATATATATATTTTTTCAAATTGTGATACTTGAATTCAAAATCTAGGAATGTTATTTTTTTATTATTTTTATTTTGTGTGTATGAATTGATATGCAATGGTATCTCAAATCAGTCAGCGTTCTCACGCGAGAAATGAATAAATGCATAAGTAATTAGCCTTCCTTGTTCAGATAAAGCAAACTTTCTGATTTTCACATGAAATCTTTTCAGCGTTCGCCTAAACAATGCCCGCTGTTTGGTTTCACTCTCTCAATGAATGGTAACTTATTACTTTGTGAAAAAAGGGGTTTGGCAGATTCGTGAATTCTAAATTAAGCAAATTGAAAGTGTATTCTCAAAATAGATGATTTTGTTATTTTTAATTCTCTGATTATTTCACTGTATGTCTGAATATTTTTTTTCTTTCCCGATTTCTTGTGATTCTTTAACTAAGTTTAGTTTTAGCTTTGTTGAAAATTTTAACAAATGGATTTCAGATTGATATGATAAATAATTCTTTTTAAAAAAGTAGTACCTAAACAAATTATATTACAATAGACTGTTAGAAATTTCATATATTTATATCATTTTCACAGATTATTTCAAATATCCTTGCATTTCCATGATTGTGTTCAGTTTGTATATTTTGATATATATATCAAATTAAGCAAATGAATTAAACGAAATTCCCGATAATAAGTGTGTTTCATTTTAAAATCACTTGTTGTTATTACGTAAAAACGATTAGAGTATAAATTTCCAAATTAATTGATTCTATTTAACTATTCACATATTAATTTCAAGATGTCGTACTTCGCTATAGGACGTTGGGAAGATAAGTTTACACTCGTGGAAGAATTAGACCTAAAGCTTGATTCTTCAATGACAGTTAAGAAACTAAGGGACTTAATAATTAAAGATACTGAATATGATGAGGAGTTCATAAGAAATTTGCTTACGAGCATAGTAGAACAGCGGAAAACGTTAGAAAAAATGCAAGAAAAAATGCCTCTTGAAGCTTTAGCTTTCAAAGAAAAGTTTGCGTCTGGAAACTCTTGCCGAAACGAAACGAAAAGAAGAATTTGAAGAAAGGCTGTGTCTAGAAACCCTTGCTATAGAATTGAAACAACGTGAAGATCAACACGAAATTGAGTTAGAGCGATTAAAATTAGAAAATTTACTCTAATTATCCAAAACAGTCAACGAATCAAATAATACAAAATTATTAGGCAAGGAAATATCCTAATTTCTCCATACATATGAAGTTGAGGAAGATGTTAGCTTATATTTAATCTTATTCGAACGTTTAGCTATTCCAAAAGAAAATTAGGTTTCATATACATTAGGATTCTTACCTTCCGAAATTTCTCACATCGTCACACATGAATCAGAAGAGATAGCAAACAACTACGACCACATAAAAGAACTGCAGCTAAAAATATTTAAATTAACGCCAGAAAAGTTTCACAAGTTACTTCCAACGTATTAAAAAGTTTATAGCCACACTTGAACCAATTTTTATCTCAAATTTCCAACATATTTCGACTGGTAGACATCAGGGTTAAAAATCGAATATTTTGAAGAATTAAGAAAACTATTCATCCCAGATCAAATGAAACGTAGAGCTCCTACTGACTTCAAACAACACTTTCTAGACGAATGGACAACGATAAATTCACCAGCCGAATTAGCAGAAAAGTTCAAAGAGTATGAAGACGTCAGGAAAACATTAAATCAAGAGCCAGTTAATACGCACTTTAGGGGAAAACAAAATTTAAGAGTTCCAGAAAAATTTCGTCAGTTTGAATAGCCACGAAAGTTCGAGCAGGATAGATCAAGTAGGAAGGTTGCAGCAACCACTAGTTACAACCGACATCACGATGCTCAATCCGCCAGTCACAGAAGTTATGAAGGAATTCACGTAAACTCAAATCGACGGATAGAAAACCGAATTCACGGGAGAGAAAGATATTCAAATTCAAATGTTTCCAATCACGCTCAAACGAATTACTCCAGGTTTAGAAGATTCAACGATGCAGCGAAAGACCCGAATACAAGCCAATCGAAGAGAACAACAAATTTCACGAGAGAAACAAGCAAGCCTACGGCAACATGTGTCACTATCAGACAAGAAAGTCTACGCACCAAGAAAATAAACTTAAGAAACAAGAAAACTAATGCGCTTATTGACACCGGAAGCACCGTCAGTCTTCTACGAGAAAATACCAGCAGAAGAATCATCGATCCAGCGAAACTAGCGAAGAACAAAATTCTCTTAACAGGCATAGGTGATGCTCAAGTCACTACGATAGGATCTTTCGAACAAGAATTTCAGATGGATGAAGAAAACTATTCACTAACTTGGCATGTAGCACCTACAGCAAAACTAAAGTTCGAAGCTGTCATAGGTTCAGATATTTTAGAACGAGGCAGCAGTCAACTTCTCGAAGAATGGAGTAGAATTTGTTTAAATATGAAAATCAAGCCTTCTTAAAGCAGATACTAGCGGAAAACGTCGAAAAAGTAGATCACATAGGAGATCCTGAGATCAAAAAAGAACTTGCGAAAATGATAGAAAGCTACAAGCTTGAAAAGACGGCAACCACCGATGACACCATGCGAATTATTTTAAAAGATGATGAACCAGTTTGTCAATCGCCACGCCGATTAGCATTCACGGAAAGAGAAGAAGTAAATAAACAAATAGAAGAATGGCTCAAAGAAGGCATCATACGCCCAAGCTCATCAGAATACACCAGTCCAGTCCTAATGGCCAAAAAGAAAGATGGAACTTCGAGAATGTGCATCGATTACCGAAAACTCAACCAGAAACTAGTGAAAGATAAATTTCCTTTACTTCTCATCGAAGATGCTTTAGATACTCTACAAGTTACAAAAAAATAGATCAAAAGAAAGAATTTTTACAGATAAAATTCAAGAAGTGTCAGTTCCTAATGCGAAAAGTTGAATTTTTGGGTCACATAGTAGAGAATGGAATCATTAAGCCCTCAGTCGCCAAGACATTAGTAGTTGCAAAGTTTTCAGAACCAACGACCGGAAAGAAAGTACAAAGTTTTCTAGGATTAGCAGGATATTTCCAAAAGTACATCAAAGATTATTCGAAAATTGCGAAATCGTTAAGCGACCTCACAAGGAAAGGAAATGCGTTTGTTTTTGGAACACAACAGAAAGAAGCATTCGAAAAGTTAAAGAAAGTATTGTCTGAAAGTCCAGTCTTTCACATTTACAAATATAGAAGAAAAACAGAATTACAAAGAGAAGATGCCAAGAAGAACATAGAAGAAATACAATCCGAAAATTAGAAGATTTACAAGAAGAGAAAATAAAAGATATCTGCGCATGTGATACAGCTCCAGAATACGAAAAACAAATATGATAAAACATTTTTCTATTAACAACATTTAAATATCAAAACGTAGACAGATATTATTTGGTGAAACTCGTTTGATTTAATTTCATGCTATGTTACTTTCTTTCTATGTGCTAGATATTATCTTGTGTTATTTACATTTTCTGTATATACTTATTTACATTTTATGCTGCTTTATATCAGTATTTTTTATCGTTCTTATAGATAAAAAATACTGTGTAAAATATAAAGTGTTAAAGAATAATTGATTACATATTTTGCTCCATGTAGAATATTGAAAAGTTTTGAAATTCATTTTATTACTATTTTTGTGTTATTAGTTATTTTGAAAAGTATAAAATACAATTAGTGAAGTTTTGAAAGTTCCAGTATAGCTGTAAGCCAGCTCTATTTGGAGGGGTCGAACTCTGTAGGATTTTCCAGCTAATTATCAAATAATTAATTTTATTTTCCTATGTACTGTAAAGCCAGTCCATCAGAGACTCGACAGATGGCACCACGAATCAGCGTCATGTGATAGGTCGTGCAGATCCAACTATTCCCGAACAAAACTGAGCAACATTTCGTTCTTGCTCTTTTTTTCCTCCTTTTTTTCCGCCGCTCTTCTTCAGTGCGTTCCAATGCCCATCGCCGATATGGGATAAAATTAATTAGGCCGCCATCTATCTGTCTCAAAAGAACTTTTTACTCCTAATAAAGATAACCTGTACATATATTAATGTGTAAATATTTTCACTCTCCATCTCTCCATTTAATAAACGAAGTAAAACAAGTGGAGCCTCATCATTGAATTCCTACGAAATCATCATACTCCCTATCTAGGAGAATTACTCCCCTAGACAAACCAGCCTTTTGCGTAAGAGCAAACCAGTGTAGATTCGGGATATACAAACTCATCACCCCCGTTCTACATTTATATACACTGATATTACAAATCGCCCTTAAGAATATTTATAAAAACATACATAAACCATTAATTAAATATTACATTTTAGTTAAACACAAAACTACCCGAAACATTAAAGAGAAAAGAAATAATGAAAAACAAAAATAGGCAATATAATATAAATACTTTCCTATACTTTGGAATAGGTGTTTAAAGCAGATTTATGGGGCCAACCATCGCTTTTCAGTAATTACTTAACCAATTAAGTGGTAAACTAAGAATAATCAAAGATTCAGAAACGAACAGATTTTAAAATTAGAAAAAAATTTAAAAGTAAATAAATGTATTAAAACTGAATTAAATGACCATTACTTAAATATAATTTAAGTTTATTAATACACACATAAAAATTTTCATTTTAAAACCAAAAAAATGTTACTTTTATCTCTTACAATATTGCTGCTCTCGTCTCTATCCAATATGGCCCTGTAAACATTGTTAACTGCATAAATAATGTAAAAGACTGTCTGAATGTACATAACCAAATAATTTACTAAAAAAATACTTTCCCAAAACTTGTTTTAACAATATAAAAACCTAAATTAGGCAATATTTTTAATTTAATAATTTATGGAACAAATAAATTTATTCAAAACAAAAAAAATTATACTTTTAAAATTCTTAAGAAAAACAATTCTAAAAATTATTTTCTCTCTCTGTTGGTCAAAATTAAAAATAAAATAAAACTTTAACAAAACAAATATTAAGGATGGAAACTAGCACAAAAACGGACCTAATTATACACCCACTCACCCTTACATACACACATGTTTATTTATGAAATGTATAAGGTAATTTCCTTTGATAATGCAACTTATAGTAAACTTCTTTAATTAATACTTTTTAGTTTATTGAAACGAACTAAATTATTATTTCTTATAATATAATTAAGAATTATATATATATATATATATATATATATATATTCGTAACAGTATTACTTCTTAATAAGTTTTTCAATTAATCCTTGTGAAGAGCGAGTACTTCAGCTAATTCTAAAATAAATGCATCATTCTAAAATATGTAGTTTTTCGTATTAAACATTCCAAAATTACATCGCAATGCTTGCTTTTCCCACTTTTCCTTCTAGAATTTGCATATCTTATGCAATTTAGAAAGCTTTAAATCTTAAAATGATAAATACAACGAAGAAATAATTCCTTTCCAGAATTTTTGGCCCCGATGTTTGTAAGCATATTTCTCTCTCTCTCTCCTCCTTTTTAAAGCAACTCGAATTTCTTTTGTCCTTGCTCAACACAACATCTTTAAATACGTGTAGTTATAGACTTCTCTGAAAGCATACTTTGCGTTCTTCGAAACACTTTCTTTGTTCGAAAGAATGGAATTGAAATTTGAGTGAAGCGGAAATTTTTTCATCGCGGAGCATAATTTTTCTGTTTAATGCATACAAAATGAAATGTTTCTCCATCTTTTTAAAATGTCTGACAAATGGACTACTTTGTTGTACTTGTGCGAAAATAAACAGAAAAGAGAAATGCTTCCCTATATTGAACTCAATAGGTTTTTCGAAACCTTAGGACTTACACTTTTCTTCATTTACATTTGCATTTTGGTAACATAAAAAAGGAATTATCTCGATCATTCTTTCGTTGTGAAAATTTCGTCTTTGTGTACCAAAAGATATGTTCTTGCAAGTGGTTGAAAAGAGGTAAAATTTCTGTGCTGAATTAAATTCTCCATTGAATAATTTTTTCTCCATTAGTATGCCTTTCATAACTTGCCTTGAAGTGAGACTAACACACGTTAAACCTGGTCGAGTTCCAGAATCTTCCAATTGGCGTGGCTTGTAAGATTGGAGATGAGTTGCCAGTTCAAGTGCCGTTTTCGTCACTTGCTTGGAGTTTAAATTTACGAGTTCTGTTACGATTAGCCATCGTGTTGCTTTTCTGTGCTACGTCAATAAAAAATCACATCATATTACATAGACAATTTCAGAAAGTTGTTTTATTCATATAACTGCTTTTGAGTTTTTTTCGCGCACTTTGAACGAATACGAAAAATGATCCCCTTTATGTTTTATGAAAACTATTTTTGAATAAAAATGTATCTAGTGAACTAGTCAATTAATGTGTGTGTGTGAAACTGTTCATTTAAATCGTAAATATCTTACCAACCAAATATATTTCCATTATTCATTCAATCAAAGTTGTAGGAATTGAAACATGGCAGTTTTGAACATGATCATAGATCAGTGATGTATCAGGAAATAAAGAAAAGGTCATTTTTTTTTTCAAAATTGAAAGCTGGCACGGTAGCCGATCTTCGCATTAAGTTCATGGTCATTGTTGTTTCCGCCGAATCGTGGATTCGAGCCCTGAACCCTGGTTGGTTAATGCTCGGTAAATTATTATGGGCTCATATCATGAAAACTTGATATGGAAATTTAGAGAGTTAACGCTTTCTCAAGTTTTGCCCACGTCCCTTCACTGTGGCTCAAAATTACGAGGAACATCGCCAATATTCCGTATAAATACGACGTTAGTAAGCGATCAATTTCTGGAAAAATCAGAAAGTATTTTTTTTTACGACAACGAGTCATAATGTTGCATCTCAGCATTTACCTAAAAGTCAGTCGTATTTCTATGGAGTTTATTAACCGTGGCTACATACTGAGAACTAACTACTTGTGACAAGGTAACAAAAAAGCGCATAAATTGAAAAATCTCCTGTGCTTTATTATTCCTGTTTTTTTTTAAGAATTTATTGCTTGTCTCTAAAACAAACTGCACCTAAAAAGATCCTTATGTTGTATAAACTTGTCACTGTTTAAGCTCTGGTCCTCGCTAAGCCAATGTTCAGTGATCCAAAAATCGATAAATGTGTTTATTTTATTTTCCTATCTTTTCGAAACAATTTTTTCTCGTTGTAATTTCCTTTCGACTACACAGACATATAAAGCCATTCGAGAAAAATTCTTTGTGAATGATTATTAGTATCTTAAAATTGATGTATAAGCCGTGCAAAATATTTACAGGCGCCGGATTGGTTTCTTTTATCAAGTATAAAAATTTTGTTTTTATCATTAGTTTGCTAGTTATTGTAATTTCAGATATTCTGTGATGGCCCCTTGCTTTTTGAGTTTTCAAACAAATCGCTAATAAAACTGTAACATATCATGTGCAGATTAGATAATTTAATTGTGTTTATTACCAATTTTTAGAAATATTCATGCAGCAATAAGTGATTTTCTATTTCTTATAGTTTTAAAATTAATTTGATAAGTATGGAATGGAAATTAAAAATCAATTTGTTTCACCCGCTGTCGCATTTCATATTGTATAATTTTGATAGCAAAAAACCAATATACGAAAAGTAGATAATTTTAAAGTATTTGTTAAAGTTATTTTTTGATTATCTTTTTGGTTGATATATTATCTTATAACATCGCTCTTAAAAGCGACGCACGGGATTTTGGGAACGCACCTCTGCATTTTGAATCACGTTCAATTTGATGACAACTACAATAAAGCTAGCACCTTCTCTTCATATTTCCACGTCACTTTAATGGGAGAACATGGAGTCTAGATAGATTTTATATGCATCAACCTTGTTACGCGATGACTCTCTGGTAACATCAGGGCTCGAACGCATGATTCGACGGAAGCAGTACCAGTTAGGAGCTGTCGTCCATTGCTTCTCGGCTACAGCGGCCTTTCCTTATTACAAGAAGTGTACAAGGACTTGTTTGGGTTCGTAATTTTTTTTTTTTTTTCTTAAATTTTTTTCTTATGAATTTCAAAATTAGTGTTTTGACATCCGTGAAATTAAATTATTTCCTTCGACGCTTTTAACAGTTCTGGTGCCAGCTTCATCAACAGCCATACCTGAAATGGAATGCTACTCAAGACCCGCTGCGTGTTGGAATGGGAACTGCAGCATGCAAAATTCTTAAGAAATGAAGTGAGAAGGGCAGTCTGTTATTAGACCAAATTCCCAAATTGTGAGAACCATTGTCAATACATTTTGTAGATTTTCTATTGCTACATTCATTCTCACCAAATCCTAAAAACTTTAATTCTTCGATACTCTTTTAGAATGTTTCATGTACAAATATTATTCGTATCAAGATTTTAGAAGTAATAATCTAGAGTTCACTTTGACAAAGTGTTCAAAAAGTTCAGCTATTCCTAAATTTAAAAAAATTACATGGAAACCAAACCTACTTCCCTAAGACTTTTTAACTTCCTCTAAAAATTCCTTTCAAACCTTTCTCATCCAGTAAATTACTCTGATATTATAAGACTAAAATTAAATTAAGCTAAAATTTCACGATGTTAAATTTTCTCTATTTATCATCCTTAAAGGAAAAAAAAAGTCTGCGAAATACAAGGTTATTCAAAATCAATTATCTGATTACAAAATTTCACACATATTTTCAAAAATAAATGAATGAGAATGATAAGTAACACATGAATACCAAGGAAAACTGTTGAAGTGTTATGTTGTGAAAAACAGATGGCCTTCGTGTGTTCTTTGTGAATGTATCTCACGAAAGCAGTTTTTGAAGCTTTCACGGCGCTAACTAGCTGTTGGATCAATCGCGGTGGACCAGATAACTTAATGTTACACAGCTGGCCACCTAAGTCACCTGATATGGCCCCTTGCGATTTCTTCGTTTGGGAGTTTGTTATAGATAAAGTTTTTCTGCTATCCTTTCAACAAAATTATCTGAACTAAAACTGCGTCTTTCTGCTTCTGTACAATCCAATACCACTGACATTTTACAACGTGTTTGGCAGGAATTTACATATCGAATTGATATCATACGCATAACTAATTGGAAGTCATATCGAACACTTGTTAAAACAAACTTCCATACTCTCAGTTTGCATTCATGTATTACTTATCATTCTATGTCCTTTATTTATGAAAATATGGAATTTTGAAACCGGATGAATAATTTTGAATAGCCCTGCATTTTCTCATCAAACTTTTTATATTATTTCTTCTAGAGTGAATTTTCGTAATAATAGCACGAAGAATTGTTTATAAACTTGATATAAATTGATTTTACTGTTTTATTTATAACAATTAAGGAAAATCGAACAATATGATGTGGCCGAATTAGCCTAGTGGTTAGGGCATCGGACTCGCGGCCGTCAGCTTTCGTTGAGTCATGGGTTCGAACCTAGATACCACGAAAGACTCACCGTGTATCCGGGGCTGATGCATTAAATCTGACGGGGCCTAAAGTCTCCTGTTTTCGTGGTATGGAAGTTGGGAGATGGGATGACAGTTCAGGTGTCATTCTCGTCACTTGACCGTGGTTCAAAATTACGAGGTCCGTCGTCAACAGCCCTCGTGTTGCTTCTTGTGTGACGTTAATGAGACCAAACTAATATTATAATAAATGTAAAGTGGTCCGAGTAAAGATACAGATCGCCTTTTACGAAAGGACCTTTGGCTTTGCTTGTATAACGAGACTGTTTTGCCGTCTTATTCTCGGCAAACTTGACATAAACTTGCTCGGACACCATCCGGTGGGAAAGGGACATTTATATTCAACATCTCACAGGTAAGAAACAGTATTAGTCCTTCCCCCCCAGAGCATCATTCAATCTTTTGCCTCCTGGCTGATTTTTATTTATCTCAACTTTTATCTTGACTTCTTAATCTTGTATATGGATTTTAACTTCCCGGCTTGAGGAGTTCAGTCTCTTCACCGGTTTTCCTTCCATTTTTTTTAACTGCCATTTTTTATCGCCACGTATTTTTCCATCACATTGTCTCCATCTCTCATCGTTATTATTTGTTATTTGATCATCTGGTTTTCATTTCTATTTTAGTGGACTTTAACGGGAGACAGGTTCTGTCCAGTCTCCCATGAATTTTTAATGACTTGAGTTGACTTATTTCAGATCTTTGTTTCGAGTCACCAATGAAGGTAGTAATTCATTCCGGATTTCTCCCTGTCTTCTGAGGAGGAGCTACACTTGTTGTACCTCCTCCCCTCTCTTTGATAATTTTTGTGTGTCTCTTTTTCTTTCTACCTTTTCGAATGTAGTCCTTTTGTACTTTTCATATTGTTAATGTTATGTGTTTTAGTGTTTTATTGTATTTTTATATTTTAATGTCTTGATATTCTGTTTTATGTGCTTGGACTTCTGTGGATGGTCTCCTCCGAACCCGCCTAGGAGCATCGCCTCTCTCCCTCCCTCAGGAGCTTTGCCGAGAAGCGTTCTTCTTGACCGTTTTGTGGCCTGTGTTTTGGATGTGTCCTTCCCCGTGGAGTCCTCTTCTTCTCCCGGACCGTCCTCTTTGTAGCTCCTCTTGGTCTCTCGTGTGCCAGACTCTCTCTGCTTGTTGTCTCTTCGATCTCGATGCCTTTCTATGAAGATGAAGATTCTGTGCTTGAAGAGTTATTCGCTTTTTGATGAAGATTGCTTTTGAAGACTTTTTTCGCGTTCGAGTGCTCCTGATCTGTGCCCGTCGATGAACTTTTTTCTGCGGCCTGAACTTTTTTTCTCGAACTCTTTTTATTCTCTGTGTGAGATTGAAATTTTAAAGTTTGTAGATTTCTACTTGGGCACCTGTTGGGCCAGAAAATTATGTCTAATTTTTATAAACATGACTTTATATTCGGCTATTGTGCTTGTGTAACTCTATGACTATTTTGCTGAATAAAATTTTTTGAAATCCGTATAATTACTTACCCCATAGCTTGAGTAAGCTCATTGCATTTGTTTATGACTTGCACTTCCTTGAGATTAATACAAATTGCATGTATTTAAAATGAGTAGTTTTTGATAAATTGTGCTCAGTGATTATTTGATTCTTTCTTGAGATGCCTTTACCGAAGAGACGTCTCTACCCGTCGTGGACAGTCCATTACAATCAGCTGAATTCTTTAATATATGAAATGAAATTATTATTTTATGGTGAAAGAAAGACACATATGCTTAAATATGTGCCATTTGAATCATAATAATAATCACTATCATAAATTAATAAATGATCCCTTTTTCTGAAATAATTTCTGGCTATGAGCTTATAACTGAAAAAAAATTCTTTTGCCACTTAATATTCTGATTCTGTCATATGTGTATATACATATTTATATTAACTGTAATTATTTAATAAAAAGTAGCTAAAATAAAAAATTTCTTTGTTGACCTAAGTAGGAATTGACTTTAAATATTTTTTATATTACTTGTTTCTTTATCGTAATTTATTATTTCTAACCCAACAAGACTTCCGTCAAATCGTGGGGTTGAGTCTGGACGCTACTTAAGACCCGTTGTGTAGCGATGCTGATGCACGTTAAATTTATCAGTGCTCGATGATCTCGCATTGACGAGAGTTCCATAACAAGTCAGGTGTGTGTGTCGTCCTGGCCTCGTAAATGTAGTTCGAAATTACGAGGTCCATCACTTATAGACCTCGAGTTGTTTCTAAGAGAGATGGTAATAAATAATGATTCAAGCAAAAAAAAAATCGATACTCTACAAAACCTCTTTCCAATCACGTCTTCGATTTTATTCAACTTTAATTAGGTGTGTCATGTAAAAATTTTCATAAAATTCTAAAATACTTATGTATTTATTTTCCTCAAATTTCAAATTAATTTTTTCTCGTGACTTTTTATAATTCCTTTTGAAACAGCTTCTATGTAATGTGAGAACATTTAGGGAGAAAAAAAATTTAAAGTTATTTAAAATTTTAATCTTGAATTTGAAGGTTTAAAGTTTCGATTTTAGACTTTTATACTTTAGACTTTTTAGATTTTAGACTTTTTTCGATTTTAGACACTTAAAGGGCTGTTGTTTTAGTTGGATCACTTTTGGAGTACCACATCATTTTTCAATTTCTTATCATTTGCTTCAATTTTAATTACATTTAGCTTAAATATATTCGTTTTAATAATTCATCGTTTGCTTTAATTTTAACAACATGTAGCTGATATAATATTCAATTTAATAATTTTTCGTTTGCTTTAATTTTAATGCCGGAAAAGCTTACTATTTTCCATTTCTCGATATTTCATAGTTTACTTTAATTTTTTTTTATATTTAATTGAGTAATTTATTAATAATCATAAAAAAAGCGCACCTTGGATGGATAAATCTGTTCTTTATACAATTTTGCGTAGAACTTTTTATATTTAAGTTTAAATATGTTTAATAATTTATTCACTATTTTCTATTAAATAATTTTTCAATATATTATTTATGGCAATGATATAAAATGTGTACATTAAGGTAAATTGAAATTTATCTTTATGTTACGAGGATATTTAACTTCATTTATAGAACAGTTTTTGTGTCCAATCCATTTCGAAAGCAACTCATTGTTTTGATGGTCGCTTTGTCTCATCGACAGTGACAATTTGATACAGCAGCAAACGAACTCATTTACGAAGCAACGACCATTTGCTTCTGCGCAGTTCCACAGATGACAACTCGCATTAATAACACCAACTTGCTTTAGCAACGCCATCGTTCGTGAAAAACAGGTATTGTTTGACACTTTTGTGTGTATAAGAAAAAATGAAATTTAAAAACTTATAAGAATCACTGGAAAAAAGTCATATACTAAACTTATCTACTGTAAGTCGCATTTAATTCATTTTTGAATTACGATATATATCACGTTGGATTGGAGTGAACTTTGCATGTATGTTGTATTTACATCGTTACTGTCACAAATCTGTGTGATGCATTAAAACTGTACACATGGCTTTGAATTAATAATTGTGAATGATACAATAGTTCTATTTGAAAATTAATGCAATTGTTCAAACCGGACTTGCAGTGGACTTTTAAAATCCTACATTTGAAGTTTTTGCCACACAGACTAATCTATACAATTTTAAATGGATACTTACAGATAGATGATTTTGGATGAAAATATATTTCGTTGTAACATTTAATTGTAATTATTCTGATCGATATATGTATTCGCGTTGTATTTTGACATTTTCGAGCGAATTCACAATTCTAAATTAAATTTTACTTAGAGCAAATTATAATTGAAAATATCTTCCAGAAAATAAATTGGTATAAGAAAGAAAATATTTTTTGTTACTTTAATCAACTTTTGGAATTTATTGAACTGAAAAATAGAAATGAAAAAATTCATATTTCCCTACCTCGTCATCTCAGGAATCAAAAGCACTGCGCGATACTCTTGTCTTCGAACACGTAACTATTTAACTGTCCCATAATTTGATCGTACACAAATAAAAGATATCGAATAATTCAAAGGTTTCTCCTTTGTTCAAAGAAAAAATTTTATATGATAAAATAACCAATGTTAGTGAGCAAACTATACGCATCGTGTGAGATACGTAAGAAAACCCAAAGCGTGTTTTGATCCAATTCAATAGCTTTATCGATAATCTATTATAAGAAGCATATTTTATACCTTTGAAGAGAAAAACAAAGCTTTTATTTCTCTTCAAGAGGAAAAAATTGTAATCTTTACAGCCACATGTATTTTGAAGCAGCTCATAAACCAATAAATGTTTCCTTTTTTCATAATGTTTTATTCGACTTAAGAAAATGTTTCCTCCTTAAAATATTTGCTTATTTTACAGAAACATCGAAATATTTCCGTCTTTTGCTGTTATTGATACAACATTTTCGTTCTGTTCTATTGTCGGAAAAAAGAGATAGTAAAATAGAGCTTAAGAATCACAAGCGTTTCAGAGTTTTGATGAAAAAAATAGAACCATCGAAATATTAATAGATTCTTTTTATTGCAAAGTTAAGGCATTCTTTTCTTCGTTCCTTGAAAAACTTCTTCGCTAATTTTAATACCTTTCATCCAATCACCGGGAGGGAGGAATGTAAACTATCCCCCCAAGATCCGAATCACTTTTTCAAAGCTTGTTGAAAAATTTATGTCGGGTATAAAATAGCGAAATGTACTACTTTTAAGTTTTGTAAATTTGCACGTTATGGTGTTCATCCATCTTCTAACCGAGCCACTTACGAGTGGCTCAGTTCGCTGATGTACAAGTGTCAAAATAGCTGCTCGATCCATCTCCTGTTGTTTGGACTTCGGCCGTACTCAGGAAGAAATTCGTAGTTTAAATAGTACTGTTTCAATAAGTGGCACGCGAGTTGTATATTTCACACGAGTAAATTCACCTTTATACTGATATTATATTACTCAATGAGATGAAAACTGGAGATATTTAACCTTACATTTTATTTCTCTGGTTCACTTTCGATTAATATTGGAATTCACTTGATACCTCTAGAATTATTTCTTGAATATCCAAGTTTTTTCATTACTTATCATATCTTTAAAAGAAGTTTTGGATGTTATATTCTCTCAACATACCAATGTCTTAAATTGCTGAACGAATAGAAACAAGCAAATAATGATAGTTTTAAACTAAACATGAAGTAAACACTAGCTTAAAAAATTGAAACATACGGTAAATTCGAAGTACAAATATGAAGAAAGAGAAATTTATGAGTCAATTGAATGGTTTTAGATTCAATGTAGGATTTTTTGCCCGTTAAGAGCTAGATATCCTTGCGTCATCTGACTGAATCAGAGACTTGCGCCTCTTATGTAGGTAACATTTCGAACACCTGAGGAACCAGTTGTTATTAGACCTCTATAAGAGACCTGACCAAGGTTAGAACGATTTCTACAAAACTTTCAGCTTTTTTCGATAAAGTCGGATAAGCAAGCTATAATTTTTAAATTTTTGTTTCGACAATAGCTTGTTGCCTGTTTTCAAAAGGTATTGTCATGTAGATAATGTATAGGTTTCTGTCAATTGTAGCAAACAAGTTTGGTGCCTTTTGTTGCTTAGTTTTCTGTTAGCAGGGTTCCATTATCACATTCGATCTCAATTCACTTCTCAGTTATCAAAATCTCGGTTATCTAAAAAAAAAGTATACTTTCCTAAGAGACAATATGCATTTTTCTGTAAGCCATCCTATAGCAGCTGGAGTTTGAAGTGAATTGAAGTAAGCATTATTTTTTAAAGTTTGATGTTCTCTGGAGATATTAACATTTTAACATCTCTGGATCTGATAAATATCTCGTTATCATTTGTCTCAAAATCTCACCTACAGCAGATAAAATGTAATGCTCCTTTTCAGCGCGTTCTAACCAATTAAAAGAATAGTTAAAAGGCGCTTAAAATGAGCATCCCTTAAGAAAAACTAGACGACGTCTGTTCGGCACATATAGATTTTGAGATTAAGGCAGAGACTGAACGTTACTGAAGTGATAACTCCTAAGAATTCAAAACACAACTCAAATAACATATTATCTCAGCAGGAGTTATTTACCTGTTGGAGCGCTTAAGAACCAATAGTTAAAATTATTATTTAAGCTATTGCTAATTATTAGAAAGTATTGTATGCCTTGGTTTTAAGATTCAAGGCCAAATTCGTACCTCATAGAAATTTCAAGGCGGAAAGAATAAGAGATCTGAAAAACATCCACGCGGGAACGAGCGTGTCTACGTAGACATGTTAAGAATTGTAATTAGTTTTTCTAGAGTGCAATTAGGTCCTTATCAGTGTTGCTACAAGCCTTAATACTTTATCAATAAATACGATCTACACTACAAGAATTACTTTAGATATAAATTGTTGTAAACTGCAGTACCGTACCTATTTATTTAACACAACTTTACCAAACAAGAAAAGTTCAAATGTACTCTAATATTCCAGTTCACATGGAATAAACGTATGCTATGGTAAAAGAAGTATATACTTATATTGTTTCGTTTTTAAACATAGAATATAAATTAATATATAAACTTTATACGTTTCTGAAAATGATTAAATCAATGCTGGAAGAAACCCATATATGCAGTGGCCTCAGTACAGATTTTTTTTTTAAAAAAAGCTTACAATACCAAAAATATATTAAAACATTTAAAGCTTTTTATGTTAATAATTGCATTACCGTGGTAACGTAATAGAGGCATTTGAATAAGTTAGATAATTTACTGATTGAGTACAGAAAACTTATTGACGATGCTGGATATAATATTTAATTTAATTACCCATTATTAACACTGATTTGCAAATAGAAATTACTTATTCGTACTTTTGTTAATATGGAGAATTTTGAATTAGAAATTTTAATTCTAAAGGAAAGCATATATATGTTTAGTTTTTAAGACAACAGCATGATTTATCCTTAAACATTTTTGGTTTCAGTTTGTCCCATTTATACACCGAAGTTTTTGAAAAAAAAAACGAGACATCTATCTCGAATCAAAGTTCCACATTCAAAATCATTTTCTTTACAAAATTTTCTGTAGCATCTTTTCTTGATTCACGGATAAATTAATTTCTTTGGGAATAAATGCATAGCATTTAGAATAGGGCACTATCATCATGGGGATGGCAAATGTTTTTCTTCATCCCATGTAATTTTTATCAACAGAGTCTTGTCATCTAGTGAGTGTCAGGGGATATCTGTGTCTAATAAGGAAATGCTCTCCAATCAAGCGTATTCATTCGTCCTCCTCGAGGCTGCCTTTACTCATAGATTATTCAGAATACATGGCTTCCGTCCGTATTGACGGGCATCGTCCTGAAATGATGAAGAAAATGATGTAGGAAAAAAGAAAATGATGTAGGTAAGGTTCTTTTCTGATGTCTGCGCGTGGTAGACAGATCAATTAAGTAACAGTTACCATTGGGTCATTTGTTATGATTTGTTCTTGACGTCTTCTTTATACGCTTGCATAAACGCAACTGTGGCTGGATAAGATGTGATTTGGGTAAGTAAAGAACGCAATAAAGGCTAGTAAATACAATGTATTGGTATTTAAGTACCATTTCAGTATAAAAATAAGTTTAACCTTCGAATGGGTAATTAAGAAACACATCTTGAATACCAATATTTCCTCTGTTTTCTTAAAATTTTATTTGCAAGTTCCGAAAACATCTACCTTAAATATCCGAAAATAACCTGGATTCATAATTGTTAATTTTAATTTAAATTGGTGATTAAATGTTACTTATTACCGTTTTGAAGCTCATAATTATCATGTCACAATATATGCATATTATTTTATTATTCCATACGAAAAATTCATTTAAAATGCACACTGCTGGCTAAGAAAATTGCCACACCAGGAAGAAATGATCTGACGAACGTCAAAATCACATATCACGGATATGCAAATGATTAATATTTCAGCGCATTTAGTCGACGCAGGATTGAGAAATAATATCTGAAGTACTGTATAAGAAGAAAGTTGTGTAGTGGATTTCTCATTCGGAAAGTGCTTCGTAGGGTCGGAGGTTGCCCAGAATATCATGTTTTGCCTCAAATAAGAAGTAGAAACTCTTACCAGCGGATGTCGAAATTCGACAGAGGCAGAACTGTTGTCTATCGAGAGTGTGGATTACCTCTCCGTGATATTGCACTGATCGAAATGCAACCAATGTCATGCGCGAATACGGAATCAATCGATTCCTGAGGGTCATAGTGAATGGCATGCAGGATTTCCACGTCCTTCCATGACAAACGCCCGAAAGAACAGACATATTGGGAGGTTAGCTCTGCAAAACTGTACAACCACATCACGGATCATTGGTCAGGAAATGGGCATGTTTGCAGCACGTCCAGTATCCGCTCATACTTTTAGACAACGTTTGCAGCAACGGGGACTGTCAATAGGGTAACCATTACTTCAGTTTCCATTGACAATGCAACATAGAAAGAGAGGGCGACTCAGGTGTGCCGAATGACAAAGCTGGAAACAGGAGTGGCACAGTGTCGAATTTTCAGATAAAGTCCCGGTCCTGCATGCAGTATTCTGATGGACGTATACGTGCGGGAGGCTCTGAATAGAGTGCTCGTCGCCTGCGTGCATTCGATATCGGCAAAGGAGCCTTGAACCTATTGTGATAATTTCGGCAGACATTCCCAGCTTGACTCCACGCACATCTCTAGTTCGGATTGACGCCACTTTGAACGCAGATCGGTACATTTCTGACATCTTACGATCAGTGGATGTGCCCTGTCTTCGAGGCCTTCCAAACGACATATTCTTACAAGATAATACAAGACCATTAGTTGCACGTCGTGTTCTAACCTTCCTCGCTACACAAGGAATTTGACTGTTGTCCTGGCCTGCACAGTCTCTATATCCATCACCCATTGTAAATATCTAGTCATGGATTGCTGAGAAACTGGTCCGCTACCCTTCTCCAGCTAATACGATTGAATAAATGTGGCAAGACTTGAAACATCTTGGAATGAGTTACCCGTTTTTGTCATCTAAGCCCAGTTCGACCCCATGCCTAATTGGATAAGGAGTAGTTTAGCTGCCAGGGGTGGGATCTCTTTCTATTAATATCTCACTCCAGTAAACCCAAAAAATGCTTGAAAATTTAATGTTTTTCTCTTTATGCTATACTGTTTACGAACAATAAATATCTTTTTTGTATTTGCTTTTCTTCATGGTGTTGCAATTTAAATAGCCAGCTGTATATTTCTGATTAATTTTTCGTTTTATACCTCTGTCTCAGCTTGAAAGGAATTAAGTCTCAATATTCAAATGTAACTATAGTGCCAGACACTTTAAAGTTTCGTATGTACTGTTTTTACTTATGGCTGAGTGGCAACAGCTGGTATCTAACGGTTTGGGTGTTGTCTTTTTATTATTGATTTGAAAAATTATTTTGCCTTGTTAGCAATGCTAAGATAAAACTGCCTTTAAACTTGTTAAAAAATAAAGATTCTTTCTTAGATTGGATGTCATAATCTGAAGAACTTGTAGTTAATTTGATTGAATCATTCAGTAAAAAAAGGCTTCCGTAAATTATAATTTGACTCTGTTATTAACAATTCCAAATTTTGTTCTGTTATTTACAATACTACTTTTTTTATCGGTTATTAACTATATCATTTTGTCTTCATGCTATACTGTTTATGTTCAATAAATATCTTTTTTTTTGCATTTGCCTTCCTTCATGGTGTTACAATTCAGTGTATAAAATGCTTTAAAATTTTTTTTCAAAGATCATTAGATATTTCTGAAAGGGATTTTGTAAAGAAGATTTAACTCTTTCCTCTGCCCTTTTTTAAAATTCAGTTAATAGTCGAATAGCAAGTATTATGTGTATTAAGTGCCAAAATTATTAAGATTACTTAAAATTATGCATGCAAAAAAAATCATGAAACTACGGATTATTTTAACCACAAACAAGTTTGCGCATTGTTAACTTAGTTTAGTCTTAGTAAACATAATAATTTTTAGCAGTAACTGAGAAAATTATCTGTGATTTTCAGTAATAAAGGATATTATTAAAAATGACAAAATAAATTATAATTGAAGTATGTTCTTCAATTCTTCAGTATGTTCTTCTTTTTTTATTACTCAAGCTTAGTTAATCCTTATTAATAAAATGAAAGGAAACACCAAAGATCTCATCTATATTTTAAAGTCAAGTAACACTTTAAGATTTATGTAACAGCAAAGAAACATTCAAAAATATATTACAATCTAAATTAGCATCTTAAAAATAATATTGAAAAAAAAATTAAATAATAAGAATAGTAATAATCAAAGGCAATATTTTATTTGTGATTAACTTTTCAAAACAAATATAGATAAATCAAATTTAAATGTGCCAATTTTAAAGTTAAATTCGGCCCACATATAGTTGAAATTGAATAAATTTGTTTCATGATTCAGAAAACTCCAAGTTGTTGTTTGCAAGCTAATAAAAAATGTTCAACATGCTGCCACTATTTTTAGTCATTGTTTCTTTCATTAAGATCCATTTCATTTTTACCTTCCTAAGTATTATTCGATTACCCTCTATTATCAAAACTCCGAGCAACTTATAGCTAAATTATTCATAAAAGAGAACAATTTATTTTGCTTCAAAGCACATATCTATTTTTATTTTCGATTGCGATTCAAAACATTAAGAATATTTTCGCTCTGTTTATTGTAGTCAAATCTCTTATTGTAGTCTACTTATTGTAGTCACCAGCCATCGACATCGTGTAAGAGTATGTGATAAAGGTCGATGGTTTCAACACGTTCCTTCATTGCCACTTAAGGGCGTTGGGATCCATTATGATGTGGTGCCCATTCCTTAATTTGTTTTCTGTCGAGAGAAACTTCTGCTACACAGAAGTGAAAAAGAAATATGTGGAGAGCCAATGTGCTTATCTTTCAGAAGTACTTCATGGCGACTGAAGTACGAGCGGAAACACACATCGGTTTTTTGGTATACTTATTGTTGATTAAAGTTTGCGTAGTAATATAAGAAAAGTAATAGTAAATCTTTGAAAATTCCTTAACTCAAATTTTTCTCTCCCCTTCTGTTATTCTTTTATTTCATTTTTTATTATTCCGTGTTTCTTCGAATTGTATACGAGTTCGACCCATTCGAAAGCTTTTCCCACTACATAAGTCTATATATTCTTCAAGAAATTATTTCCTTATTACAGGGGTTAGATTTTTCTGACAATGTGATAAATAGTATAAGAACTGTAGAAGGAAACTTGAAAAGAAAATCTTAAAATAAATTATAGTCATCGTCGCGCATTATTTTTGAAACAAATTCTTAAATCTTTAAAGAACAAAGCTTTGGTGAAGTTATGTAAGGTATTTACATAAAATGACTGTATGTTTTAAAACTTACTTTTAACTTCCTTTAAATACAAAAATTATTTCAAAACATTTCAGTTCTTATTCCTTTAAATATGAATTTATCCATACCATATATATGTGTAACTATATGTGAATATATGTATCAGTTAATCTTCCTGAAATGTTATTTACCAAATTTTTAATATTATTTTTGAAATATAAGAATCGGGGCATATTGTAATAACTTTTTAAAGTATATCTAACTTTAATCTTTGACTTAAATTTATCCATTTTTAAGAGATTGTATTGCAGAGATTTATTCTTAAGAAGTTATAGAAATTAAGGTCTAAATAAAATTTAACAAATTATTATTTCGTAAGTAGCATCTAGAAACATAATTCTAAGAAATACTTTTTATATTTTACTCAAAAAGGTTGAAGTTACGATATTAAAACATATTTAGAAGTGCGTATGTATTTAAGGGTGGCGTACGTGGTTGCGAGCTCGTAGTCGTCGATATTTCAATCCAGAGTTCACGTCCTGATGTTTCTACAGACAGTTTACGTGTTTTGTGGTAAGACAATGGGGCAGTTTATGCTTATTCCATCATTCAAGGTTGAAAGATTTCATATTGATGCTTTGCCGAAGTTTAAATTGAAGGATTTCAGCGCAGGTGTTGACAAATGATTGCAAATTAACTGCCGGTAATGTGGTAAAATTTTCAAGCAAAAACAGTGTATCCATAAATTTTTGATAATTCTTTAATACTTGAATGTAAAATAAGAAATTCATTACAACAGCATACTTTATTTGGTTCTTGTTTACTGTGACAAAAGCATATGAACACAAATTACATATATTAAATTAAACTATTTTTATAACAAATTATAAATAATACATATATAATGAAAACAAAAGTAAAATATGGAATTAAAAACGAGATCTTTTAATCAAAATATTTTTCTTACACGCTTATTTTTTAAGAAATAGCTGTTCAGTAATTAACCTCTTAATCGTAATATAATTTTTGTACAAAATAATCCCGCTGTAGTAAATGTTATTTCTGTCCCTCCACGCTTTTTGGTTTAATAATTACGAAAGAATGTAAGTATTTAAAAATATTTCTTCCATACATTTTCCTGTTGGAAATGCCCCCTGTTTAAAGATTTTATGAACCTTTCTTTATGAGCCAAAGGCAGATCGTTTTGTTTATTTCTTCTTTTGTTTTGATGAATAAGTTAAGTTTCGATTTCATGAATATCATAATTGAAAAAGTCGAAAGAACTATTAAATTTAATAAATCGTCAGCATTTATTATTTCTATTATAATCTGGCTGATAGTAATATGTTTTTCTTTTTATCGCACTTTATTATTGAATTGAATCATTTCAATTATTTTTTTGATTGTAGCTTTATTTTTACTATCAAAATAAGAAAAACCACCTCTCAACGTATTAATTTCAAATATGTGCTATGGTTATGTGCGTTGTGTACCGAATATTACCGATAAAAACGATACATAGTTATCGGTAATAATTTGAGGCTAAAAGTCGCAATTTACCAGTAATCTGATTCTGCAACCCCTAATATAGACCGTGTCACTTTAGTGTAAAATTTCCGAGGTCCGCCTCTTCTCGCGGCACTTCTAAGTGCTACATTTATAAGCAATTGGAGTGATGTATTTTTAAGATGACATAAATTTTCTAGATCTGAACAGCATTGTCATGCATTTGGAATAATATCCCTGTTAGAGCATATTCCACAAAACACATTCTTCAGTCTTAAATATTTCAGATAAGCTTATGATAACGATTGGAAATACATTTACAATGACTTCTCATTACATCTTAGGAAGTCTTCTATTAATCCAATTGAACTGATAAGACAAACTAAGCTTCAACTCCCACAGCTTATATACGAACATATTTTGCGATATATAACGTATATCGAAAAATTGCTATACATAAAATGATTATGTGTACAAATTAATATTGAGATTATTTTGCGGCAAACAATAAATTCAGTCTAAAGCATTATTTGTTAGTTATACATTTGTTTGGAATAATGGCGATATTCAATGATAAGTGCACGATATACGAATGTCTCATGAAGTTAATGAATACAGATGGAATTCTATTTTGATATTATCCGTACAAATTGCAGAATTTTTTGAGAATAAAATTTATAACTGGAGTAGATTTTACTCCCAGTGTGTATTATTTCATGTAACACTTATCTTCGCAATAGTATTTATTGCGATGTTTTGTCAAACAACAGTGTTTAACAGGGAAGTTGATTCTTTTTGTAGAGCATTACTCATATATTCGAACTCGTAACACTTGCATCTCTCTTAGAAAAATAATTTGAAAAAAAGTAAATTCAATTGCTACATTATACATTTTTCCTTTTATCTCGCAAAGTCTGTAGAATATTAATTTTTTTAACTGTGTTGCACATTTCCTAGAGTTCGAAATAGTTTCAGAAACAAAACTTTAATTTAAGCCAATCAATTTAACTTAAGAAGAATGTATGGATATATTACAATCCAAATGTATGCGTCCCATTTATTATCAAAATCAAACGCGTGAAAGTCAGATAATGCGATCGTTATCTTAAAAACTTAAGTTTCAAATGCGCAACTAGAGGCAATTCTCGTGGGTGCTTATTAATCGTCGTAAAGGAGAGACCAATTGATAAAAGGAAAAGATAAGTTTATAAATTGTTTCTGGAAAGTTTTCAATGCGAGGCTCTGACTCATTGAGAGGAAATTGATAAAGACGGATTGAAAAGAGAAAGTATTGTACTTTTAATAGATGCTAGTAAATGCGTCTCCTCTTTTTTTTATGCCGGGGAATAGTTCCGGAATCCTGTTGAAAAGAAACTCTTAAGATCGTTATAAAATATGTACACTTCTATTTAAATTCAGCTAACAACACTACGCTCAGATAGTAATGGCATTCTGTGATCAGATACCCTTTTAACATCAGATATTTATCATATTTTATCTCATTTTAATACCTTTTAAGCATAAGTGTTGAGGATTCTCTTAAAGCAAATGTCCGAAAATGTAAATATTTATGAAACATTAAAAAGATGGATAAGGAATTAAAATTTATAAAATTGTTAATTAAAAAATAATCAAGCGTAGAAATGCAATTTTTCGATAATCTTAAACAAATTTACAACTGTTTGAAAGAGAAACACACACACACACACACACACACACACACACACACACAACATATACCCCGCTTGAACCGGACGTGGGCCACGGTAGCCCAGTGGACTTGGACGCGAATTGAGGTCAGCAATGTTTCTGTCGAATTGTGTCTGAGTTCAAACGATTGAAAGACTGCCGTGAAGGAGGGTGATGCTTCAAATATGTGAAAGTTCTAAGTCCTCCCATTGACGAGGTGTAGAATTTGGAGAGCTACAAGCTCAAATGTTGCCCTGTCACTAAACCGAGATCCAAAATTATGAGGTCAGTCTCCAATGTATTCGTATTGCTTAATGCGACGTTAAGAACACCTATTAACTCGACTTACCTTCAACTCTGCCAGCAATCTATAGTTTTACAGGTAAGAAAATATTTCCATACTTTCCACTAAATAGCATTTGTCAGGAGTTCGGCTGTGTACACGTCTGTTTACGGTCTCTGCAGACTTCTGCCTCAATGCATTGTATCTATAAAGTTTTTAGCGGAGAGGCAAGCAATTGTATTGGAACACGTATACTAATAGTTTAGAACGTTATATGAAAGAAAATTTAGAATAAAGATTTACTGAAAAACATGTGCCTAGAACCCATCTCAAAATCTGGCTGCTGAAAGAGCAAAGATGAGCCCTTGTGCAGAATCTGGCAGGTCAAAGGAAAGATCCCTAAGTAGTTGAATTTAGTACTGTAGCTAAACCCTATGACTCCTCTTAAATGTATGGGCTTAGAATAGTATCACTACACGTTTTGAGGTAAGATCACAATTGTCTCTAAGAAAAGTGTATCCTTTACAAAAGCGTAAATTTTTCAATAAATAATTGGCAAAATACTTGGTTTGTAAATTTAGAGGGGAGGCAATAATTAAATGAATGATTTGCTGCTAGCATATATCAACATAACTGAACAGCCATCAATTAGAGAAGAATAGTACCCAGCCTTAATCAGCTATTGTTTCAAAAGGTCATTGTATTATCTCATACAATAACATTAATATATCCGAATTTCTTTATTATTATCACTATTTTCAGCTTTACTTAATCTTAAGCATTGCTTTTAACAACCCATTTATAAAACTTAAAATTGTAAAATAATTATAATAATTGTTTTCCTCTCTTGGACATTGTAGTAAAATTATTTTTGGAAAAATCTGTATTTGCATTCTATTTAAACAATGAGCCTGTTCAAGCAGTTATTTGTATCTCCTGATGGTAATCTTCATTCCAGAAATACATTTAGAGATTGCTACTATATATTAGTTGTATTTTATGAATACTTACTTACATTTTAAATTATTAACAATTATAATGTTATGCCATACTATAAAATAGTAAAATCAATATAAACTGGTAATTAAGCATAATATGATGAATCGTTAATTTTGATTTTTCTGGATTGTTATTTATCCTTTTTGTAAATCAACATATGAATAAGATATATTCATATAAAAAGAAGTAAGTAAATGACAAAATATTGGGTCTTTAGAATAAATCAATCGAAGCGTTTTCATTTAAAATTTTAATGTTTTCCAAATTATCATTTTTCCTGAATTGCTTTGCTGCAGCATACAATTAATAGCAATTAACAGTGCAGTATACACTGGCAACAGCGAATTGATCAATAACCTGAGTCTATTGAAAACAACATTTTTGCAAATTTTTATTCATCAACATAACACCTTTGTTAATCACCTTTATGATACAAGTTCCAACGCTTTTCCAATCTTCCCCCAATTTTTCGCAAGAAATCTTTGTTGCGAGTAAATAGCGATAAACAGCTTGAATCATCACCGATCTGTTGCTGTTTTGTTGCATCGAGTTAACGCGGCACCCACTTGAAAAACTTTTCAATTTCAAAACCTTTTCAGTGGAAATTAATCTTCCATATGATATCTGTGTCATCTCAGCAATCCCACGGAGCTTCACTTTACGATCTATTTCATTATAATTTTGTCCTTCACACATTTTCCGGATTAACGGCTTTCACCCGAGCGTTCCGCAGTCATTTGTGTCGGTACGCTCATCGTTTAAACTCTCAAACCACCGATCGTTGCTTTTGATGGACAGAGTCCGAGGTAACATTTTTCAATCCATTGTTTCGCTTGCACTGTATTTTTACCCAAAAACAATGTTTTATCGAAGAACACTCGGTTTTCCATTTTATAACAAACTACAAAACGATTTACTCAACCTCGTAACCCAGCTGTTTCTGGTCCGATCGACTTAAAATTTTGACACGTTTCAAGCAAGGTTGCTGTACTCTAAGACCTGTTTGGTTTCATGAGGCATCTCTGGGTTAGTCTCGGGAGTTATTGATTGATGTGTTATTTTAAATAAATTTTTAGGAGTTAGCTTAGGGGTTGTTTTGTTTTTAAACTGTATTTTTTTTGTTTTATAACTATTTTTAAATAATATAGATTGATGAAATTCTCATGGAGCACATCAGCTTTCCGACATTTAAACTTACTAGCATTTTACTTTTTGTGTAAAGTTATTCCTAAAGAGATCTACTTAAGCACACCTACCGGTTGCGAAAAAATTTCGCTTTCCATACACAACCTCTTCGAAAAGGCAAGATGCTCCTATTCTTTCCCACTTTTAAGACACGGATGATCGACAACAACCCCTTTGGGTTGGACATTTTATTACTCAGATCGGTCTCTTTGTATGTAATTGAAAAGCGATTTCGTTGCTTTGGGAGAATCTTTTGGCAGGCTGTTACGTCTTGTAAGTTTCTGATTAATCTGATCAGAATTTGGAAGAACAGTGATTCAACAAATGATGAATAAAAAATATCGCTTGAAAAAAATTGGTGGGTTAAATGTTGAAAAATATTTGTTTACTTCAAACAGTAGAAAAAATCTTTTTTCTGTAATTTTTAAATTTTTTGTAAAAAATCATTTTTATTTTGATATTACAATTTAACCGGAAAAAAGTACCCGAAATTTTTTGTTGAGTATAAGACCAAGAAAACACAAGACCATTTGCATGTTTTGAAAATAAAGTAATGCGAAGTATAATGCCATCTTGATTAACACAGTCTGTTTCTAGTGCTTCCAAAAATAGCACCTCACTTGTGTCACTCTTAGCATTTACCCGCGACCTGTGACTAATGAGCAACTTTTTTTGTAAGCATTCTAATGACATATTGTTATACAGGATGATTAAATTTGTGAAATAAAAATTGATCTTTCTCCATTCAAATATATTTTAAATTTCAATTAACAAAAGCAAGATTTTCTTATTCTAAAATGAATTTTATCCTAATAAGAGTATTATTTTTCTGTTGAATCGAATTTTTCGTGTATGAATCTAACAAATTTGTCTATGATGGCGCTTACTCATCATATTGCAATAAAATAATCTAAATTCAAAAATCATATTCATATTGACAAAATAAATTCAATCATATTGCAATAAAATAAAACTGAAGTTGAAATGTTATCACATTTAATTTTTTGGGTGGTTTTGTAGAAAAATGACGCCTGGCTGTGGAGAAAGCAGAGCGTAAGTTTTCATCTGTGTAAAGGGTGATGTTTTTATCCAAGTTAAGATATTTTTCCAAATTTAAGTAACATGACTGAAGGCGGATTACATAATTTCAAAATGCACTCAATTTGTGAGCGTGATTGTGCTGGTTTCAAAGTAAACCACCTCACTTTTGAATAGCCGATGAGCTTTTTATATTCAGTATCAGCTTCATCGCAAAATTGCTTAAAATTTGCTATTCAAAACCGTAAGGACAAAATATCATGGCACTTAGTCAGTCAAAAATATTCACAGTATTAAAACTGTTCTCAACTAATCTACAAGCTATTTGCACAAATTGTACCTAAAAATAAATGTATGTGTTTATTATACCAAAAATTCAATTATGTAGATCTTTTTCCCTATAAAATATATAAAATGTTCAAGAATGCACAGAAATAAAATCTACAGTTACAGATAATAAAAATATCAAAGACACACAAGAAAAAAATATTAAAGTTTTTTATGAAATACTTAAACAAAGCAAAATGTCTTAAGATACTTAATACTCTGTTTGGTCACACTTTAGAAAAAAAAAAAGAAAGTTTTGCGAAACACTTATATTTTGAGTTACAATAATCAAAAATAAAAATTGTAAATTCAAAAGTAATTTTTTGTATTTTTCAAATTTTAAACACATTTGTTTTAAATTTAATAAAACTTAATATTACTTAGTATTAGTTATATATATATAACACATGGATCAATAAGTCCCGAGACCACATAAGTCGTTTTTGTGATTTCCCTCTCAAACGCACACAAGCAAATGGTCAATAATCACGTTGATCGATTTACTTTTCGAGGTACCAATGAAAATCACGCCACGTATCCCAAAAACTGACGCCTGACTTTGCCAGCTGACTGCTGTTTTCTTGGATCTGCGCGTGGCTTTCTGCAGCTGTGCGCCACTCAGATGACTGCCACGTTCGATGAGGTAGTGATGTATCCATGTTTCGGTCCATTCGCGAACGACGCAAGAAACTGTTGCGAGTAAATAGCGATAACAGCTTTCTAGACCACCAACACGTTGCGTGTTTTGTTCCATCGAAAGAATCGCGGCACCCAATGAAACTTTACTTCACTTCATGTTAACCTTTTCATGATGATATATACACTTCCATATGATATCTAAAGGCCATCTCAGCAATCTCAATACGAGCTTCACTTTACGATCTTCACTGTAATTTTTGTCACTTCACCACATTTTCCGGTAACGGTTTCCATCTGGTTCCGCGTCATTTGTGTCGATACGACCATTGCTTAAACTCGGCAAACCACCGACAAATCGTTGCTTTTGACAAGAGTCCGGGTACATTTTTCAATCCATTGTTTCGCTTGCACGGTGTTTTACCCATTAAAACAATGTTTATCAGAACACGAAACTCGGTTTTCCATTTTAAAACAAACTACAAAACGACTTTATCTAACCTCGATAACTCAGCCGTTTCTGGTCCGATCGACTTAAAATTTTGACGCTCTGCCAAAGGTCTGTACCGAAAGACCTGGTTACTGGTTTACTACGAGCGCCATCTCTGGGTTAGTCTCGGGAGTTATTGATTGATGTGTTATATATACATCACTTTTTTAAATAAAAAAATAGTTCTGAAACAAATAGTTACATATTGAAAAGCTATGTTCGAGGTTCACAATATACTTGGAATTGTACAGAACATTATGGTAAAATTTCATTTCAATACATAAAATACTTTTTAAGAAATGAGATTTCTCGTAATAAAAATTTAAAACCATAATTTTTCAGAAAAATTCAAATAAATACTTTAATGTTTCTTAAAAAAGATTATATACTTAGAATAATGCATTAACTAATTACCCTAGAAGCAATTGAAAACTATTTTCGATTTCATAAATATGTATGCTTTAATAAAAAGTTATAAAGGAAGTTTCAAAAATTTTCACGAAAACTTAATAAATGCACATACCTTAATAAAGTCAAAAGGTTATCTAAGCAACAGTAAGTTCTTGAAGATGGAAGTGAATATATGCAGCAAAAAGTTGAACAAAAAAAATATTTTTGAAACACATTTTAAATCCTCTAGTTTTATAGAGAAAAATATTTATATACATTATTGTGTCCATATACCGTTTTTTTGTTAAAGTCACAGCATCATATTTTTCGAAGCATGGTGCTGCACAGAGTCCAGTTTTTTGCGTTTAAACTGTGTTTCTCTTCTAATGCGTTTTGCATTATCATTTTTTAAGGCTGAATACATTTAACTAAACAAATGTCATTTTAACTGTTGTCTTAATAAGTGGAAATTATTTTTTAAATGGCCACTAAAACTTTTTTTACTATCTTTGAACCACCCATAATGCTTTAAACAAACACAGTTTGCACTAGTAATATTTAGCTTAAAATTCTGCCAAATCCCTTTCATTTGTTTTAATAGGGATCCCCGAATTGATGCATTTCTGTTCAGTAAATAGAAAACTAATGGTTAAAATTTAATACAATTCCCTACTAAATAAGCGAGTTCAAACTTTTTTTTTGATGATAAAAACTGTGTTTAGACGAAAATGAGTTAATGGAAACTCTTTTAAAAGTTTGCATAAATTTGCCATTATAGTTTATATATATTTATATATATATATATATTTAGGAGTACAAAAGTATGCAATGGTATATTTTGGCAGTACAGGTTTTAAAAGGAGTACAGTTTGTGAAAAAGTAGTACAAAACTACCTACAAATGCTCTGTTGGTTACCTTGAGTATTTTTAATTCCCTACAACGAACTGGAAGTTCATTGTAGCCTTTATTCAATTCCCCAATCCTTTGTTACTAAAATGTATGAAAAATTACGTGTCTTATTTTTGTAATTTTTATACTTTTCCCGGAAAACTGTAATTGTACTACCCCCAAAAACTGCAGGGCCCTGAGCATTTGCATCGCTCGTCCTTGCCTTAGGCCGACTCTGCACTATCAAGGGAAAATGCCGTATTCTGTACAAGATTATGGCATTGCAAATTGCATTTTACATTAATTTTTGATGTACGTTTTATTATTTTCAACACCAATATGTTAACAGGGAACACTTTTTGGCAAAAGTTTGAACTTAAAATTATAAGAATTTAACAATTGCAACTATATAATTTATACCTATTTATAATAATCTCTGAATGCATCAAACTATTACTTTATTATGCTGACAATTTATTTAATATTAAGAATATTATAATAAACAAATTTAGAACTGAATTTTAAATAATAATTTTTTCAAAACTATTATAGATATGCTCATAATTTTTGTATAACGAAGTTTTAGCATCTCGAGTATGCTTCCAAGTAAACATTTTATTTTATATTCATCAAATTGTTCAGCATATTTTTTGCTCAAAACGTGCAGTTTTCAACCGATTTGTACAAAACTTACGAATATATGAAAATATGCTAGCAATGAAATAAATTAAAATTCTAGTTTAAAATTTTAAATATTAATAGAATTTTAAGTATTTATGGTAAATAATTTTTAACTGCATATGCGCGTTAAATAAATATTTTTTTCGCTTATTCAAATGAAGATCTTCAGTGCAGCTTTTATAAAATTCCTAGTTATGATTGATATTACGCAAAATGTCCGGATTTTCATTACCTGTACATCAGTTATTCTCTAACAGAAAATAAATTATGAGAGATTTTACACAAATGGATATTTTTTTTAAATTTGAATCTTCGAATGATTAGTAATCAAAAGTATCTGTACAAATGTACAGTTGACGCATATAAGCAAATATAAATATGTGCAATATAAATGTGTTACTAATTATTCGAAAAATCAAGTTTGAAAAATATGAAATGTGAAGGAAAACCCTCATTCATCTTCTCTTTGAAGGAAATTGAAGTTATGCCATTTAAAATTGGGATGTATTTTGGAACTTGACATTACAAAACTGGGAGCATGTGCAAGCAGTCCTGAATACCTGCCTTTGAAATTATGGAAAAAAATAATAGATTTAAAAGGTTTTATTTGTGTGTTGTTATTTTTATCACTGCATAAGAAATTTTTCCAAGTAATGTATTACAAAACCTTAATAATTATTCATTTGTAATAATTGAAAAGCTTAAGCCGTTTCTGATTTTGGTGCATTTGATGTCTTAAAGCTTCTTATTAATTTTTGACACATTATATTGAAATAATTATTATTTTAGAAACTGAAAGTATTGATCAAAGTAACACAAATGAAACAACTGAATATATTCGTTGTTTTCATACAATCTTTAAATTTAAACATAGATATTTTATAGATATATAGTTTGCGATATTCTTAGAAATTCATAGATATGTCATAAAACCTAATTCAATTTGATAATTCTATTGTGTGGGGAAAAAATGTGAGTTCTTAGCAAGCAAAGAAAACAGAAAAAGTAATTTGTTTAACTAGATAAAATAGCAGGTCTCCTCTTTAACCAAATTTGATAAAGTTTCAAATCAATATTAATTTTAAAAAAAGTTAATAAAATAATTTTTATTAACATGAGGGAACTTCAAAGCGGCTTTTGGATTGATTTAAATGAAATAGTTATATCGCAAAAGCTAGGCCAAAGAATGTATTTAATTCAAACGCAATACAGTCTCAAACTAAGCTGATATACAGACACCTTTATAAATAGAGACTAAGAAAATCTTACCCTCCCCCTCTTGAACGAATGTTTCAATGGAAAATGTATCAAACCTAAGGGCAAGAGAGGGTTCCTTAATGAGCCACAAAATTTCTTGTCAGCGTTCATTGTATGTCTGCAAACCTCCCCAATTAACTATCAATATGTTAAACATCTTAATGGGGGAAAGGAATTTCGACAAAACACGTCTCAAACGAACTTGATATAATCTTGTGAAAGTGAAAAAATTCGTCTTTACCGAATTCGACGAGTTCACAGCCACATGGAATAACACGTATGAAACTCTTTTGAAATATCTGGAACAGGACGGGATAATACATGCATAATGCTTAGAGGGTTATTCTCCATGTTTGGCCATACCTTGTGAGAGACTGGACTTTTGTTTTTCTCAGCCCAGAAGTGCTTTTTATTTAAATATTTATTATAAGAAAATGGTAGTTAAAAATTACAATATGATATAGAGATTCAGAAAATGAAAAGCTAAAATTTAATTGGAAGTAATGAAAAGTATGAGAAAGCAATTAAAATTAAGAGTTTGTAGTCAGAATTTAGAAATTTACAAGAGGAACTGTGGGGGTGTGACGAACTTTAACAGCTAGCCTAAGGGGTAAATATATTTAAAAAATATATTTTGTACAAGAGAAGTTTGGCAAATAATTCTAGAATAACTCAGCTCAACTGTCTTAAAGCCTGTTATAAATTTAAATATATTTTATTCTATTTTTATGTTCTTTGAAAAAAAATTTGGTCTTATAAATTTTTTTCAATATTTACATATTTTTAATATTTCTGATTTTTGTTTATTTTTTTAATATATTTTCCTTTGAATTTATAATTTTTTTTCAACGAAATTGTTTATTCATTTTAATGTAAGTAAGTTTAATTGTTGGTTCGTGTGTGCGTGCGACTACGTGGATGATTATCATGCCACGTGTTCACTGGAAATTTGGATTTAGTTAATGACGGAAAATTAAGAAATATTATGATGAAAAGTACAGGAAATATTATAAGAAATATTATGATGATAATACATGCATAATGCTTAGAGGGTTATTCTCCATGTTTGGCCATACCTTGTGAGAGACTGGACTTTTGTTTTTCTCAGCCCAGAAGTGCTTTTTATTTAATGGACTATTAGTAACTGAGAGCAATTATGTAGCTCAAAATGAAATATGTAAGGATCTTAATAATTTTATAATTAAAATAGCTATAACATATAGTATGCCCTATGAGGCCTTTAAAGAATTTTAAGATAGAATCTTCAATGATGCAAAAAATGTCGATTATAGATTTAAAAATGGAGTAAAATTCAGAGATATTAGACCTTCTATAGAAAATCTGCAAACAAAATTTATAATATTGTATGTAGATAAAGTTCTCGGAACTTTGCAATTATATATAAGCATTTTTACTTCAAAAAAAATAGATGAATATTTTCAAAATAGTGAAGTTTTTGTTCTTTCAAAGTATGAAAACATAGAAATTCCTAATAAATTAGCCGCATTTCATAAGAAACTCCTGTTTACAGTTCAATAATAGAAATGGTAATTTTTTGGTAGCAAAAAAAGAAGAAATCGTCAAGCAAGAATTTTTTTTATTGCACATTTAAAGAAGTTTGTAATGAACATAATAATAAATTGTGTACCATGTATTTTAGCTAGTAAAAAGAATATATTTTAATTCCTACTCAAAAAGAAGACAATCCTTTAAGAACACACCATATTGATTTCATAGCACCGTTACCATCAACAAATAAAAATTATAAACACATTTTCACTGTTATAGATGCTTTTATAAAATTCTCTTGGTTGTACCCTGTAAAAACAGTGTCAGCTGTAAACATTTTAGAGAAGTTAAAATTACAACAAAAAACCTTTGGAAACCTCATAAGAGTCTTATCAGATAGAGATTCAGCGTTTACTTCAAAAGTGTTTAACGATTATTGCACAGAAGATATTCAACATTTACAAATAGCCGCGGGTGTACCATGAGGAAGTTGAAAGAATCCATCGTACACTTATCCCAGTTTTAACAAAACTAACTTTAGATGACTCTACTAAATGATACAAGTATATCGATCGACTTCAAAGAATCCTTAACAGCACAACCTGTCTAAGCCCAAAATGGTCACCATTCGAACTTTTGATTGGTACTTGAAAGCAAAGAAGGTGTCAGAATTAAAGACTTGCTCCTCGAAGAACTACACGAACAACGAGTTTACTAAGAAAAGATGCTAAAATAATACAGAAAAAATACAATATGAAAATCGGAGAACCTGCAACAAGAAAAGAAAAAAAAAGCTCCGGAATACAAAAAAGGTGATCTGGTAGCCATCTAAAGAACTCAATTTGAGTTTGAACTAAAACTAAGACCGAAATTCTTAGGACCCTATAAAATCCCCAAAATTAATCCTCACGGTTGGTATGCAGTAGAAAAAGTTGGTCATCATGAAGAATCGAACTCTATAACCAACTCTGCAGATCTGATAAAACCTCTTTCTATTTAACACCATTTAAATATCATATGTAGATAGATATTATTTGGATAGATACTACATTTAAATATCATATGTAGATAGACACGTTTGATTTTATCTTATGTTATTTTATTTTCTTTCCAGTTATTCGATATTATCTTGTGTTATTTACATTTACTGTACTTGCTTATTTATATTTTATATTGCTTTATATCAGTATTTTTATTATTCCTACATGATAAAGTATTTCAAAAACTTCATTACAGATTTTGCTACATGTAGAATATTGAAAAGTTTCGAAATTCATTTTTGTGTTGTTTTCTATTTAGGAAAGGTATGAAAAATATAATTAGTGAAGATTTTCAAATTCCAATTTAGCTGGAGACGAGTTCTATATGGAGGACTAAAACTCTGTAGGATTTTCAAGCTAATTATCATTTTATTAATTGTTTCTTTAACAATATTGCAAAACTAGTTCTCTAGTTACTAGAGAGATGACACCACGAATCAGCGTCATGTGATCGCTCACCCAGCGCTCCGTATTCCTGAACAAAATTCAGAAGCATTTAGTAAAATATGTTCCATTTGGTCGAGTTGTTGTAAGGCGGTGAGAGTGGTTGTAGACACAATTAATAAGTCAGTCCAGACTTTTTTAGGTGCAAAACTTCAATTTAAATACTAATGCAGCACGATGCACAACATTTACAATAATATTACGCATCTAACTCAAATTATCAGAAACGTTCTTCTGCCATTGTTCTCTTGTTCTTCGCTTTCTCCCTCACTCCACTCGCCTAGCGTTGAGTTATCCTTGCTCTGCTCGTCAAGTTGAGTTGTTATTTTTCATAAATCTCATCTACTTCCGTCGGGGAAAGCACATCTGTCACAGGAGTGTCGATGTGGCTAAAAGAAATAAAACTCGAACAAGTAATTGTCTATTACACACAACAAAAAAATATTAAGGGGAGAGCCTTCCATCTATGCAGCTCCCACTTATTATAAAAATCATACAAATATGCATACAAATACGCAGTTCACTTATTTTTAATTTCATGTTGCCTCCTAATCGAAAAGAGCCTTGGACACCTTTTCCTTTCATATGATTTCATGTGAATAAATACCCGAAGCAACAGCAGTGTAAATGTACCACTTTATATATGCCACAATTTTTTTTCACATTAAAATTACTGGAGATCTTGTATTTCTTTATGGCGCGATAGGACGAACCATTACGATCGTTTAACATGGCAATAACTTTTCTCTGTATCAGAAAATTTCTTAATAAGGTATAAAATTTTATCCTCTTCCCCTTTATCAGTTATCTGGGCCTGAACAATTCCAATGCCATCTCTTTCTCTTCATTGTGAAAGAAGCACTTCTTGGGATGGAATCCATTCACTCCACCTGGGTCAAAGGAGACTGGTTTTTACCTTAATTTGCGGTTATAAAATTTTCCCGTCTTTGTAAAGGGATACTCTCTCACCGTAAGTTAAATTACGTTTTTCTTTTAGTCTATCTTACTGTTTTTCCTTCCTTCGGGTGGGAACCCTCGTCTTGTTGTGGTACTTATATTTTCTTTCTTTAGGAAACGTATCTGATATCTTTTAAGACGTTTCTTCCCTTGGAATAGAATCGTTCCTTTCGCTGTAAAATTTATATTTTCTTCTTTTCTGGGTGAAAAACTTCTATTTTCTCGTTCTGTCCTCTTAATTATCTGTCCTAAATCTTTATCTTTTTCCAACTGTATTGGTTTTAAAATGGGGTTAATTTTTAAGAAAGCTCCCTCTGCTTTCTTCTTTCCTTCATTTAAAACAAATGTTTCTTTTTCCAGTTTCTCTAGTCGATTCGGTAGATCTTATCTTGACTTATTGTGCCCTTTAATACTAATTCCCCTCTTTCTCCAATAGAAATATTTTCTCCTGTTACATCCTTTTCCCCAGTATTCTTTTTTGTCGAATCTCCAACAATTTTGTCTTTTGCTCTTCCTCTTGTTTTTCAATATGCCTTTCGTCTTTTTCTTCACTTAGCGTACAGGTTTCATTCCGCAATTTTTTAAATTGATTTAACAAATTAGAATTTTCATTTTTCTTACCTTTTTCTTCATAAGGCATATCGCCCAAAATCTTCACATACTACAGATATTTGTGCACCTGTGTATACGATATCATTCAGGATTATCTTTCCACACTTGATTTCGAGTTTTTTCAGTTCAAACTCCGTTTGTTCTCTTATCAGCTGAGCTTTCAACTCTCTTTGTTTCTGCTGAGCTTCCAACTCCATTTGATTTTTCTTAGTTTTATCGAGTCTGGTATTAATGATCATCTCTAATGTCCCTTTTACAAATTTTTCATCATAAAATTTACTTTCCTTCATAATTTTCTTTAGGTCTATTATCTTCATTTCAGGAGTTGGATTTCCTCAAATTCCTTCAGCCAAATTAGGTAAATCTTCTTTTCTACCCTGAGTTAAAAATGCCATGGTGCTTGGTGTTTAGTAGTCCCTTTTTTATAATATATATAAATATATAGATGGATATAAAGAGAAATATAACTCTAAACAAACAAACAAAGTGACAAATTTTGAAACCAAACACTAAACAAGTTTTGTGTTCACAAAGCTATGAATAATCATTAAGTATCAAAACTTTCGATACAATTATTTTTTTACACAACTCAATTTTTAAAATTTCATATAATGAATATGTTAAATTTCATAATAAAAAATGTTCTTTCATCAGAATACAATCAACATAGAAAATAATCAAACTTGTTTATTTTATTCTATGTTATTCTTCAACATTAAATATCTCATCAAAAATGTACTTGCACAATCCTAATGCTTAGAATATTCGTCAAGAAAAAAAATCAAGGGCATAGCCATACAATAAAATATCATCAAATAAAACCTACAATTCTGTCAGAACTACACTATTTATAACAGGCATAAATAATGATACGATTTACATAGGAAAAAAAAATCAAAAAATAAGAATCGTGCTTACTGAAATCATTGCATAAAAAGCGTTAAAAATAAATTGGCATGGTGCCCAAACAGAATATGTTCATAAGAATACACTGATATAATATTTAGAGATACAAGTTTTCTTTTCGAATTGATAAATGCAATTACTAACCAAAATGCATTCCAAATCTTCAAAATTGAATCAAATGAATTATCAATTACAAATATGCTGGTTGCACGTGTGTTTCTTTAAGCCTACTTTTATTATCCGGGACGAAAATTCTAAATCCAGGAAAACAAATATATATTTTTTCTTTCCGGAAAAAACAGTTATGTAAAAAACAGCAAAATAACACTCGGAATACTGGCGTATTCTTTTTTTTCTCTGGTGAGAAATGTATTCTGTTTTTCCTGGCGGAAAATTGTTTTTTCTCTGACGAGATATATAACTCTACGTTCTGGGATAGAACCAAATTTCAATTCTATACTTGTAATAAATTTTGCCCAAACAATTAAAATAGTAAACAATAGGAACATGCATTTGCACAAAATATATGAAAGCTCTCACCTGATACGATCCTGTCGACTGCGCCAGTAAAACACGTTCCATTTGGTCGAGTTGTTGTAAGGCGATAAGAGTGGTTGTATACACAATTAATAGGTCAGTCCAGACTTTTTTCTAGCTGCAAAACTTTAATTTAAACATTAATGCAGCACGATACACAACATTTACAACAATCCTACGCATCTAACTGAAATTATCAGACATTGCTCATTCTTCCGCCATTGTTCTCTTGTTCCTCGCTTTCTCCCTCACTCCACTCGCCTAGCGTTGAGTTCTTGCTCTGCTCGTCGAATTGAGTTGTTATTTTTCATAAATGTTTACTCATTTAGTTCTCGCTCTCTTTTCCTCTTCTCTTCTCCGCCTTCTCTTTTCTTCTGAAGTAGCTAAACTCCGAAAGCCAGGGCACGTTTCAACGCCTATCGCCCATATGTCATAAAATTGGGTTACCATCCATCTTCTTCGATGAACTAGTAATGTTAAAATATGTCAACTTGTATATAACAGCTTTTGTAGATATTTTTCTTTAATTTCTTCTTCTAATAAATGAAGTAAAACTATTTGAAGCCTCACCAATGAGCATGTAAATGCCAACACCGAACTTTCTTTTCTAGAGTCCAAAGCACCTGGAGGTATCTTATCTAAAAGGATACCTTCCCCCATATATATATATATATATATATATATATATATATATGAGGGAGGTAACACCTTTGTGATTTTTTTAACTTAATTAATATTCCTTTTTTTTGGCTAAGGTTTTTTATTGATGTTACAATATTTTAGATGATTAGTTAAGTGTGAATTAGTATTTTGTAGTGAAATTGAAGGTGTTTACATTCTTTCTTTCTTCTCTGATTTTTCCTTTATTATAATTTTTTTCGTAATAATATAATTCACTTAATTGTGATCAGTAATTACGTGTATAAACATACATTATTCTTTTCCAAAGCTTGGAACAGTTTTCATTACATATTTTGCTGTTATAACCCTTTGCTGTATTTTAAATGATTTGATTCTTTAATATTTTGTTTCGAATTTTCGGGTTTTAAATTTTAACTTGTTTGGCTACTTAAATAAATTTTTATTGGATTTGCATAACCATTAATTTCATTTTTGGTTGATTTCTTAAATGTCTAGTATTTTTTCTCTTATTTGTTTTGCTTTAGTTTTAATATTCTAGAGACTTCTTTAATATGATATATATATATATATATATATATATATATATATATATATATATATATGTATGTGTGTGAGTGAGTGTGTGTGTGTTGTATTTCTCTTAGCTTAGTTAATTTATTATCTTATCTTATGTTGTAATTATAACAGTGAGGAGTTCAACTTGATTTCCTAACTCCATTCCACTGAATATTTCAATTTATGTTTTCAAGCACTCTTCAAAAATGTTTTATTGGCCTTTTTCGTGCTCTGAAATAATAGAGCTATTCCCCTCTAGACATTTAGTCTCCATATAAAATATCTAAAGATCCCTACATCTATTAACAAATGAACTGAATAATCCATACTTTAACTTTCTAAACATAATTTTTTTTCTCTTCTTACATAACCAATGGAGCGAGAGGTCGTGTAATGCGCCTACCACCATTTTCCGATGTATATGACCCTCTCTTTCGTGTGAACAGAAATGAATTCAGAACTAGTAAAATTACGTATGCTGTCTGTGCCCCGACTGATACAACAAAGGACAAAATGTCTTAAAATTCAATATTTAGAAATTACTCATACCCACACATAAGCACACACATATATATACATACATACAATCATGTATATATAATGACTAGCTGAAATCCGCCCGCTTCGCTGGGCAGACGATAATATTATATTTTGGAAAACCTATATGTAAATTATCAAGAAATTTTTAAATTTAATTATAATCTGAATTTAAAAATTTTAGAAATTGACTGTCTGTAATAATGGTTATCCACGACTTTCAAACATATGAGAAAAGTATTTAAGTGTTAATAGTTCATCCATGAAAATGTAATTTAGTCCGTAAATCTGTCGTTGAACAGAATTCCGCATCACCGATGAGGTACTGTGTAGTGCGATGTGTTCCCATTATTCTACATGGCGGGTCCCCAGTAGTCCAAAAACATATAAAAATTACCAACATAAAAATAAAAATACATTTTTATACATATTTTTTTATTTTTTAAACCTGTTGAAACAATTTTTTTTGTGTATTACATTTCTATTGCCTTTATTTTGAATGCATGCAATTTTTGAGAGTGACAACTACATTTTTATTTTTTATTATATCAATTTATTTATCTTAATTATTACATTCATTATTACTTTATCTTATTCTAATTTTAGAAATAGTTAAATATTAGAAAAATACGAAATAATATGCCTACATTTCCAAAACATCTCTGTAGACAACATTCTTCGTTCGTTTTTCTGGTTGAAGGTTGATTAGATTTTCACGTGAACTAACTCTTGAACATGCCATATAAAATTGACCATGTGAAAAACAGACACTTTTTAAATCTACACCAGCTAATTTTAAACTCTGCTCTTGTGCTTTATTGATAGTCATCGCAAAGCAAACTGTAAGTGGAAACTGCAAACGCTTAAATTCAAAATGATAATCTGATGGAATTAATGGTATTCTTGGAATGAATATATTTTCACCCTCATACTTTCCTGTAAAAATAATCGCTTCTATAACGTTTTTTCTTAGAGTTTTCACTTTGAGTCTGGTACCGTTACATAATTTAGGAGGTTTTGAATTACGCAACAACATTATTGGCTTACCAATCTTGATGTAGCCTAGTGGTCAAGGTTTCGGATAAGTGCCCGGCGGTTTTCGTTCATTCGTGGGTTTGATCCTTGATCCTTGCCTAAGACCCGCCGTGTAGCCGGGGCTGATGCACGTTAAATCTGTCCGGGCCCAAAGTCCTCCAGTTGATGTGGTGTGGATGTTAAGAGAGGGAGGTGCCAGCTCAGTTGTCGTCCTCGTCACTTGACCGTGGTTCAAAATAATTATAGAAAGAAAATGTTCTGAAAGCTGATCCTTATGGTTAAGAAGACTATTCAAAGGTTCAGGGTAGGATCTAATAGTAGGAATGTGGACTTGATCACCGCTGCAGCACATTCCTGGAGGTTCTTCTATCAATTTTAAAGCATGGCACCACAAACAGGACAAACGTTTTCCGATACTGGCTATTTATCATTTGAATAGTCAATATCTGTTATATATATTTAAAACCAAAGCTTTAGAAGTCCAAGGCACTAATTTAACTTTTGATCTTTTTTCATTGCATTTAATTACAGCTGCCTGATTCACAGGGGGGGGGGTATTAGAAAGGTATTTTCGTACTGCTGCTCTATGTACTTCAGGATGGCTTTAAATATATTTTGAAGCAGCTTCTCTATGTATTTCAAGATGACTTTGAGTATACTTTCAGCAGCGTGTCTTACTTGTTCATATCTAATTGAATTTGTGAATATTTTTCCTCTTTTTTTTACCTTTATTTAATTGAAGAGATATTATATCATTAATAATCTATTCACTTGAACTTGATAAATTAATTTTAGATATTGATTGAGTCTTTGAAAGTAGTACAGATACATTTTCTTGAGGCTGAAACACTAAAGATGACACATTTTCTTCATTTTGTTTCACATTATCATCACCAAGATTAACTTTACTTCTATTTGTTAATCCAGCTATTTCAATATAAACATCAAAATGTTCACTATTATAGTTTCCCGTAAAAGGTAATCTTTTTTTTTCTGAATTGTTTCACCAACAGAAGCTATAAAGCAGACGCCCTGATACACTTCGAACTGATAGGGAAATAGCTCTGACACCGCCATAATTTCGCAAATACATCCATACGTGTTTGGTTTACACCTTTCGGTAAAATATAAATCGTTAGTATTATAAGGAGCGCCAGGTAGCATTTGAGTGTAGCATTTAAACCGATACCAGTTGTTAAACATGTGAGAAACGATAATATTTCTCATTTTATACGCCATCGATATGTCACCGAACACCAGCAAAGACAGAGACGAAAATAAACATGCTCCGTCGCCAAGAATTTTAAAAACTTTGAAATGAGTAGGTATTCCATCTATCCAAATATATTCAACATCCATTATTAAAAACTATAACTGAAAAGTAAATATGAAAAATCAATTTGTATTAACCTACAATGAAATACTTCTCTAGTTAAAAAATATAATTAATTTTTTAAAATCAAATTATTTAAAAATTCAACAAAAAATACTTACAAAAAGATAAAGTATAATAAAAAATTTTAGCAAAAAGTCACCCGTATTGCGTTATCCTTTTTACAAAGGGATAACTCTTACGCTAGCAGCATATCTAAAACCTCATTTGAATAGACAGAATAGCTCTTAAAAAATCATATCATTAAAAATAATTCTGAAAACGATAAAATATACAGCCATTTTAAAAAAACAAAAACGTTTATTTCCTAGAAACCAAAAACTAAAAATTGCCAAAATACAAAAACAAAACTTTTGCATAATGTTTACATTAGGTTACAATTAATGCATACATCGAAATAAATATTTTGACAGCTACTTGTTTTTTTTATCAATGACATGAATAACATACCGTTATTATTCATTTGTTAAAAGCCAACTTCAATATCTTCGTAAGATTGCGTTTAGATTTACAAATGTAATTTATCAATCATTATTAATAATAAAATACTTTTCTCATGAATTTAAAACTTACGTCTAGTTTCCACAACAATAAAAAATTATCGTTTGCTGAGCAAAGCGGAAAGAAGTCAGCTGGGGTTACCATAGTATAGCTTTTTAATATTCACAATGCAAGGTCATTGAAATGCTTCGACTTGGCGGTGGAAGATATTTGGTGATAAATCCATCCTCCATCAGTGCATCAATATTAAATTATTTGGTATTTTCCATTTCGCACGCGCAAATCTCGCCAAGTATACTTAATTGGTAGCAATACACAGTATACATATAAAAAATATATTCCGTTTGGCGTCGGTCATGTCATTTTTAGCGATAAAGTCGCCAAAAATGACATAACCGATGAATAAGAGTAGATTAACGGATGAGAATTACATTTTGGATTAGAATTCCGTAAAATCCGTTCTTAGTGAGCGTCTACATCGCAAAATGAGTAACTGTACCAAATTTCAAGTCAATCGGTTGTATAGTTTTAGAGATATCGTGATGAGTCAGTCAGTGGTATTTCGCTTATATATATATAGATTTAACTTAATTCCCATTAATTTCTCATAATAATTTAATTTACTTAAATTTGCCCATTCTCGCCTTTAAAAGATAAGTTCCTTCGTGTTTTTTGACCCCTCCCAAAGTATCCTTTTATTTATTAGATCACGCGCTCTTAAAACTGGTTAAATTCGCTTAAACCGATTATAAATCTGTCAAAACAATCCCTTCAGATTCCCTAACTGTTATGATATTTCTCCAGAATCCCTCTATCCATACCACGTGTTTCTGACGTTTCAAATGAAATTTCTCTCAAAACACAACGAAAAACGCTCTCTTCTCTTCTAATTCCTCGCTTGATTTCTTGTAATGCAAAAGTCTGTAACCAACTGCGGAGATGAAATGGTCTCTCTCTCCACTACAAAAAAATAATTCTATAAAAATGAAATATTGTTTTCGACTGTGTTATGAACATAATTCAATAGCACTATTTAAAAGAAAGTTTTTACATATAAATATATATATATATATATACTCTTATATGCTTATAATTTTTTTGATGCTAATTAAATTTAATTCTTTTTATTTGTCGAGATTTATATTCGAGAAAACTTATGTTAGCATATACATCTAAATTTTTTTTTCTTCTAAAAATACACTATTCACCTCATACATGTACCAGACATTATGCACCAGATGCTTGGTCAAAAAATGAAAAGACTTCAGGTATCCAAGATCTAATTCTCGATTAGAGACTTTACTATAAACCCAAACATCCAACGCTCTATCAAAACTAAAACTCCTCCACCAACTATCAACAATTATCCTCTGCCCATTTAAAGAATGGTTAGGAAGCTTGCGAATTTAAAAATGTTTTTTTACACTCAATTTAATTAATCAAAAGCCATAAGTCATATTTGTCTCATTCATAGAAGAAGATTAAATCTACATATACTTCAAATCCTACGGACATATAACGTCATCTTGCGCCAAATATATTACTTTTTATGCAGTTCCAGAATTGTGACACATTTGCGTGACATTTATAGATGAAGGAGAAAATACTCTGTCATGTGGGCGTGCTGGCCAGGAATTGAGTACTTTTCATTATGGCATGTATACGTGACAGCCATCCAGTAAGTTTTTAACGTCTGCTGAGGAAACAAAAAAGTAATAAGTGCCGAGTTCAAAGTGTATGTGTGATGGCTTAGCTTGATGTGATGGCTTAAATTTTTGTTATCAAAGATTTGAGCTATAGTGTGATAGAGTGTTGTTGTGCATCAAGAACCAGTTTATGTTTGCGTTCCCTTCTGCGCGCACACGCGATGCGTTTCAACATCCGATCCACTAAACTCCTGTAGAGCACTGCTTTCCCTTTTTGTCTCTCAAATACAAGATTCTAAGTGAGACTTATTTATTGATTGTTTTATTTACACACTGAAGCAATGTAAGAGCTGTTTTGAGTTTCGGTCGAGAACCTGAGCCTTACCTCGCAGACGGGAAATTATTGAGCTTCAACAGATTTAACGCGCATCAACTCCTCTACTCGGTGGCTTTTAAGTGGTAACAGACCAAACGAATCATTTTTGAGAAGCAAACGAAGGATATATTGTCGACTCTCTGGCCTCTTCGCCTTTGGAATAATCTATTCTTTAATGTTCTCTTTATTACCTCGAAATTTTTTCCAAAAACACAATGGACCAAGAAAAAAAAATCATCACAATTTGGGTTTTTGTATCATTTGATATTTACTAGCAGATCTGACACTGTTAAAACAAAACTTCATTGCACACTCTCAATACTACTCCATGACAACTGAAAAGAACAGATGCAAAATGTTGCATCTTGATGAATGCTCCGTATAAACTGAGCCAACTTGTCAACCCAAATCTATGGACTTTTCACATGTCTTACATAGTTGGAGCCTCATGCACAATTTTGTTTCATTAGTGTTAACATATTTTAGGTATCATGTGTAATATTAGGAATTCTGGAAATCAAAGTTATCTTCGTCTTCTCACAGATGTAAATTCTAGGTAAACAAATTTGAAATATATGACATGAAAATTATAAGAAATGAAATTTGTAATCAAAGAATAATAAAAAAAATTTATATTTACATGCAGATTGAACTTTTTTATTAATACGAAATTTATGTAGGTTTAAATCTTTGTATCGCAATATAAAAACCTCTTAAAGTATTAAGAATTTCACCGTTTGCACTTAAATGATCAAATGAATGGATTTTGGAATTGCAGTTAATAGAAATAAAAGGAAATAATTAAATATAGAATGAATTAAATTTTTAAAATCTAATGAAAAACCAAAAAATAATTTTTTATCATTTAATTTACTTCTTATTTCTTAAAGAATCCTCTCTAAATAAAATAAAGAAAAGCAATGAATGAATGAAACACAATAACAAATATTTCCCCTTGTCTTACTCATACCACTTACCCTCTAGAAATATCGTTCCTTAGTTAAATTTTCAAAATAAAAGACGAGGAAACTGATTACTAATAATCCTTTATAAATTCATTTCACTGAGCAAGGGGTTAGCGAATACTACAACTACCAAAAAGGTTATTTAGAAAATAATAAAAGTGTATCAAAACATCTGAAATGTTGGAATACTCCAATTTATCGAATTTGACTAACCATCATCCATTAAATTGTTTTTAGAGTTAATACTAGGTGTAGTGTTAATACAGGTGTCGACATCTGAACGTGGCTCAAAATGAAGAGATTCATCTCCAGTAACCTTCGTATCGCTTCAAGTCTGGCGTAAATAAGTCAATCAAACTATTCAGCAGTCAAATGCAAAATTTTTTACAGTGGATATTATTTAGAGATAGAAAATCGTGTTTAAGATCTAATTACAGTCGTTATAAGAATGATTTGATAACGTTTCTCATCATTACTGCATAAAACAGGTATCACTGTTAATAACTCAAAGAAAAGTTAAGTAAGGCGTGATAATTTAATTCATTGAGTTAATTAATTTTAAAACATAATATTTTCGTTGTTATTTACGTAAGGACATAAAAAAATGTCTAATAGTCAAAATAATGGTATGACTCTCCTATTCCAAATTTTATTTGAATTTGACCATGAGTTCTGAAGATATTCGCGAAAAAATAAGAATGAGGCATATAAGCAGAAATGATTATAGAATGACTCATGTATTCTTTGGAGCGAAAGATTAATGAAAGTCTTCCTGTTTTTCATCATTACGTTAATTAATTGATTAGTATAATTTATTAACTACTACACGGTTCCTTAAGGTCCGCGATGAACGATGGTAATTTCAAACTTAAGTATTTTTGAAAATTCGGGTGGAAATTTGGACAGATAAGATATCCATATAGATACATTAAAAAAATTTGGAGTATTCTACAATTTATCTTCATTCGCAACTGTATTTAACAACTCATATTTTTACTTTTTTATCTAGATTTTTAAAATTGAAAAAAAAAATATATCGTTTGGGTGAAATTGTTTCAAAAAGTGTGGAGTAGGATATTTTTTATCACCAAATGTCTGAGACACTTGTTTAATGTTGACCCAATTTTTAAGCTCAGAAGTGTTTAAATGGAATATTTTGAAATTTGAGATTTATACAAATTTTAGATGCAAAGTCAGATATACGAAAAAATTCAGAATTTGTATCTCGAAAAATTTTAAGTACTCAAGAAGCTTTCGTTTGAATCCAATAACGTTAATTATATCCAGTTAATGTTAATTAATTCAACAAAACAATAATTTAGTTCTCTTTAAACCATTAACATTGATAACAATTTTGTGCAGCAATGCTTAGAATTGCGGACGTTAAAATGGTGCTCCATTTTTTTTAATGTCTGTATGTAAATGAAATTGTTTATTTTAAACCCTCTCACACTAAACTGGAGGCAGATATTTGCAGTTAATTCAATTTGAAGTAAATTTGTGTCAGATTACAAGTTATTAACGAGAGGAGGTTTTATTTACATGTGACAACGGTAGGTGAATGGTCACTGGTCACGAGCTCTCTGGCGACGTTGTTTCTATCGAGTCGTGGGTACGAGTCCCGATGCCATTAAGACCCACTGTGCAGTGGGGCTAATGCTTGTTAAATCTGTGGAGGCTTAACATCTTCACGTTGGCGTGGTGTGAAAGCTCAGAGAGTGGGGTGTCAGCTTAGGTGTCATCCTTATCACTTACCGAAAAGCTCAAAATTGCGAGATCCGTCGCCAATAGCTCACATGTTCTTTCAAGTGAGACGTTAATAAATAATCAATCAAAACCTTCTTCTACGCGGTACACGAGGGATTTAAACTGAATCGTGTTTGATGTACCACAATTTTTTTTTATTCTATTGACGAGTTTTTGAGAAAGGAAACTCGAAGTCAAACTAACTCGTCAGGAAAATGTCGAAGAAAAAAAAAAAAAAAAAAAAAAAAAAAAAAATTATAGATTGTTAAGATTGTATTTTTTCCCCTGTACATCAACAAAAGAAACTTCTTAAGAATAGAATCCGCTTATTTTTACTTTTATTAACAAGGTTAACACTGAAAATTTTAATGCAGTGAATGCCTTTTAAATTCCACTTATTTAAATTTTATGGACGTGTGAGTGAATATAAAGAAGTAAATAAGTACATTTCCTTAATTTATATTTACAAACTCATTTTCCTTGTTTTTTGTGGTGGCCGCGGTAGCCTAGTGTTCATGGTTTCGGATTCGTGGCCAGCTGTTTTCGTTCAGTCGCGGGTTAGATCCTTGGCCTCCGAAGACCCGCCGTGTAGCCGGGGCTGATGTACGTTAAATCTGTCGGGGTCCAAAGTCCTCCCATTGGCGTGGTGTGGATGTTAGGAGAGGGGTTCCAGATCAGGTGTCCTCCTCGTCACTTGACCGTGGTTCCAAAGTACGAGGTCCGTCGCCAATAGCCCTCATGTTTGCTTCAAGTGCGATGTTAATAAAAACTAAACTAAAACTCCTTGCTTTTTATATCTTAAACTATATTTTCAAAGATGCTTTCTATGCTTTAAAATATTCTAAAAATTCGAATGCATTCATGATTGAAATAAATAACTCGTTTTTGAACTCCAATTAATGACCTTTGCGCAAACATAAGAAAAATTAAAATTTCATCTGGTTGTGAATTTCTGCAAGTATATCCTTTTTCTTTTCTTTAATGGATAAAACGGGTTGAACGATAACTGCTACATAAATATTTCAAATAAATAATGAAGTAAAAATAGTTTGTTAAATCATAATTTTATGTTATATATCCACGAATTATTTAATTAAGAGAATACTAAGAAAGCTTTTATTTTATCATGCATTCACTGCCTAAAAGAAAAATTTGATACCAGATTATATAATTTTTATCAACTATTTTTTTCAGTTCCATGTCAGTATATTAAGGCAGGGTACATTTGAAAATATTATTAAGTGAATGAAGAGTTTTTAGTTACACTAATGTCTCATTTAACACTTTTAAACGAATTTATACTTAAATATGAATAAAAGAAACGATTTTTTTTACATTTTTAAAATACAAAGGAATTTAGAAAATATATCAATTAATATCCATCACATCACCAAGGAGAATAATTTTCTCTTTAATTTCTCCCTAAAAAACTTCATAACATAGCAGCAGCCCATTCGTTGTATGTCATAAGAATAAAAAAAAAATTAGGAAATGTCTTGAAATGAAGTATTTTGGTAAATTACATTTCGCCGACGTTTCATTACTAATTAGATAATGTAAAATGAAAATACACAGAAACGAAAGATATCTCAACGGAAAAAAATATTCAAGAGAAATCTGCTCAGAGTTTAAGAAAGTTTTGATAATCAATTAAAACTTTGAGTAATCCTTACTACGCTTAAAAAGGGAGGTGTTTTGAGTTTATTGAATTACCGTCTACATAATTTCTCATCGGAGAGTTTTTTTTTTCAGAGCTTAAACATTCTCGAGGAGTGCTTTGCACACATCCCTCATTAGTTTGCAAGCTATGACAAATAAGGAATATTATCAAATTAATAAGTATAAATGTATGAATTTAAGTTACTTGATAACAAGGGAATTTCTTTTTTAAATTGTAACAGTTTAGTTTAGTTTTTATTAACGTCCCACTAGAAGCAACACGAGGGCTATTGACAACGGACCTCGCAATTCGATCCTCGGTCAAGTGACGAGGACGACACCTTCGCTGGCATCCCCCTCTTTTAACTTCTACACCAAAGGGAGAACTTTGGGCCCCTACAGATTAAACGTGCATCAACCCGGCTACACAGCGAATCTTTTTAAATTGTTTCAAAAACATTAGATTATTTATTATTTTTCAGTTTGTCAGCATTACTCATTTAATATAATTATTTCCTTTCCTGAAAATCGTCACGTGACCTAGGTTCAAAATTACGAGGTCCCTTGCCAAGAGCCATCTGTTGCTTCTAGTGCGACGGTAATAAAACCAAACCTTTTCCGAAAAATGTATGTAGACAGTTATTCTTTTATCTCTAGTGCCATTGTCTTACTAATAACGAACTTTTCTTATGAAACCTTTCATCGGTATTATTTTGTTTTAAAAATCTATTTCAGAAATTTCAATGAACTCGATAAAATTCTGGTATTACTCGTATTAAAATTATTCCTATCGTACAAAAACACATACGCACGCACACAACTTGACATTTTTCAAATACAATTTTTCGAAAATGCTCTGGACCACGAGATGATATGTCGTGTGTGTTAAATCTGATAGATAAATATCGTTACGAAACGAGTGATGAGAGGCAGAATAGAACTGAAGAAAGTGATAATTTATTCGAGAGAATATGCCGAAAGATGAAATATATATTTGAGCTGAAAAGAAGTACTGCTATATATGTGTCGTATAACACCCTTAATTAATTAGAGTTCTTGAGCCCCTGTTTTCGAAACTTTGTAATAAAAAATTAGAATTAAGAGCTTGAAGTATTGGTCCAAAGTAAATAAATCTGGAGACATTGAACGAGAGTTTGAGAGAATCAGATTATGCCTACATTTAGAAAATTCTGGACCAAGAGCAAGGAAAAATGAACGTCGAGTACAAGAAGAACGGCAGGAGATGGTCTAGTACATCCAAATTTTATATTATAAAACAAAATTTCTAAAAATAGACATTAATTTGAAACTCTTTTGCCAAGTAAGTTGGTGTGATGGGGAGAATTAAGTAAGCTTTTCAACTTTCTGGGATCATTGGGGAGAAAAAGATTCTACAAAATTTCAAAAATTGTATACACAGTTTTAAGTACTTCAAGATAAATTACCAAATTTCAGAATACCTGAAATATTTTAAATTTTAAAATGAAATTCAAGCTATGATACAAAAGTCTTTTATACACATTCAAATAAAATTATAGTCAATTCAGTATCATAGAACCTAAGTTCAAGAAAAATGTAATACCATGTAAAAATTCCTTAACTTAATTGAAAATAAACAAACACACAATAACATAAAATGCAAGTAATGAACAAATTGAACTTCTAAAATTTGAACTATACATCACAAAGTTTTAATAAATTGGAAAAAAATAATGTACCTAATTCAAGAGCAATAAATATTAAATGCCAAAGAAATATTTTAAGGTATCAGAAGAAATATAAATCAAGAGCATGCATGAAGAATTGAAATTTAAAAATTAATAGAATTTTCCTTTTTGATTCTTAAATCAAACACACATTGTGTGTGTGTGAGAGAGAATGATATTCACTAATTACTATGATTGTTACGCAACTATAATATATTATCGTAATGAATGAGCTTTTGAATTTTATTAGCTTTAAGCGGATCACTGATAAAAAGATGTTCTGAAGACTATCTTCAGCAACGGCGACAAAAGTTAAAACACCTTAATAACTGATCGGAAGGAGAATTCTATTTCACCTCGGTTCTCGAAGACGTCAACATAAACTACCGGACGAAGTTATTTGCCAAAGAATAAGAGCTAATTTCTTGTTTCCAAGGCGGGAACATGCACTCTATAACAAAAAAAAAAAAAAAAAAAAAAAAAAACGACGCACCAAGAAGGAGTTGTCCGGAACAATGTACAGAATAGAAAATGATTGATAAAACTTCCTGATCGTCTACTGCGGTATTTCTTGCCAAACTTGCTCCAATAGTTGGGCTACGCCATCAACATTCCCTGGTAGAGGAAGTCGCCTTCCCATCATATCCCAGGCATGCTAGATTGCAAAGAGATCTGGCTGGCCAAGGAAGTGTTTGACAAGCTGTAAGCCAGTTCATAGCAAAACGTGTAGTATATGGTCTGACATTATCTTGCTGAAAAATAAGGCCAGGGTACTGCAAAAGGAACGGAAGCAAAACAGAACTCAGAATGTCGTCGACGTACCACTGTTCTGTAAGAGTGTCTCAAAGGGGTCCGGCTATCAGGGAAGCGCACCCCAGACCATAACTCCTGTTTGAGGGCTTGTGTGGCGTGCAGTAGTGAAATTAGGATCGACACGCTGCCCTGGGCGCCTCCAGACACGTCTTCGATTATCGTCAGGACACAGTTGGAAGTGGGATTCGTCGATAAACACAGTACGTCCCCACTCAGCAATATTCCAACCTGATCGAACCAAGCACCACTTAATCTAGCTCGACAGTGTGCAGGCGTGAGTGGCAGGGGTCATAGCGGTCGGTACGAGCGCAGATTTCGCTCTATCAGCTGTTTGTGAATGGTCGTGGTGGACACTCTTGTGCGGGTCGCGCGTCTGATGGTTGATAACGATGAATCAGGTGCTGTGACAGCTGATCTGATAATCACTCTGTCTTCCCGATCTGCTGTGGCCCTTGGTAGACTACTACCATTATGACAACGAAATCTGTCATTGTCCATCCATTCTTGCCAGTATCTTTTAATCGCTTCATCGCTTCGACCCAATGACGAGCGATTCTCCGATTTACCCAACCTGCCTCTTTCAATCCAATGATAAGACCTCTTTCAAACTCTGACAGTTGCTCGTAATGAGCTCGAATCCTGCGGCGTAGCATTTTTTTAGTCGTTGAAAGACGTCCTAAATTCCAATGGAACAGAAAATTTTACCATCATATTGAGAATAGCTTCTTATATACACCTGCGAAGTGCGCAGTTCCGATGCGCTGTAGCTCCAGCTGTTCATTCATTGGATACAAATTTTAATCATTTGCATGATCAGTTCAAATATCTTTGCATACGAAATGTCATTACAATCGGTGAACTTCTTCTTTGTGCGTCGTTTTCCTTAGTTATAGAGTTTTTTTTTTTTGTTTATAGGGTGTTTAGAGTGTTTTTATTAACCAATACATTTCGCTGACCTTTTCAGCAATCTGCCAACTAACCGGGAAAAAGTTAACTAGAAGAAAACTATGCATGATACTACCCTCTTGAAAAAAATTTGGGAAATGTGGAAGCAGAATTATCTCCTCAAATACGACGTGCACATGATTCTTTAAAATCCCTCAACTGAAAGGAATTTCGATGTGAGTGAGATAGCATTGCAAAAGGAGTCGACGTATTTAAAATTATTGGGGCCTCTTGTAATTGTGACAGACATTAATAAGGGTAGAGAGGGGCATATGTACGTCCGTGTTTGGTTCGTACTGATCAAGGCTGGGCCATTTCAACTAATTTATCCTTTTGAAATTTAAGAGATTGTAATATTAATTGTTTGAGTGACATAACTATGCATTTGAATTTAAGTAGCTTCAGTTTTAATTTTTCAAATTTCTGTTGACCTTCTTTACATATTGACTTGTAAATATGCGTACATTTAACAGAGTACAGATGGAGTATGATGCTTATTTAAGAACATAGAGTTTGATGCCTATAGGGCTCTCGGAAGAAAAATTTTTGTGCTTTGTTTTTCATTGTGTTGTATGTGCGTGAGGAGAGCGGGCTTTCCCGCGCGTTATGTTTGCTCCTGTTCGTCAAATTATAAAAAATCTCCAGTTCGTGTCATAATTTATACTGCTCAGAAAAGATATATAACTGCACTCAAATCAAGTATTGAACCACCGCAGTATGTTTCCTTTCAAAAGCTACTTTCTCCCAAAGATTCGGCAATGTCCGAAGTAACGCTTCTTTTGAGATAGCGCGCAGTTGGTAACTTTTAAACAAAATTGAAAGCAAGAGTGTTGTTCAAGTGCTTCTGTCATTTTGTCAATCACGAAAATGTAACTGAACTGATTAATTCTTTATCTCTCCTCTACGGTTTGCCGTCGACAGACATCTTCAGACTGGAAACATTTCACACATGTTTCCAGTCTGAAGAAGATGTCAGTCAAATATTTATGTAAAGCATAATTATTCATCTTTACATTTATTATTATGAACATAAGCAGAAAATCCGGTCTTATCTAATTATATTCAACTTGCATCGTCGTCGCTTTCCTAACGGCAACTGACGATTTGAAATGTATCCCAGGATAGCACGCATTTATAACTTGCGACATTTGAGACAAACATTAGTTCTGCACCTCTAGTGTTTATTTGAATATTTATGTGGCCGATTCTTGGCTTATATAAAGAGCTTTTACGTGAGGTGTTTTAGTACTGCTGATGATGAGTTTTATTTAATCGAAGTAATAGATGTTATTCAGTTGCACGTGTTTTTAATGCGACATTCATGTTTTCAAGTTGTAATATTTTACATCAAGCTTATACAGACTCTTATGACTTTCTCCACATTTCCTCTTACACATTCTATGATTCTCTCAGCTTTCTATTGTTTGCTTAAAACTCATTCCATAACAGTGGTCATATGGGATTGGAGGAAAGAAACGTATTAAAATGCCATCGTTTTCTTAAAAAATAAGTTATCTATGTTTTTTATAGAGGAGGTTCTGCAGAGATGCATTGAAAGTCTCACAAGGTGCGATGTCTTAATTGAAGTAGAAAACCATTTCATATTAATAAAACCTGGCTGTAAGATACTTTTTTTTAAATTATTGAGTAATTGTTATCCTAATGATTTGAAAAACGGAACAACCCAAAATAACATTAAAACTTTTTAAGCAGCAGTAATAAAGAAATATTTAAGACCGGACAATAGGTTGATTAAGCGAACGGTGTTGACATTAAAATTTAGGCATTCTAATATGTATATTCTGCGGATAACATTCATATTGTATTTATGTTGCATCATAGCTATTTAATAGCAGAAATTTTGTTAAGTCAAAGAAACCAATAATTTCTTTCTTTGTTTTTCGTTTTGAAGCGAAGCGCATTTAATTTTCCGTAATTCCTATACAAACTTCTCGATAAAAAGAACGCTAGGTATTATATAAAAGAAAGTGGAAAATAACTTTATATATGTTGTACAGTTTTCATTCTCTTTCATCTGAATCATAGTAAAATAAAAGAGATACCAAGTTTTCTTATAAGAGATAAATTCCAACACTACGTAAATACCACGAGGTAATGAAAAACAATTCATTCGCTATATGGGCAAAGAAAAGTATCGCACGGATAATTAAGAGTATCAATATGTGAGAGAAGTACCGACGCTGATGCATACCATGTATCTGTGGTTGCATCAGCGTCATGTATGTATTGGTGAAAAGTTGGAAAAATTGGAGGAGTTAATACAAAAATTCAAATAGAAAAATAATATATTCGCATTAACACACACTTATAAAAAATTTTTTAATTAAAGAAGTTATAAAAGTACAAATTTATTGAGCATAAGTCGTTCCAATATGGCGTAATATTACCTTGCTTATAACTGCCAAACACTACGATCCATTGATTGATTGTACAAAAATAACTAATTTACTGAAATTAATTATCTAAACAAATTTAAATTGTTTGAAGACAAAAAAAAATCATTCAATTTTTTAAAATTTTTGCTGCAAAAATCTTTTGAGTTTAAACCCAAGACTAATAAAATTCATAAAGAAATTATTCTAATTATATGTGTCACCATATGATGGACAAGTTTAAAGTTAAAATAAAATATTTTTAACAAAGCCAAAATTAAATAAAAATCATTTTTGATGAAAAGTGTTCACTAAAACAAACAGGGAGACTATTTCTACATATACAAGTACACACACACACACACACACACACACACACACACACACTCACACACACTCACACACACACACACACACACACACACACACACACACTATATAATAGTATAGCGAACCATTATATAAATGTGAGTAATGATGTATGTATATAAATGTATGTATAATGTATATATATAATATATATATATAATAATAATATATGTATAAATGCTGAGGTATGTATGTATGTGTGTATGTATATATATATCCATAATATATGTAAATGTTGTGTATGTATAAATAGTGGCTTAATTATATGTTTAGTCACACTCATTAATATTAATAACCAATAATGTAATAATATGTATACCATGTGTACCAATAATATGTAATACAAATAGTCCAGCATTTGGAACAATAACAACAACTATAACAACCAATGGCATGTGTCTATCTATCTATCTATCTATCTATCTATCTATCTATCTATCTATCTATCTATCTATCTATCTATCTATCTATCTATCTATCTATCTATTATGGACATGGAGACGTACAGTAATAAGGAAAAGGCCATGTCTCCTGAAATCCATGTGTAAAAATGAAGATGCGTAAGAAAACTTGTGCTTCACATTACAGCACTGTCTAGCGGTTCGTCGATTTTTCTCCTCCTATGTAATGCATGGTGAAAATTGCTTGTTTAGATGTTTTCAATCACCCCTTAAATTTTTGTCCATGCGTTTCGAACAACCCTGTATTATTTGACAAATACAACAGTTCTACTGATAATTTTTTGAATCGTTTTTATATAAAATAAAAAGTTGTTTGTTTAAAAATCAAAATAACCGTTTTTTAAAAGAAAAATACTATACACAAGTTAAAATTTTTATCACTTTTTTTCCCTTTCAAAATAATATGATTGCTTTCTTATTATACTTTTTTTTTTAAAAAAATATTTTCTGCTTTAATTTTTTTTATTTGAACTCCAATTAAAATGTTAATTTTTTTTTTATCATTTCTTCACTTTTGACAACGATATTAAAGCCAGCGTCTATTTGGAATCTTATCATGTGGCATTAAATGTTTTTTTTTTCGTTATTGAATGAACTAACATTATCGTAATTCCATTCATAATTGAACTATTTAAAACGAAAGCCATTAAGCCAGGATAACTTAAAAAATACTTTTTATCACAACGGTAATTACTAAAATAAGCATTGGGGAAATGTCAGTAAACTCTCGTGCAGGAATTAAATTCCTAATTAATATTATTTTTGGGAACTTTGATGCACTCTTTTATTTACGAGCAAGTTCATTAAAAATAATCTCTTTAATTATTTTCTTATTTGAATAATTCTGCAGATGTAGTTAGAAATACATGACAAAAAAACCATAGTAATTTACTTTCTACTACAAATTTTTTTGCGAAAAAGACAATAAAAGGAATTTGAAACTATTTAATCTGAAAAAAAATAAGCAATACTTTTTCATTCATTTTAATTTACAAAATGAGCGAACGCGTATAAAAACTGTAAAGAAAATGCTGTACTTCCCTTACACAATGTGTGGTGTGTGATACCTGGTGTGCTTTGAAAGATTAAAATATTAACTAAATTTAAATGTCAATAGTGTGTTGAATAATAGTTTTCTCTCTCTTTTCTGTATAATATAGTTTGATTTGTGAAAAAATTCAAAGGATAATGAATAGTTAAAAAGCATTGAAAGGAAGGAATTACATTTAAGTATGACAATTTATTTGACGATATATATTTTTATTTTTGATGATATAATAAAAATCATTTCAAATAAATTATCATATTAAAGTGCTTTAAATGTTTTTTTAACTAAAATTATCTTATAAATTTCTTTCTTTATTATTCTTTTCTCTTTAATTTTTCAGATTTGAAACTCTAAGTGTACTCAGTATTCAGTGCGTAACCTAGTACTGTTATGTACTTTTCCAGTGCATTACAGTGGTACAAAAAGCACCAAACTTGTATATTATCGAACATGTGTAGTAGTATATGTAATAGCTACGTTACCAATACAATCCGCTGCTCATTGTTCAGCTCTTGGGCCTTATTAGGCTGATTATTAGATTAAGATGTATTTATCTCAATGTAATATATTAGTCAAAAATCCCTAAATTTCAAATAATAACACGATAAAATATATTATTTATCGATGAAAGATAGACAATGTCACTCTCGCTTGAATTACAACTAACTCAACAATCTTAGATTATAATTTAAGTATGAAATCTTATCTTACCAAATCACTCGTTCTTAATTCAACAGCTTCACAACATCAACAGCCAATCCTCATCTTAATATTTTATCTGAATTCGCTTCAATCCATAAAAACATTTAAGGTGCTTCAATACAAACTATAAATATCTTTCCGCAAGTCGTTATCTTCTATATCCCTTCATTTTCTTTTATTATTTTACTTATATTTCATTATCTCTAATCCTTTTCACTTTTCTTCCGTCAACATTTAATTTACCGAATTACTTTATTTTGGATTGGGAAGAAATTATAATTTTATGCAATTCAAATTATTTTAGTTCAGAGGTTAGGGAAGAGAAAATCATGAGCAGCCCAACGTCACAGTATCAAAAAGTTTTTTTTATTTATACGTCAGTGAAAGAAAATATTTTTTTATCTGATCTTTCCCTTACTTTTACATAAAAATGCGTATAAGATCGTTCCGTGGTGTAGTGTAGATTTGTTGAAATCTTAAAAGATGAAAAATAATCCACAAATTAGTTGAAAATAAAGCTTTTTTCTTCATTTTTATTTATTTATTTTTTAAATCTTTTATAAAGAAAGTTAATAGATTTCCCTTGCTTATCATTTTCTATCACCCATTTTCAACTGAATACTAATTCGCTGCATAAAATTTCCTTCCTTCTTTCCAATGTATTGCTGTTCATTCGGAGTCGATAAGGTTGTGAGCAATCAGAGACTGATGCACTCATGAAAACCATTGGTGCCCAAATATCTTTACGAGGTTATTGCTCTAGGGAAAGGCATAGCTTATGAGAAAAAATTGCATTAGAAACAGTCTCTCTAAGCTCTGCATGTGAGTAGTAAATGGACCTCAAAGTCGTTTCGTGGAGTAAACAGATTCACGTAACATCTTGTTCAGATGTTGCCTTGTTTTCTTGAAATTGGTTCAGAATCCCCAGGTTTTTCAACTGTAACCCATTATGCCCCTTTGATGAGACAAAACTATGCGTAAGTAACCTTTTGTTAGTAGCCAAATGGAGTCTTGACGCTAACGAAATTCTATTAAATTAAAACTTTAATTTTTAATGTCTTCGATCTGTTGTATTATGTAAACAGTTCAAAAAACTTTTTTTAAAATATTATTTAAATATTTCACAAAAATTCATTGAATGCAATACTTTAGGATTTACTTCCATCATCCCAACTGTATCTCGATGACATATTTCTGTTGATTTGTTGCTACGATTATGACTTATACTTCAAATTTCACTTATTAAGGAGATATTTTTAGATTCCCTTTTTTAGATTCGCATATTTCACTGCAAAGCGATATGATTACGCTGAATTTTCTAAGTAAGCTAACATTATGCGAAACTCTTGAAAGGAAATTTAAATGTGTTTTAAGATTACTAAATGTTTCTCGAGTAAATGTATTTTTCCATCGTTTTTATCCAAATGGGTGCAATAAAGTAAAAGGATTTGCAATAAGGTAAAATGTTCATTATTAATCCTCATATATATGTAATATATATAAAATTACCCCACTCAGTAACAGCTTGAATCAAAAAGTATTTTACCGTATAAAAATTTCTTATGCTATTCCTGTGATTCTAAGATTCATTTAGAGCTTCATTTTTTTTGCACAGATTTTCAGATATCAAAATGTAAAATAATATTTTGAACATTCCTGGAGCAAAAAATTTAAATTACTTTATGATCGAATTTAATTTATCTCTGGATATATTTCAAGAGAAACACCATAAAAATGAGTACAAAAATAGAATTTATTGTAGAAGATCTGAAATTTGTACACTAACGAGTAAAAGTTTTGTATTTTCCGCTCTTAGGATTTCAGAGATTTTTCAAAATTGAAAAAAAAAAAAAAAAAAAAAAAAATGGTGATAAGGATATCCGATGTAATTCTGAGGAAGTATGTAATTTTGATTTTTTCATATATATGCATCGATACTGCAGATCTTTTTTTTTTGTCTGAATAGCAATTTATGAGCAAAGTTTCCATTTTTACCTTGGTGTGTAATGCATTCCTGTACGAATTAGCTTGCAAAAACAAGATGGAATCATATTTTGGATAAAAATCTTTAAAATTATTAAAAAAAGATTTTTTTTAAAAAAAGTTGTTGTTGCATTATGTATAATTTAAGACCTACACATAAAAATGATTAAAATATTTTACAGACCGTAATGAAATATGAAATTGAATTACTTCATAGCTGTTAGCAATGTATGTGAATACTTCTATTAAGGAGCTCAGTTTGAGTTGACTGAAAAAAACACTCTAAAATCATGATAAAAAATCTTGAAAAATCATGGTCAGAGATTTAAGGGAAAAATATTAAAATTTCAGTATTAATTTATTTGGAGCCTTTTGGAATCAAATTGATTTTAAACTGTGACGTGAAAATGTCTTTACGTACGTCAAGTGATTTTTATTATTCAGCTTTTCAAAATGTGTACAAAAGCAGAATCTAATATTCATTCAAAGATGTAAACTCTTGTTAGTTCATGCATTTTGATAAACTAAAAAAAAAAAATAAATAAATAAAAAATGACATCGAAATCATGATACATTCCTTAAAAGTATTTTACCATACATTCTTTTTATTCTCGTCTTTTTGCATCATTAATCCATTATTGCCGATTTTCTATTCAATTTTTGAACCATAAAAAACTTCTTACTCTCTTGCAGAGAATAAAATTCTGTTTTCATAATTATAATACATTATTCGATATGAGCCCAAATGTGTTGTGTAGGGTGGAGGATGCTCATTAAACCTGTTGAGCCTCAACAGGCTCTTCAACAGGAAGTGGGTGGAAGGTTGGATAGTGACGTCCTCGTCACTTAACTGAGGCTCAAAATAACGAGGTCCGTACCCAAGGTCTGTAACGAGGTCCGTAACGAAGCCCTCATGTTGCTTCATAGTAATACTTAAATAAAACCAATAAATCAATAAAAAGAGCGCCAGCTGTAATATCGTTATATTTTAGATGTCCGGGATCAAAGAAAGCGGCCAACGTCGTGTTATTGGTTTCTGTCTTGCCATTCAGAGAACATATACTTTCGTTTCGTGGAAGCGCTTTATCTTTTCTCTTCTAACATTTAGATAATCTAAGTCATCTCTCCGGAACCGTTTCTTCTCTCTGCTCTCGGATACCTCAGAAATCGTTTCAAAGACAGGAACAATGTATTATACTGTTTATTTCTAAGCGCAACGTATTGTATGAATATAAAAGCGTTTATACAGGATGAGGACATTTGCTTCGATTAAAATTGAGGTTTCCAACACATTCGAATTTCACTTGATATTAAGGACAGGATCACAGGACATTTTTTTCCATAAAAAACGGCATCAAATTATATGCTGTTTATTACGATTTATCTCGGTCGATTATTAAATTCCTTTCCCAAGGCATGTTCCTCATTTTTATTCTGTTTAATCCTAAACGTATTGATACTACTCTGATAGTGTTAAAATGACTTTTGTATGTTGAATAAATTTACGCTGAAAAACTTTTCAAAAACTAGAAGTTCAAAAAATTTTACGGTATTTCAGAACAATGTGTGTATGTGAGTAGTTTTTCAAAAAAATATATATATCTTCACTTTTTGTTCTTTTTTACGGTATTCACGTTATAAAAACCAATATACACTAATTCATTCATCTACGACTAATTTCAGAAAGATTACATTCAAATTAATATCTTAACTATGTAAAAATGATAATCGTGTGTTTGTTCGCAAATTCCAGGTTCCTTCTGATATAGTTGTGACAGTTAAAAAGGTGCTTAAACATAAAATTTAATTTCATGTATTCTCGCCAAATAAAGGAAAGATGAGGAAAATCCCTTAATAACTTCCACAATTTTTTTCAATACTGTACAAAATGTATATGATTCTTAAAATCTTGATGAATCATAATGTTTTGAATTAATTAAATGACATAATTAATAGATAGATAGTTTCTAAGATAGATCTAAAGATAGTTTCATCTTTGCGATTTCATTTTTTTTCCTGAATGTGATTTCTCAGTCAGAAATTAATCTCCAGTTTCCTAATATTCTACTAGAAAATATTCTGAGAAATAAGGATTTTAAAAATGTCCTTGTGTTAACAAAGTGACACAATAACTCCTTAAAGCTCAGAAATACTTATCAGTTATAAATATTTCTTATGACTTGGAAAATGTACATTCAATTTACTCAAAGATTATTAAATCTCTCTTCTCCCACTTTTTCATTGTTAAACTCAGAGAAGGAATTTTTAATCATATTTGTATTTATTCTGTATTAATTCGACTGGTGATCCGGAAGATTGGGATTGGAGCTCCTTCCGTCGAATCGTGGGTTCGAGTCTTGATGCCTCTAAAGACCCTTCGTGCAGAGGGGCTGAGGCTCTTTCAATTTGTCGAGACTCAAAGTACGTATTAGAAGCCCTCAAGTCCGAGGTTTAAAAAATTATAGAATTGAGTGCCCCCCAGCCCTCCTCGGCAGAGGTCTGTCGATAACAGCTTTTGTTTTGCTTTTAAATGCGGTGTTAATAGAAAAATTATTATTCAGTTAATTGACTGATAATCGCATTTACCTCTATCTGCTCATGAGTATACACGTGCGTGAGCTCTGCATGTCGTAAAAGGATCTAAAAAAAAAAGACCATTTTAATGAACGTTTTATTAAAATAACTAACATTTAGTCTTTCCATTTTGTATTTCTTCGCCAGTGCATGTAAAATAATTTTTGAGAATTTCTGGTTTTTCCTGCGTCCTTTTTTTTTTTTATACATGAGCTATGAAACTGTGTCTGGTAATGACTTTATATCTATTAATACAATATTTCGTGTTCATCAGAACAAAGTGCAATTTGCTTTTTTACTTTTTTTCGGCATGCATTGCTTATTTTAGTAGAACATTAAGAATATATTTTACTTAAGAGGTATACAAACGTACATATTTTCATTGTATAAAACTCTTTTGTTAATTTTTCTGAATAGCCATTTGGCACTTCAATTGTATAAAATCATAATGATGCCATAAAGACCACAATACCCCAAAATCACATAAGTTTACGTATTTTTTTTTTTATTCTATAACACAATTTTTGTTCTTACTTTAATTTCTTTCAAACAAATAATTTTTCATGGAAATCAATATATGCAAATTTTTAACTAGAAAACTATGATAATGTTATGATAATCATTATTTCGCAAAATGAAATTCTTGAAGGATATAAAAGAAGACAAAAAAATGAGAAATCTTAAATATTTACAGCATTTAATAATTTTGATTTGATCCGATTAATTTAAACTGTGCGATTTACAGGTCATATTCAAAAACGAAGTGTATTCCTGTCTGCCGAAAATTACGGAAGGATTTTCTTTTAATTTTTTTTTGAAGAAACGAGTATCATTAAACATATTCGCATGCGAAATAATGATGTGAACTGAAAGGCTTCTTTCAAATTCCAATCTAAAATGTGCATGAAGTGATGTACCACAATAATTCTTATTTGTTAGAAAATGATACTCAATTTCTTATAATCAAATTGTTTCGGTGATGTTAACAAAATGCCTACTTTTAATCAAAGAACATGAATCATCGATGGTAGTATAGCATGAATTAAATATGACTGGTTAATAATTAAACGTCAAAAAATTGAATTATAAACAAATGAATGGGAAAGACAAAAATAAGGAAGAGATAGGGACTAACAGATAATGGCATAAAACGATAGAATAGATATTAGTGGTGATTAAAAATAAAATTATGATAGAAAGTATTGCTAAAAATGAAAGATTAAACTTACGTAATTAATTTTTTGAAAAAAAAAATTATACTCTCGAGCATAATGTCCTTTTCTGCCTCATATTGGCCTGTCATGTCAATATAAAGGTTATCGTTTCTATTTGAAAAGAAGTACATAACTGAAAGCAAACGTTTTATGTATAATTTATTAATTTTAAATATATTAATAGAACGTTTATTTTGCGAGAAATATTAATGAGCTAAAATTAATAAGGTGAAAAGTAATTTGAATTTTTAGTTACATATATTTCTTGAAATAACAACTGATAAAAACAAATTAGTTTTTCTCCTTCATTGCGCTAAAAATACATCACTTTCTCCAATATGACATAAGGATTTTCTTTTCCTTTTTTTTTTCTTGTTATTAAATCAAAAGTTAAATCTTAACAGTTTTGGAAGGAATACATTCTCCAGGAATTTTACAATTTTATTTTTCCTGTGTTGGATGTAGTTTTTTTCTGTTTTTCACCAACTTAGAGTTCCTCTCTCATTTGATCTCGAATTCTTTCTTAGATTTTTTTTCTGATAGTTACTCCTACTTTTATTTTTTTCCTGGATTCAAACTTTATTCACTTTTAAGCATCCTTTGTTTCTTTGTGATTGGTATCGTTAACCTAGAAAAACGTACAGCAGAAAAAAAGTTTTGCAACTTTAGCAAGGAGCTGTTTTTTTAAAGAACTTTGATACAGAAAGTACTTGTATATTGAAAGAAATTTTTTTGAACTTTAGTGGGGTTTTGAGACAAATAAATGTTTCTTGTACCTACTAACTTAAATCGCATTTTGATTAATGTTTATATAAGTATGAACTTTTCAAAATAACTAATTTTGGAATTTTAAAGCAATTCTGTTTTCCAAGTTAATGGACAAGAAATCTATTTTTAAACTTAAATTTAAAAAAAATGAGTTGAAAAGGTAATAGGTTTGGTAGAGCGGTTGAGGGACAATATGATAGTGCTTCTTTTTGTTGATTTTTAAAAAAAGTGGTAGTTTCAGGATATGGAAAAACCAAACATCTAAAGATTTTGGTACATTAGTCTCTCTTTTATCATAATTGTATATAAGAAATCATACTTTTATAATAATAATTTTTCATTTATTTCATACTTCTAGAATTAGCAAATAATTGCCGATTCAATAGTGCCAAAACCTTTCAAAAACTGTTGAAAAGAAAATTTTGTGTCCCATATGAAATGTTTGAAACAGCATTGAGGTATTCAGACTAACCTTGATATCTTAAGACTTTCAAGAGTAATTTAATGAAATATTAAAGTTCATAACAAAATTCATAATGATATATCAGAAACGTGAAAAATATATCAACATCCAAATGAGTAAATGGGCTTCAGAAGTTAATTATAATACTAACTAATCCATTTGTACTAGAGTTTGGTTCTCTTTGACAAAGATGGTTACTTTATTCAGTTATAATGAAAATTACCTGAAGCTGTTAAGGTAACTAAGATCTTAAAAAAAATTAAAATTTGGCATTATTTAAAATTTTTGAATTATTTTAGAATATTCGGATGATTATTATTCATGAGAATTTGATTAATAGAACCCTAGAAAATTGAATTTTAAAATTGTAAGCTAAAGTGCCACATCACAGAGAAAAATGCCACATTTTCCTCAGAATTTATTGAATCGATAATGCTGATATTTTTTACATTTTAAAACGAGGTTATTTTCTATCCTCATAATTTTTTAAAAGATAAAAACTCCCAGAGTTTAGGTTTTCCATAATATTTAAGTAAAAACATAAGAAAATGTAAACTTTAAAATTTTTAATTTCTTAAATTCTATTAAATTCATACTTTAAATTTATTTCTGTTAAGTATGTAAAATTGGACATTTATAAATGCTCTGAAATTTTTGAAACTACAAATGCTGTGAATTTTATAGAAAAGCAATTTCATGAATTACAAATGTAAAATAAAGCTACTAATTATTAAATGTTATATATTTATTATAATTTATTATTGTTTCTAGCTACTGGTTATTAATTTTTCTACATTTTTGTTATTAAATAAGATTTTTCTTACTTAACCAGATGCATAAATGTACAGATATTTACATCTTAAAATATGACACTATTGATTTTAATTTGAAAATGTGAGGGTATTTAAACTACCAACATTTAAATTTGGCCTAAAATAAATTCAGTTTCCTCGTTGGAGAACCTCAGTTACCTCAAGAAGGTATCATTATTTAACGACTGTCCAATAAAAATTTAGTCTTATTCTATTTGTAGTTGCCTATTCTGAAGTATAAATAAAGCAGTGAAAACGATAAGATTATTTTAGAAATAAATGATGAATTTTCTCATTCAAGTGTCGTTATTAGCTGTTTGAGTAAATCATGATAGTCTAAATACGAGAGACTGTAAGAAATTTGTAATGTAAATTTTAGAGTATTTTCTTTTCTTTTTCTGTATTCAAATTACGCAAAACTGTTATTTCATTTACGACCATTCATATGTGGAATATCAAATCGAAACATTTGTAAAAAGATATGATTATTTATACACTAGAAAAATTGAAGAAACGCAGTTTCAATCAACAACTTGAAAAAAGAAAAAAAAGTTGTACTCTTTCTCTTCTTAACTCAATTTAGAATTAATAAATGTAAAAATTTACGAGTCTTTTTATAAAAGATTATGCATAATTTTCTCTGGTATCATTTTCGATTAACACAGTCAGATTTACCTGCTAAAAGCTACAACTCTTGAGTAACAAAAATATATTACCATCTTTTAGCTATCTCATATGGGCTTTGTTGAATAATTTTTTATAAGAAAATATAAAGACTTTAAAATCGCTTATTTATTCGAAAAGACTCCCATCGCTTATTTATTCGAAAAAATTTCTACTTAAATAAATTCTGCAAAAGTATACATTTAATTTTCAGTGAAGGTGAAATTTGAAGCATGTAATTTATTTTTATGAAAGCATGCGTTATTTTTCTTATAGACAGACAATAGCTAGATTTAAACCTCTTCATTTCGATTTTGAAGTTTGCTTGGAACAAATAATTGTTTCTGTGCTTTTAATATTCTCCAGAATACAGTTTTTGGATGTTCAAAAAATGTCTTTTAAGCATGTCATACAAGATCGATTTCAAAGTTTTTTTTTTGTGTGTGTGGGGGGGGTGTTACAATTCGTCGGGAAAAATAAATACTAATGCTTGCATTAAATATTTGTGGAAAACAAGGTAATCTTATAAGTATAATCCTTAATTTAATTACGAGAGCAAATCAAAAAGAAAGTTAAACCTGGCACCCGTTGATGATGAAATGTAAATAGTTCATATTTGGAAGAGAGTTATACTTGAGAATAGATATAAGATATTTTGAAGGAATGTTGTTGTGGTTTTTTTCAGTAAATGTGCTTGGCGAGAGCAGTTAATTGCGCATCAGCTGTATTCATACTCCAAATGAGAAGTAACATGAATTTCTGCTTTTTAATGTGCCGAACAGTTGAATTGCACAGAAATTCATGTAAAATTGACACTGTTTCTGGTAATTTCGAAGTGGTGTGGGCAATTTAAAAATGGGCGCACCGATATCACTAATAATTATCATCCCAAACGATATGCAACTCCCGTAAGTGCTGAAACTGTTGTCGTGGTAGAGTAATTTCTTGGGCTCAATAGACACTGAAAACTTAGGAAATTTCGAGTATGCTGGGCATTTCAAATGGAAGTGTGCACTCCATTATTCATGAACACATTCAATATCGAAAGCTGTGTGCGAGATGGATGCTACGACCAATGACAGTCGTGTGAAAAGAACAGCGTTGATGGTCCTTTCTAATCTTCTGTAACGATATGCCCCAGAAGACAACTAATTCCTACAACGCATAATCACAGGAGACAAATCGTGGTTTCAACATTTCACCCTCATAACGAAATACTCTGTATGGAAGGACTACTTAAGATCTCTTACAAGTTAAAACCCCAAAGTCCAACCGTCATCTGAAAGTGTTATGGCTTTGAAGATATTGTTTACAAAGAATTCACTGCGAAAGGGATGAGATTTCTGCTGATTCATATTTCAAAACAACAGAGTTTGAGAAAGGTAGTTAAAGACCGTCGATGCGGCAAATTAAGGGATGGCATCATATTGCTGCTCGATAATGCCAGGTCCTATACTGTTCCTATACAAAATGCAAGTATTGATACTGAAACTCAAATGGGAAGTTTGGCAGCACCCACCATATAGCCCTGACTTATCGCCGTGCGAGAACGAAGTCTCTAATCAACATTTCCGAACCTACAACAAATTTAGCTAACTGTACCGAATTGGTTGAAAACAACGGAGGAAATTTCTATTTTACTTCTATGGAAAAACTTTTATATGATGTGATAAATGATTCAATTCGTTCGGAAAACGCATCAGATAGTGGCTTATACTTATGTTGTTCAGCAAAGAAGTTTTATTTCCATTTGTCCTTTTATTTTGTGATTCAAGTGTTTCATTTTGACTCGACCTCATCAATCTCTAATACTTCGTTATAAAATATGTGTTATATTAAACTGCATGAATCTGTATCACTGCTGTAAATTCGTTTATTTATCTAATGTATAATGTAGAAAGAGATGATTGCTATTGTTCATACTCATAGTTTCCCGAGCAATGAAATAAAATTGGTAATTTTTTTAAGTGAAAATCTTATTTTAATGTTATTACGGGATTAAATAAACACACGCACAAGATTAAATATTTTTAAAACAATAGCAATGTACGTATTACTTCAATTTATATGTAATCTAATATTTAGGAAGTTATTTTTAATGAGGTCTTATGATTTAAAATTTTTAGAGAATCATGAGATTGTTACATTTGTTTCGAGACCTACAAAATATTATTTTTTAAGTAGACTTCCGTTTTGGCGTATTTTGAGAAATAAATTTTGATACTGCAGTTAGAGAGAGAAAATTGTCAAATACTTTGTAATTTATTATTTATTTCCACTCCATACATTTACTCCACATATACCATACCACACTCCATTTTTGCATTACATTAAACCTGCGGAGTTATATTACCATATTAGTACCATATTAAATGTTTCATTAAAATCTAAAATGCTTTTCGTTTTATATGGATTTGATATTAAGAACAATTAGAGTTTTTAAAATTTAAAAAATCATGAATTTGTATTATAATCATTATAGAAAATTTTACTTAAAACATTAATTGCTTTCGGAATGTTGGTATTTCAGTTAAAAATTTGTAAGATAAAAATTGTAAGAAATAGACTGATTTTACTAGACTTAAAATTAAAAATGAATAAGCGCCTTAAAATATTTATACCGCAAGAAATTGTAAAAATTTTAAAATATCTTTTATTTCAGAAATTCAAAATTATTGTCAAGTACTTTCTTTGAAACTCGTTTGATTCCATAATTTGTTATTCTTGCTTTGAATTTCAGGTTAAATACGACTATTTAAAACAGCTCTAATGCCATTCAAGAAAAAGAAACGTACAAAAATCTTGAATATTCTAAATAGTGAATATTCAGGTTTTTGAATTAGCATAAAAGCCATTAGGATATCAAAATCCAAACATTATTAAAGCCTGGAAGCTGAATATATCTTTCAAATGTAAATAATCCTACCCAAATTAAAACGGGAGAAAGGTGTTTATAAGAAAAAGAAAGGAAAACCTTGACTATCGATCCTTGTGGTATGAATTCACACATCGCCTTTTTCCCTCCTGCTTTTACCCAAATCGTGTGTTGCTCGACGGCCGGGAGGGAATCTTTTGTCTTTATCTGCAGTATAACAGCTGCTCTCCGCTCGTAGCAGGTATTCACTCTCTGGTTAGAGACAAAGTATGCTTAAGTTTGCAACTTGGATAAGGAATAAGATTCTGGTATAGTAATACTCGAGTATGCATGTTTAATCTAACAGCATTTATTGTGTGTTTCACTGGTTGTTACTTTTGAGAAACATTCTTTTTAAAATTCATAAGAATAAATTTTAAAACAAAATATGGAGCTCATAGTTTAGCGAAATATATATTGCAACCAATTAGTGATTTTTCTCGCCTATTTCTCTTCAACTTACACTTTCGATTTTCACATAACGTTATTAGATTTGAGAACTTATTTTTTAAAAAATAAATGGTTACATATGTAAATTTTATTAAGATATTGAAATATAGAGAGTGTGATAGCATTTGAAAAGCTAAGAAAAATTTAATAGTGAATGTCAAGGTAAAGGGTATCAACGAAGCAGTCCAACGCGTGCTTGCCCTGATAGGTATAATAAAAGTTAGTGAGGTGGACCCTCTTTGCATGCATTACCAGTGACCCGACTCCACAGTTAAGTAACTACTTATAATATTAATCTTTGCATTTAGACGTTTGTTGGGACATTATCCACAAATATAAGAATTCAAATTTTGAATGCTGAATATTCGTGGCTCCGAAAAACTTTTTAACTGCCTCCACTGTCTCCATTCATTTATCTATTAATTAGTGGTCATTCAAATATTGACTAGTGAGGGAATGGTCAAGTAAAGGAAATAATACCGGACCGTTACAACCTGTTTTTGTTCTTCATCGAAATATCAAAATATTCAATATTAATGAATGTAGTACATCAGAAATAAACTGATCGCTATAAATGATTTATATATATATATATATATATATATATATATATATATATATGTATGTACGTATATACGAGGTTGGATCAAATATAATTGTATTTATTGTGGAAAAAACCTTGCCTTATTTTAAGGAGATCCAAGTCAATGTTTCTTTCCAAGTCAATGTTCGAAATAATAAGAAAAAAAAGTGAACGCTGTTGCCCCAAAAGCAACATCCAATAGTTACTATATTGTAATCAGAATTAACATAATCAACAAAAGTTGAAATTCCAGGTGATCGAACAGTAATGACTGCCTTGATAACGACAGAACATAATAAAGTCTGTTAGTGCTAGGATAGCCAGAAAGAGAGCCTTTGTAACAATGAGGTTCCTGAAGCAGCGCAAAGTCACTGTTATCAGTTTCCCCGTATTTAAAATGAGCAGTTGTATCGCAGCTTTAGATTTATGAAGGTTTAACTGCACACACATTAAAACATGTTTTGATGATCTAATCATAGTTAGACTGAGTGATTTTCTTCATAAAATTATGACTAGGATAGCCACCAGAAAAGGGTTTGTTCTTAACATTAACTTTTTAATGTAAAATATTTGTTTTATGGGTGAAACGGATACAATTAATACAAGCCAATACATCTATATTCGAACAATCTTTCACTTTGGGTTCTCCAAATCAGATGAAACAGACTGTATGTTACCTGCGTTTGACAGTTCGATGGTTGTACCCAAGACTCTTAAAGAATCTATTGATGATAAGAAAGTCATCAACTTGGCAAACAGTCCAATTAAATTTAAATCTGCCTTGCCGAAGAATGCTTTTACGACCCACAGGGTTTGTTCCAACCACAAAATGCCTCGAAAACTGGAAGTTTTTTAAATTAAAATTAACTCTGCGCAGACTTATGGTTTCTTCAGATACTATGATTTCGGGGTTTTGTTCAAAAATCACTTTTAGACGTTCTTCATTAGTGATTTCATAGGGCACATTTTTTTAACAGGGATAACAGGATTTTTCTTTTTTGGCTCGGAAGTATTCATTTCCGGTGATTTTCCTTTAAGCACGTTTTGAAGTCGATTTCGATAACTTTCGGAAAATCACCTAACCAGTACTTTATTTCCTTTGATATTTTTAAGGATACAAACACCCAGCTTAGCCTGTGATGGATTTATTTTTAATTTTATAATTTGTTTAACATCATCAGAAGAGCAATTTTCAGAGTCTACTATTACGAAAATATATGAAGAAAATGACTTATCCTTAATTTTTGAGACGCCAGATAATGCCCTGACACTGGCGTAGCTTGGCTTTGGAATGACCTTTTTCAATTTCTCTGAATGCTTCAAGGATATTAACTGATTTGATTATTTCAAAATTCTTAAAAACAGAAGATTTCAATCCACCGAGAGCTTGTATAGCATCTTAATGCACGTGTTGATTCATATTACATTTAGATAGAAGTGTTAATTCAATAATTTTACAATGCTTATCAAGAGCTTCGTAAAACACTTCATCCTTCATAGCCACCATGTTGACTATTTTTCAAATTTCAAATTCCACCTGACCTTCCGTAGTTACTATAATTCAATCCCTGTCGAATACCCGGAATTCCTGTAGTGTTTACAGCAGATAAACTTCTATTCATAGATAATTAAGCGAAATTTGGACCTTACACTTTTATTGCACACACGAATAATGTTTCTGAATACATGCAGGTAGGACAAAATGATGTTGTGGACAAACTAACATGAACATAAAAAGGCAGTACGATTCCATTTTACAGCCTTCGTGTAGAAACAGGATGAATGTTCAATATTAACCACCATCTCTTCGCAGTTGTGAGTTAAAAGTTCTTTTCCACCTCCACGCGATCGATCAGATCCCTCTCATCGCTTTTCTCCAAGCACTCTTTTCTCGTGTAAGCGGGTAAGGGCCCTAGCTTGTTGTTTCTGACTGCAACGCCATCAGGTGATATATATATATATATATATATATATATATATAACACATCGATCAATAACTCCCGAGTCTAAAATTGAAAACAACATTTTTTTTGTAAAATTTTTTTTTATTCATCAACATAACACCTTTTGTTAATCACCTTTTAAGAGATTGATACAATCGTTCAACAGCTTTCAAATCTTTTTTTTTTTTTCCCAAATTTTTTTTTTCTTTTTTTTTTTTCATAAGAAATCTTTTTTTGTTGCAATTAAATGTGATAAAACAGCTTTCTGAATCATCGACTCGTTGCTGTTTTTGTTCCATCGAAAGCAATCGCGGCCCCCACTTGGAAAAAACCTTTTTCACTTCACTTCAAAAAACCTTTTTCCTGGTCCGATCGACTTAAAATTTTGACACGTTTCAAGCAAAGGTTAGTACTCTAGAAAGACCTGGTTACTGGTTTACTACGAGCGCCATCTCTGGGTTAGTCTCGGGAGTTATTGATCGATGTGTTATATATATATATATGATTCTTTAAACGTATATACTCCTTTTTTAAAAAAATTCAAAATATGCCTATTCTAAAATATTTTGGAAAAACAAATAATACATAGAATTTTGTATATAATACAGACGAAAGAATTATCGAAGACTGCATTCTTGTGGAGATCAAACAGATATACCAACTTATCTCCATTTTTGTTTACATTCGTACAAACATAAAACGGAAAGCGACGTCAACACTACCATATTTAGTTTGTTATTATTAAAAACGCAAAACAGTCCCTCCAAAGTAATCCTAGCCATTCAGTTTGCATTATTATGCAAAAGAATATCTCCCATTATATTTTCGAATTAGTCATGTTTTTCTGGAATTCCAAAGATTTTCAGTGTGATGGAGTAATTCCTTCAAAACTTTCCTCCTCTCTGTTTGATGATCTTCCTCTTGATGGATGGTTGACTCAGACGGCTGATTTATGTGTGACCTGCCCCACTTCATTACTTACGCCCCTTGCAGAGTCAACAGTCACAGGGAATCTTTGCCACAAAGCGAAAAGTCGGCAAGCCTTGCAAGATTTCTCTGGAACAGAGGGCGCTGCTTTTACGTGGATTACGACTTGCGTTTTCAGCTCAGTTAAAAAGATAGAAACTGATATTTATTATTGATTACTTTAGTAGTTTGGATTAAAATCGCTCCAAGTAATTTGTCTAATTCCATTTACAAGAGTGTACGAATGTAATTAACATATCATTTATCAAATTAAAGCTTTAAAAAAAATTCTACTTAAAAAGAAATTCAAGTTGAAAATTTTTTGGTATATTTCACAAAGCCACAAAGTGCTTCTGAGAAGTTTAACAACACAAGAATGTAAATAAGAATAATTTATCAAACGTTAAATTTGGAAAAATGTTTTATTATAATTTCTTAATTTTCAAACTTCGATGAAGTCTGATTGTTGAATATCTAATTTGTGATACGGGGTTTTAGTACACACCTTGAATTTTCTGCTTCTAAGGAGTGTCATTAATTCCACTTTGAGCTTCAAAGGAGCTGAAGACAATCATCAAAATGATTCTTTATCATATGTCAAATTAATTCTGCTTATACACTTTCAAAATACCTTGGCATTTAATAAAAACAACAGAAAGATAGAGAAACTGAGCTTATATATGATTTTAATTATAAGCTGTATCAAAAATACTTAAAACGAAGTTATTAACATGGTTTGAAATACTTGAGGAATATGTGAACTTATTTTACGTCATTGCTCATAACCCAAAAAAAACCATGTCATTTCAAATAAAAACTTTAATTCAAGGCTAACATACTATAAAGGATGAATTAATAAGAAATTTAATGTGTGTAAAAAGAACTCTCCTAAGATGAACGAAAGAAGTAATTGAGTAATGAAATGTTTCTTAAGGGATTTATACATTTCGTATCATTAAGCAAACTTCTTTCAGGTAAGTGCTCAAATTTTTTGAAGAATGTTATTATGAATAAAATAATAAAGAGTATTCAGATATACTTCTTTAATCGCTCCGAGCATTCTAATATATTTTATTCCCAACAATAACCTTCCTATAATTTTAATTTTTATTGTTGTGGATGAAATTTTAATGATATTTAGGGTCTTCTACATTTGTCTCTAGCATTATTATTGCATTTCACAGACTAAATTAAAATCCGATAATTTGTTCTTCGTAATAAGTAGTGTTGTTACAGTGATGAAAGCTTCTCATGTATAACACATGAAGTCGTTATATGAAATAAGGAAATCAAAAAAATATTTCGTGTAGAGGAAGACACATTTTATACGAGATATAAAATTATTGCTTTAACTTTTGATTTCCAAAGGAAAAAAAAAACATAAAATTAATTATTATGTCTTAAAAGTGGATGACTTAATGATTGCCTTTAAAAGAAATAGAATGACAATATCTTACGTGCGTTCTATTTCTTTTTTTGTGATTAAGTAATTCGGAAAAAAATAATATATTTTACTTCTTTGCATTTACTTTCTGTCGGCAACGAAATAATGATAAACACACACACACACACGAAAAGAAAAAAATACCTAAGAAAGCCGTTTCATTTGCAAAGATAAAACAGATCCATTGCAATCCAGTCGATCTAATTAACTCAGCTTACCAACAATCTTCCACCCATTATCAAATGCGTGAATCATTCTTTTTCGATCGCTTTGAAAAGAAATACGATGCTCATAAGCGAAATGTATATAATCCCGTTTTCCTTTCTTTGAATACAATTAACTGCATTAATTTTAAAGTCCCTTCTGATACACAATAGATCTCTTTTTCTTGGAAACGTGATATCTCGTGAAAATCGAATATGCCTGAAATGTATGATTCCTTTCTTTTATTATTTTCTTGTATTTATTTTTTGCTTTTAAAATGCTCTTGATTTAATTACTAGAAAAGTGTTCCTAGAGTCAAGGGTTTTTGTAAAGTCTCTTATTTATTTAGTAGAGTTATCAGTTTTCTTAAATATGTTAATTCTACGCGAGTTAAGAGACCTTAGAAATAAATGTCACATAAGTAATGCAATTATCCTTCTGTAAGATAAATGAAAAAGGATTCCGGAACGATTTTTCATTCATAATTATAGCAGATATGTATATTCTTCAGTATTTTGGTTCCTTTTTTGCAATCGTAAATGCGCATTGTAGAAAATGTGAAATTATTCTCATTTGTAATTTATAATCTTGTATTTTAGTCCGTAAATAACTTTTTGAGATAATTAGTATTTTATTTTATTACAAGTGTGAGAGAACGGAAAGCTTAGAATCATGAACAAAATTAGGATTAGAGAGTAAACATTTGAATTAAATTGTTCAATATTGTGAAAATAGTTATAAATACTTTCGATAGAGTAATATCAACAAACGATGTATTATAGGACACACATGTTAATGCTGAATTATAAGAAAAATAGATCTCCATTTATAGAATATAATTTTTATGAACTACAACAAAGTTATTTTCCACAATCAGACAATCAAAGATGGTTATTAGTTAAATTCCTTCATGTAGAACTGGATTTTGCATTTTCATATAAAAGCGAATTGGAAAAAGAATTTTGCATATGCTTCACAGGAATATAAGTCATGCGATGCAATTGTCTATTGGAGGCGAAGAATCTAATAAATCAGAAGTGACTATAAAATTTTGGTCAATAATTTGGAGTTCGAAAGTACTGTGTTCTATAATTATGGCAATTGATGCCATAAGCACAAAACATTTTTCATTCATAACACACATTTTTCTTTCATAAGTTTCATTTTATTTATAGTGATATCTTAAAAGATAGAGCATTGTACGAACTATAAGGCAATAGAAATTTCAAATATACACTTTTTTTTTGACAGATTTGAAAAGGTATCTGTTAAGTTAGCCTATTGATCCTCGTGCATTCTTTTTCGCAGATTACTTTCCTTCAAAATCGTCATTATTCTTCTAACGGCAATTTCTTTTTTATTATTTGTGGAAAAACGCATCTTTGTATTTTGATGAAACAAGAAGATAACAAACGAGAATGTGAATTCTGCCATTAAAAAAAAGGGTTGTTTTTTTTTTGTTTGTTTGTTTGCGAAAGCGTTTGCAGTTGAAGTTTCCAAAAGACTTGTCATTGGTGATCCAACTTTATTACATTACAGGGTGCCACGGTAGCGTTTTCGCCCTCTAGGTGGAAAACGATTGGTCATTTTCTGTATTCGTCCGCTTGTTTGATTACGTTGATTCCATGAAACATGAAGTTATGGGAAAGTTATTTGTGTTGTTTTTAAATAGCAAAAAAATACAGAGAGAAAAAGAAAATCACAATTTTTCCATGTCTTGTAACGTATATTTCGATAAGGAAAATATCAGAATCATATCGAAATTTTTGATAGTATGCAAATTAGTACTTAAGTTTTTTTTGTATTGTGCCTTCAAAAAATATTTTTGAATGAATATATCACGTAGCGAGTTATTATTTATTTCTTGGATGGAATCTTTTTAAGTTTTAAAAACACCTTTTAAAAGACTTTCTTTGATTTGATGTGATTCAAATGAAATTGAAACAGAGCAGGATTAATCTTCTTTTTTGAAGATCTTTTTTCTCTGAAAGATTTTTAGTGAACCTTTGTAACATTTTTTAAGAAATAAAAAAAAATCTTTCATTTATTTTCTAAAAAATATCTTTGATTTTATTTGATTGTTTATCAACGTCACACTAAGAAGCAAGCAACATTATGACTGTTGGGGACAACCTCGTAATTTTGAATATGGGTCAAATGAGCGGAGGACATCTGAATTGGCATCTTCCTGTCCAAAATTCCACAGCACGCCCTCGGGGGCACTTGAGACCTCAAACAGATTTAACATGTATCCTCACTACACGGCGGGATAAACGTCAAAAGAATTCAATTCGAATACAGTGTAGCTGTTGCTGAAGTTCAATCCGTCTAACATTTTAATTTTTGAAATGTAACCTTTGTGAAAAAAGGAATAGAAAAGAAAGTGAGTTGAAATTTCAGATTATTTATAATCAAAGTCATCTTTCTTTTTAAACTACTTATATTCTTAGCTATTAAATAATTCTTCCAGTTACATGTTAAAGTATACACCACATACACAAACGTGAAAATATACGCTACTTTTTCTTAATAAAATAGTTTCTCTAACCAAAATTGTAAGATTGCTCTTTTCCAAACAGAGCATAATTCAAAGGATCGCGAAAAATTTTATTTTGTGAAGGAAACATCGTATTTATTTATATTATGTCACATTGAAAGAAAACATCTTTTTACTGTTTCGATTTTCAAAAAAAAGGAGAGCTCTTATCTGTAACTAATTTATATAATTAAAAAGGTACATTTTTAGTGGCAAAATCTCAAACACGCTAGCTAACAATTTTCTAGTTGAGTTCGTAACGCACGCAGTCGTTATTTATGGCACAGCATTATTTTTGACATCTTTTCTCCGAGTTTGGTAATTATAGACAGCCGAAAAATAATAATTCTAAAAGTAAAATAGTTTTCGCAAATGAGAAATTCAAATTCTCTATTTTAAGTTATGGGTATATTAAATACGAAAAATTATAATTATTTCACCAATTGTATTTCATAGCCATTAAATATTATTTTCTATTATGTATTTAGTGCAAATTGATTTACTATTCTATACAAAATGGTTGCCTTTTTTTTTCTAAAAAAAAGACAGTCGCTTTAATTCCGTTAGACTGATTTACTGTCGGGAATTCATTTAAGCATTTGCAACCCATATGAACTGATAAATAGAGATTTAGAAACGAAGAAGAGAAAAGCCGCGTAAGATTAAAATTAATTCTTAGTTATAAAATAACATTACATCTTATGCTTTTTTTTAGTGTTCACTTCGTTTGAATTAAACAATAACAAACTGGTAGTCTTAGATTAAGAACATTAAAATTGTACATTGTTTTCAGACGTAAAATGCATTTAGAGAACAAAACTTGTTGAAACCAAAAAATTAATAATGCATGTCATAAAGTCTAATTTCACGTCTATAGAATTCCTTTTCAAGAGAATGACGTTCATTAAAACTAAATTTAACTTTAAACTGATTCATTGTAATAGTTTTGTTTATTAAAAATGCTATTAAACTAATTAATGATTCAAATTTCACTGAGGAATTTCTTTCATCGAAATTTTCCACATCAAATTTCAAAAATATTTTGACTTGGAGTAACCGTTGCACCATAATATTATCTTATTAAAATTAATCTTTTACATTACTTTTCAAAAAGTAAAATTATGCATTACATTTATTTTTATGTACTAAAAATCTCTTCCTTTCATACACTCCCCAAGAAATAAGAGACTCAGAAAAAATATAATCTTCTGCAATATAAAACAAAACATCGTAGATTACTAAACGTGAAATTGATTTTTTTCAGTTCCCTTAATTAATTCGAGTCATAATTACTTTAATACCAAAGCTAATATCCGGAACCATTTTCCTAACCAACTTTTTATGCCAGGAATCGAAATTTTTTTAAACCTAATTTTCTTTCGTTTTACGTAAATATTAAAGACAAATGCGATTATAAAAAGAAGTTCGATTCGCTTAAAAAACAATTAATCTGCTACCTTGAATAATAATTCTGAAAGAGAGTGAGGAATTTTAATTGCGTTTTTCTCCTCAACGAAGCAAAGAACTTATTTAATTTGAATTCGCCTGCGAAAGTTACTTCTTTTCATTTGCTTTGATTTGTTCTATATTACAGAATCAACTCCCATTTCATAAAATATGTACAAAGAATATTTTTCTTATCACTTCATTTGCGTGCAATTTCTATGCATTGTGCTCCATTAACTATTTGACCATTCGAGGGGTTCTTCTTTTTGTACAAGTGAAATATCTGTACTTTTCAAAGACTTTTTTAGAATCTAAATAATTTTGAGAATACTTGAAAGTTGAACAGCAATGTAAATCTAGGAGCCTTTTTACATTTTAAATTTCTAATTCGGAAGCTATTTTAATTTCACTTTGTTTAAATATATACCTTTGAAGCTATGTGCCATTCTGTAGATAATGCTTCCGATACGGGAACGGTTTTTTAGATAAAATAATTTGGAAAATATATTTTCCCTTAATTTCCTTCAGAGGTTCTTTTAAAGTATTCGATTTCATTGAATGAAAAGTACTTCTTTAGCAGCTTAGTATTCAAATTCATTTCATTTAGAACATTTTCTGTTTCGTAAAACGATGAATAATTTTTATAAGCGATTTTGGTTTACTATATGATTTTGTATATTAGGTAATTATTAACTGCAAAATATACCGTACTTTTAATAATATATTAAAGAAACAATTTTCATAGAAATACGTTTCATAAATTTCAAGAAACATTTCTTTAGAGCACAATAATTCTTTCTAAACAGAATACTTCATAAACAATTTACTTTAAATTAATAACAATGTGATTGGGAAGTTGATAAAACAAGGAATAAATATAATTTGAGAGATTTAGGAGTTAATTTATTACGAAAATGTTTATTTTAATCTAAGATCTAGATTTTATAAAACTTACAGTTAAAAAATAAAGTTTCATTTATAGAAAAGCTATAAACAACGATAAGATTCAAAGCAAAAAAAAAAAAAAAAAAAGAAGAAGAAAATAAACAGTAGCTCAGTTTCGAAGTATGCTTTAATTTATGAGTGTCAGAATTTGTTGTAGAATTCGATTCTAGTTAACTGCAATTTAATCAACCCTTTAAGGGTAAAATTACGAACCCAGCTCGTCATCGGGTTTTCATGCCATACCGCACAATGATAAGCTACACTTGTCAGGTAATTAACATTACTGTTGAATGTAACAAAATAATTTAGCTTAATAATTTCATTGTGTTAAATTTGGCAATATCCTATTCTATTTTATTACTTGTGTAAATGTCACATATTATTATAATAATATGTTGTTTACCGTTAGAATTACTAGGTATAACTAAGTCACAGCCAAATTTTATAGTAAACATTTCTGTGAGTATCCTTTAATATATATTTTTAATAAAGAAAAACGCGTTGCGTGAATAATTCCTTTAATGGATAAGAACAGTTCAGACTTTGATTAGCGACAGGATGACTGGAGAAATTATGAACGGTTTTTATCATTTTTCGATATTCCATAAGGAATTACAAAAATATTCAAATAAATAACATAATTTTAATTTACGATGTATACGAATTATCAAATAAAACATGCTCTTCTTCAATAAAAATTAAATGGTTATTTCACGTGACATGTTCCGTTGTGAAATCGCAACTGAAGGTGTTGATTAACTCATGATACAACATGTTAAGCATTGTTTATGTTTCCTTTCTTTGTATTTTGCAATATGCTTTATTTACATAACATTTTTGTAAAAACTTGAAACATAAGAAAACATTGCTTGTGATGTTTTCTCATTAGTTTATAAATTTTATGTTTGAAGTATTTTGATTAAGTGCTGACGGTACAAAATAGTAGAAATTTTATCACATCTGTAAATATTACATTGAAACTTCAAAAGCTAAGATCTCCAATATTTTTTTCCATTGGAGCACATTTTAGAATACCTGTGGGGTGAGGATTACATTGTTTTGAAGGTAAATGTATAGGTTGGTATGGTTAATAATACACATAACATACAAAAAAATATTCCAAAATTATAATCTTAAGAAATAAAAATTATTGATTATATTTTATTTAAAATAGTTAATTGCCAAGTAATACAGACAAATGTTTACAAATTCTTTTGTTTAAAATTCTTAGGGAAAAATTCAATACTTAAAGTCAGTGTGATCGTTCACATTGTGTCTCATTGGTCAGTACTTCATAATAAGGAGATTACGATGTTATTCCTCTTCGTAAGCAATGGACGAGATGTTCGTCTGTAAATCGAATTTTAATTTTATCATATTCATTGTTTAAAACAATGATTCACATAAGTGTGTAAAGTTAAATAATGGTTTTGGTTTGTATGATGCTCTTTTTTAGTAATGGAAATTTGTTTCTATATCCACTCCATTGTAGAAGTTCTCAGGTTGAAACTCATTCTAATTGAAATTCAAGATAATGTGATTTTGAAGGTTTGGAATTTCTAGCTTCAATTATTCCCTTTTTTCTAGAACTAACTCTGCAACGTATGCCACTGTCTCGATTATATTTATTTGGGGAGTAAAATTATTGTTGAAAAATGTAACCATTTGAAAATATTAAATAGTTGAAATCGTTTTTCAAACTGCTCTTAATATAAATGAAGATTGGTAACAAATAAGAGCAAGGCAATTTTAGCTTTGCCGATTATTTTTTTTATATTTAGGAAATTTCCCAGTGACTTAACTGCAAATGTATCCGCATAGCTAGTCTGGATTTAAATGATTTAAAGGTCCTTGTTATTAAACTTTATTTTTGACTTTTCCTGTTGCTCCAAATTTAAATAATTTAATTTGATACTGAAATAACTCTATTTCGTTTCAAGAAAATTCAGAAATATTGCAAGAAATTTATTTTTACTGAAGCCGACATATCTCAGTATACAAAGTGAAATCTTCAGGAATTTTAAAAGGGCTTTGAAAAGGAGGTGTTGCAAATAGGCTTCTCGAATAAAGTTTACTATTTTTGTAACTCATTCCATGCCGTTTACGAAATATACCAAAAAAAGGCTTCTTGATGGATGATACAACGATTCGATATAAAATTACGAAATGTGATTTATTTTTCTGGCCAAGGGAAATAAATTCACTAATATTATTAACCATTGCTGGAGCATCATCAATGATTTTCACCGACAATTTGTGAAGAGGTATTTCTGGCGACTTTGCAAATGTTGTAAATACGTTGCAAATATCCTCATATCTTGTTCGTTCTTTTATGTGTTATATTTTGAGTAAATTTTATTTTACAGTAAAGTTACTAAATGCTATTTTCACCATGATTTCCAGCTGTTCAGTATCTGATATATCTATAGACTCGTCAAATTGTAGAGAGAACCATTCAGATTTCCAAATCACACTTTAACTATATATGTTCACGTCTTTAAACCTGTCATTATTCTTTTTGTAACCCAATTATCTCACAAATGAAAGCCTTGTATTCCTGAAAAAAAATCTCCATTGTTTTAGAAAATCCTTCAAATAAGCAAACCGCTTCAGTAAATATACTTAATTTGACAATTCACCAACCTAGAAAGACTTTTTTCTTCATCGCGAGATCGTGTGAAAATTTGAAAGCGATAATGTCATTTATACATTTTATCACAAAAATAGTAAAATTGACTTCGGACAGACGTGTTTGAATTTAATTTATTTGTTTTATTCTTTTGAACTTCAGATTTAAGGGGATAGGTCTTATTAAAAGTGGCATATGAATAGGCTGAAAGTGACGTTCAACAGGCATAAGTAATCTTTTACTTAGGTAATAAATAAGACATGAATATCTTATGCCTGTGATTATTATATACTACTTCCACAAAATTGGCTTTTTACTTTTGAGAAATAGTGAAAATGAAAATTTAATTATGATACTTTTCTGAAGAAAGGGGCAATCCCTCGATATTGATTACGTAACAAAATTTTCTGTGCCCCAATGCCCGAGATGGATCATGTGCAGGAATGTAAAATTAAGCAAATATTTAAATATAAATGTGTTCTTGAGTTTAATCAACTCTTAAATTAACAAGGATATGGTTATTATGATACTTTTGTTGGTGTTAATTTCAACAGAAAAATATGTCCATATATTACAAACAGGAAGTATTCGATTTGTTTCCAAACGACTTGTTACACGATTAAAGTAAATCAAAAAATAATAGAAGAGCAAAACTCTTTTGTGATGGGAAATGCTAACGGCTATAAGCAATAATAAAATGATTCAAACTATTATCATTTGCAATTAGGAAGAACACAATAAAGCTCTTAACTCAATTACACTTTGAATGAAATGACAAAGACGGCTTCTTTACTTCGGGCTAAGCCCTGATTCTTTCCACTCAATGGACTTTACACGAATGACGCTGATAATTTGTTTGGCAGGCTTTCCCTGAAAGTATTATACCTAATATCAAGAAAGTACTTGCGTATGCATATACCAAAGAAAAGCCTTTTGTTTGTGAAATCTGCAACGATGTTTTCTCTCAATACATTTGTGTATTCTTACCAGTAGCCGCGGTAGCCTAGAGGTCATGATCGAGGACTCATGGCCGGCAGTTTTCGTCGATTCACGGATTCGAGCATTGATGTCACTAAAAACCCGCCGTATAGCCAAGGTTGATGCATGTTAAATCTTCTGAAGTTCTAAATCCTCCCGTACGCATGGTGTGGAAGTTAGGAGAGGGAGGTGCCAGCTCAGATGCCGTCCTCGCCACTTGACCGAGGTTCAAAATTACAAGTTCTGCCGCCAATAGCTCTCGTGTTGCTTTTTAATGCGACGTTAACAAAACCAATCAACCATATTCATACTAATAAAACGCCCTATGTTTATAACTTATTTACGTATCCATACCAAAGAATAATCTTACGTCTGAGAATCTTCCAAAAAGCATTCCCTTAGATGATAGTTTAAGGAAACATTTGCGTGTCCACACAGATCAAAATCCTCATGTTTCTGAAACCTGCAACAAGATGCTTTCGAGCTGAAGATATTTAAGAAGACATTTATGTTCTCAAACCGGTGATAAATCTAATGAGTGAAAAATTTGTAGCATGGAATTCTCTCGAAGTGGTTATTACAGAAGATATTTGCCTTTTCATAAAAAAGAATAGCAACACATTTGCAAAATTACAAAATGTATTATTTTAATTTTGAGCAATTTATATATTAATAATGACGCATTCAGGGACATGAACTCTGTGTAACATTAAGAAGAACAGTTTTATTTTTAGACTTTATTTTTTTAGGTTGCTGAACAAATTCTTTATGTTTCTGAACAAAGTACTTTTAATTTGGCTTTTTCTACATTCATTCTAGTTTTCATTATCTTGGAAGGATTTTCTAAATAAATTTCAAGTAGGGAGACAGTGAAATCTCTATTTTTCATGATTATAATTCTTTTATTTTTATATCTCATATTTTTTTTACATTTTTCCTGAATATGTGAAAATCCTTTTTTAAAACAATTACTATTAAATTTTAAAAATAACTTTTAAAGGAATATTGCGTTTGATAATTATTTGTATGAGGTTTTCTTTGATTGATTGATTGTTTGTTTAGGGGGATATAGAGCAGCAAATGTTATTATCCCCTTTGCACGAGGTTCTGAAATAAACATATGCCACATATATCATTCGTATTGAATGATTGTTTTATTAACGTTGCTCTAGAAGAAACATGATGGCTGTTGGTGACAGACTTCGTAAATTTGAACCTCGGTCAAATGACGAGGACGACTTCTGAGCTGGCACCTCTTTCTCTAAGCTTCCACACCACGCTAACGGGAGGACTTGGAGTTTCAAAAGATGGAAAGTGTATCAGCCCCGGCTTGTCTTTAATAGCATTAGGACTGGAGCTTATGACTAGTCTGAAGCAAAGCTGGCTGCAAGATCTCGATCATGACCTCTCGGATACCGCGGCCACCAGTTTCTTGAAAGGAGTCACAACAATAATTAAGACGGAAGTAATGCAAATGATGACGTCGTAGGGATAAGGGATAGTACCGAGACAATTATAGAGAATAGGAAGATTGGTTGAAGGATTGTTTATGAACGTTGCACTTAGAAGTAACACGAGAGCTATTGGCGATGTACCTCTTCATTTTGAACCTTGGGTGACGAGACGATTTCTGAGCTCGCACCTCCTTCACGAAATTTCCACACCCTACCAATAGGAAGAATTTGAACCTCGACCGATTTAACGTGCATCAACCTCGGTTACACGGCAGTTCTTTAGAGGCATCAAGGTTCGAACCCAAGACTGGACGAAACATGCCGGCTGCGAGTCCTTGACCATGATCATTAGGCTATTGCTGCCCATATAATTCGAAAAACTACATTAAATGATCAACCATTGAGTTGGCAACTAAGTCATTGCGTATTTTAAATAAGAAGTAAAATTCAAAACTATTTATTTGAAAATATACTTTTATTAAATTAGATACTCGTATTGCCCGTTTTTGTCGATGACCTTTTCCGATCTTTCAAGCAGTGTCATAATTCCATGTTTGTATTACTTCTGATTTTTGTCAACATACAACTGAATTAAGAAAGGTTTACATCATCAGCTTCAGAGAAAATTTTACCATTTAAGGATTTTTTCATGGAAAAAAATAAAATTGAAATTTGAAGGCACAAGGTTACGACTGTATGGTGGATGTGACAGCATATCCCAACCCAGTTCCAATAATTTTTGAAGCGTGACTAAAGATGTATGAGACCTCGAATTATATGCTAGAAAACAACATCCTTACGATTTGCCAATTTAGGACATTTATGGTTCTCCATTTTCTTGAAATACATTGCTCATTTTGGCGAGTTGTTGAACGTAGGCGTTTGAATTAACTGTTGGGTTTCTTGGTAAAAATTCAAAGTGCAGTATTCTTTTATAACTCCAACAAACTGGCAGCATAATCTTTTTTTGTGAGAATTTCATCTTTTCATGTTATCTGCACTGTTTCATTCTGCTTCATGGATGATATTTTTCAATTAACGGTGTAATAAACAATCCACTTTTCGTCGACAATAATCAGTCGTTTCAGAAATGAAACAATTTAGCTGCATTTCAGAAGTTAATCACAGATGCTAAAGCGTAGCGTCAAATGAATTTCCCTAACTTAATTAGGGACCCATAAATCGAGTTTTTTAACATTGCTAAGCCGTTTTATTATTATTTTTAATGCATGTATGTGATTACATTGAGCTTTGTTATTTCACGTGATGGATCGGAATCGATAATGTACTTGGTATGATTCTCCCCAATTTTAATCAGACGAAAATTTTGAGTGAAAAATCCCTCTAAGAAATTTGGCAAATGGATTTTGAGACTACCTTTCTTTCAAAGCTTCGTTTCCATGTTCGGCACATAACTTCTTGTATGTTTGAGATGCTTTCATGCCACTTCGGAAATAATATTTTAAAATGTGTATCATACGCACATTTTGTTTTACCATTTTCAAAATGGAATATATAAAAACGAAACTAAATAATTAATGGATACAATTTTCTTACTAATTCAAATTGGAAAGCTAAGCAAAAAAAAAAAAAAAACAGTGTAAGTTAAGTAACTTTTCAACCGTTGATAAAACAAAAGATTGTGCTAAGGCCATTTATCGATAAAATTCGCGATCACTCAATTGCCCTTACTTGGTTATAACAGAACGTTTGCAAATAATTGTTCTTATAATGCTTATAACATTTTTATTTAACTTGAAGGAAAAGCTTCCTTTATTCCTTAAAATGTTTTCTGAATTTCTTTTTACATTTTAGTATTTTATGTTCCCTCGATACAACAGAAAAGGAAAACAATATCGATTATAATTATTCTTTAAAGACAAACCCTCATTAAATTCCATTGATTAATCGCTTAACTTTGCACTTGGAGGCAACGAGTGGACTTTTGGTTTTAGACCTCGTCATTTTGAGTTTTTTTTTTAAAGTGTCTAGGAAAACACCCTAGTTGCCTCTTCACACTTCTATCTCTTCCTCCCTTCCCCCCCCGTTAACTTTACGAATAGATTCAAGGAGCACCAATCTCTGCTAAATTATGGATATTTAGAGGAATCAAGACCCTCTATTCAACTGACTCAAAAAAGCTCCTCCCACGTCTCGCGACAATGCATCTCATGGCGCAACATCATTAAAGTGCACGAAAATAGGATTATACTAAGGTTATATATATATATATATTTGATAAATGGGCTTTAATGTAATATTATTTTTTGAAGAAATTGATTGATTTCCGTACGTTATTTAGAAGTAAAAGTTATTTATGTCTTTTTAGCAGTTTTAAGTCAAAAGAAATAAATGAACATGATTGCATTGTAACACGTGTTTTATTCTGATTCAAAATATAAAACTTAACTCCTTAAATGTAATGTCTCCTTCAGTGAAAAAAGGAATGATATCCAACTTTTCTCTACGATTTCAATATTAATTTTATTCAAATATCTCTTAGAGTTTGTGTTTTTAATGTTACATGAATAAAAATTCAAAAGAAAATATGTTAATTTAGTTTAGTTAGGTTCACTTTAATCCTCTTTCAAAATCACAGTTTTCGTAATTTTTAAGGAAAACGATTTCAATAATTCTAATACCACAGTATTTTGTCCATTGAGCAGAACATAGAATTTCATCGAGTTGCTTTAGACTTTCCTATGTTGGTGAGTGTGATGCAGAATCGTCTCTAAAACCTTTGTTACCTTATGTTACACATGAAAAGACAGGCAGAGGGACTAAATTCCTTCTCCCCCTATTTCTCCAAAGGGATTAGGGGGAAAGAAGCAACCAGATTTTCCCTTTTCTTTCTCTTCCTTAAACGGATATTTTTGTCGGAGAAAATAATCATATGTGGAGTCAAGTGAAACATATATACTGGTGAACTGAAAGTGTTAAGAGATGGTATTTGATGGGTTCTTAAAATCGTAACGTATCAATCGTAACTTGTCAAGTGGATTGTCATGCAGGTTGTTCGTATAGACTTACCGCAGTTTTAATACAAAAGCTTACGATACCAATCGAGGTATTAAGCGTATGTTTATATTTTAGAGCTTGTAAAAAGTATTTTCTAGCTGGTGTAATGGTAGTTCAATTTTTATCAAAAAATGAAATGAAATTGCTTTGAGTTTCCTTTTCCAACGTAGATCGCGTTTGTGAATTTGAATAAATTACAAACATTTAAAAAATTTCTGTAATTCGTTTGATTGTTTTTGTGTAATCGTATCCATTCATTCATCAATTTGATTAAATGATTGGTGAATATTCAAGAATAATTGGAAATCGGATGAAATAAAGTGCATTACTGAATATCATACATTAAAATTTTCATCCTGGATTCGGCAAATGAACTTTTATTCTCATCATTGAACATCTTTATTAACATCAGAAATGAATGAATTATTTGTTAATTATTATGACTTCTGTTATAGATATCGGGAGTTAACCTTTCAATACCTATCTACTGAATACAATTACTACGCATTCTAAATTCTATAACTCAATTACATATATTCAATATATATATATATATATATATATATATATATATATATATATATACATTTGTATTTACTTTGTACTCTTCTTTGTAACAAGAAGTGTGCAATTTGATTAAGAAGGATTTTGAGAATTTCTAACACATTTATTAATTAACTCAAATTTTGTAACAGAAAATATATTTACAATGATAACTTCTCTAAATTTGTATATTTATACATATTTAAAGCAATGTGTGACGCATGAGTTAAAATTCCTTTTTACTTAAAAAAAAGCAGCTAAAATAAATCTAATTTAACTAGAGTTACTTCAACAACATTTATTATGTTCTCCAAAATATTGACATTAAGTTTTGTCAGAATGCCAGATGAGAATATTTGAAGACATGCTTTGCAAAAACACTCTGATTTGTTACGTTTAGTTCTAATCAAATTATAATATATCTTTTCATCTTGGAATAGTTTCGAGTGAAAAGGATGTGCTTATGAAAATATTATTTTAAGCAGTCTCCAAGGGACAAATTCGAGACATTTCAACGATTATTCTTGTTCAGATTATTTCTTTTCTCATATCGAGTTTCCATGGAATGCTAAATGACTAATTTGCTTATCTGTTTCTTAGTGGAGCGAAAGATATTCAGTAAATAAATTATGAGCCGCATTCTTTGTTACTCTAGAATGTTAATGAGGAGAATGCGTTTTATTTTGAATTTAAGTAAATTGAAGCGTGAAAATCACTTTGAGAATAGTTTTCATTTTTGGCTGTAAGTACGAAATACATCTATTTCATTATGGTTTAATTTATTCGAAATGCGATTTTCTGCTTAAACCATCTAATTGATGAAGAATGATTTTTGATATTTGTTCGTTTGAAAATAAATATTAATTTAAAATTTGTGTAGCTCGAGTAATGTTTTTTTCATTGCATTTAATTATAATAGGTTCACACTACCTGATATACCATTTGCTCACTTTAACACTAATTAATGTAAAATTTATTTTCCAAAAATGTAAAAAAAAAAGAGAAATTATTTGCAGCTTAATGATAAAAATATATGTGAATTCGAAGTCAAAATTAAACGATTTATTTCAATTGCAAAATTTCTGAAAGATACATATTAATGTATTCAAAAGTTTTTTTTCCGTGCTATACAAATTCCCCCAATACAGTAAAAATAAATGTGTAATCTGTACGACTGACCGATCACAGCGATATTTTTAATTTATGCATTAAAATTTAATAATTTTTTTTTTGCAAAGAACTTTTGAAATTCCTAATACATTCTGAACTTTTTTCCCCCTGTATTATCGGAAAAATAGAATAATACGGATAATTTTTTATTTGTTACGGCATATTTGAAATAATAATACTTTTTCATGATATATATGTTGGGTCATAGCTCATTGTACTGTATGAACAGTTCTTTTCGATCTTTGGCTATACTAATAGAAAGAGAAACACCACATAATAGTGAAGCATTTCTTCTTGTAAAAGGATATTTTTGAATTAGTTTGGAGTAAACAATCGGAATTTTAATGGATGTTTCATTTCCTGACAACTTTTTTTTTTAAAAACCTTTATAAATTATTTCTAGTTTAAAGGATTTAATTGTATATATACATACTAGTTTATTTAGAATGAATGAGATGTTAAGCTGGTTTGAAAAATTTTTAGTTAAAAATATAACGAGAGGAACTCTTTTTTTATATCATGAAAAAAAAATCCGACTCCCCCTCCTCTCCCTTTGAAATATTTCAACCGAAAACGCAAGCGCTTTACCGTTTCATGGTCTCTTGTTCCTTGTCAGTGTTTTCACGCTCGCCTGATTAAAATGCGAACGTGAAAGCTGTTCTCCTAGGTTGTATATTACATTCAAAAAAGAAAGCAATTCATGTGTGAAAAATTTTATATAGCCAAAAGTACCAAACAGGATAAAGTCTGTCTGCGTATTTTAGCCTCGTGGTCTCTTGATTCAGGATTCTTTTAAAGTTTTGTAGTTATTAAAAGTAATCTATCTGCAGAATTTATAAGAAAAAAATCGCTTCTGGAAATAAAAAAAATAATTAATCAGTAAAAGACACTGTTATTTCTTTGACAGAAACATATGACTTTTGTTTTCAAATGAAACTGGGCTAAAATTCATTTTTCTTTAACGTTACATCGATTTGTTACTTGCAAGCAGTTACTTTTTGAAAATAAGAAATGTATATTGGCTGCATCTTTATAATCTTTAAAAGAATCTATTTCCTGAAAAAAAAATTTAATATAGGTTCTCCTGAATACTTGAATACAAACCCCATGAATATGTTTTATTTATTTCCCGAGATAAAATTAATATGAGCATGCTTACTTTTGATCAATTTAACCGTTGAGAAAACTTCAAATCAAAGGTCATTTTCTCAAAATATGATTTTTCATCATTTCATGTGAGATATCTTCAAAATTATTTCAGATACCTCATTTTCTTAAGATTGCGCTGCAATACTATTTTGCCTAATTTGAATTTAAGTTATGAAGTTTCGTTCATATTTTTATATCTTTTCAGTGGCAGTTTTACATCAAAATAGGAAAATTTTTAATAGTAATAATAATGAGCCTTAAGAATCTAAAACAATTTTAACTGTTAAATAGTTTTACTATATATATATATATATGTGTGTGTGTGTGTGTGTGTGTGTGGAGGTTGGCGTCGGTATATTATCAAGAACCACGCTCATTTAAGGAGGAAAAATGTTTATTTACATATGAAAAACTAAAGAAAAAGACGGACACGCATTTCAGCGTGCTTACACCTCGAGATCTAACCATCTAATCTAAGTTGAAGATGGCGCTGCTGTAGTGCAGCGGAACAATTCCCACATATATATATTTCTAAGGTTTTATTTGTATTATGAAAGAAAAGTTATACATTCTGAAGCAAAAGCGTCTTTAGGTTTGGGTGGGCAAATCATTATGCTATTAAATAGTACGAAAACGAAGTGTTATCATTAAACAATGCCAACTAAATTATTAATAATTTGTATAAATATTTAAAATTTGCTTATAAAAGTACAAATTATAAGCTATCACATACAAAAAATTACCATCAATTCACTGAAATTTTAAAAGTAAATGGAGACTTGAAAAAAGTGGAAATAATATATCATGCTCCACTTATTGCTTTTAACGTAGCTGTATGACCCTCTAAGTACATATAACAACCATGTAACAAAACTTTTAATATGATTTCTATAATACATCTAGTTACATAAACGATGATTCTTTCCAAAAATAGATTATTATAGAAAGCGTTATGGATTTTAATTGTTTACTTGAGGTTCATGGCAAATTAAAGAAACTGTAAAATATCCAAATTTTTAAGACAAATTCAACAGATGACCTTAGCAGAGTATTATTTGAATTGTTTTTTTATTATGAGTTTTTCGTTTCGAGATGGTGAGTTCGATTAGTGTGAGTGATCTCGCACTGTTTAAAGCGTTTGTTATGATTATCCCTTGTTGCAACCCGTCGTCCATTTTCGTCAAATGAGAAAATTGGTTTTAAACTACAAATGGATTGAAAATCATTGATATATAAGTTTGACTGCTAATACACCAAAACTACCCATATTAAGTATTTATGGATAGTTACTAAATGATCTGTATAGTTTTACTAATGATGCAATGGAGAACTATCTCTAGGAGGTGGATTAGTTATAGATTCGTTGCTGTGAGATACACGATTGACTATTTGATATAATCAACGAGTTTTGGAATCAATAAGTACACAACGATTCAGTAAAGAGCACTTGATTTACAAAGAAAGATTTTTTTATTATAAATTAGCCTCAGAAATAGAAGAGAACTTGATTCGAAATGATGCGCCAGTAGTCTGTTGCGAAAAAAAAAACAAACCCCATTTATCTCAAAATTACGAAGTCCGCCGCTATTAACTTTAGTGTTGCTTCTATGTCCGACATTATATATAATAAATTTTCTCAGTGGAATTTCACGCCTCTCTCTTTCTTTTAAAATTCATGCTGATAGAATAACTTCTTGATGATTGGAACACATGAATAATTCTAATAATCGAAATAATGTTTAACATTTTCTACCTCCTAAACTGCAATGCGTGAAACGTGTTTTTGGCTGACTCTAAACCTTTATACTCATTTTTTATCAAATTAAATTAAAAAAAGACATATTTTCTACATTCTTACTTTGAAACCTTAAAAGACCAATATAGTTGTAACGTTCGACGAATAACAATCCATCGCGAAGGTCATATAATGCCTATGAAACATTTAATCCTCATTTCAGTAACTCAATCTAATTCAATCAAAACAGCATACTTGAATTGTCCCATCCGACCATATATACCAAATCTTTCGCGCTGTTTCGAACGCTAAAGGTTTGTCCATTTTATAACCTCTTCGCGACCAACGTTTCGCATGCGCGATGCAACGATTCGACTCTAACCAGTCCACCGTCGCTTCCACGTGAAAAGCTGCGATTACTATCGTAGCTCAGTGCAATTGGGAAACGGAACGTTTTATTTGAATTTGTAAATACTTGTAGATGGGGCCAAATTACAACGGTTTTCAACAAGTTGTTGCAAACGACAACTTCATTAAAAAAAATAAAATTAACAAACTTTAGTAAAATTCCTTAAAAATAGTTTTGTATCATCATTTTTAATATGAAATAAATAAATACGAAAATATAATGATATTGCAAGCAATATACCCCCATTTATAGGAAATCAGAAATCCTATGTATCTAGAAGTACTCCTACTGATTATTTCTCAAAAATGCTACCAGATGCTTTTTAGAAAACTTAGTGCAGGAATCAAACATATATGCTACATTAAAAGGGCAAGGAAATTTTGCCCTTACTCTTCATGAACTGAAGGTATTTTACGAATTTATTTTGTTAGGGCATACCTTCAGTATTCCGGATTAAAATTTTACTGGACACTAAAGCATGGCACGAGACTGAATATAATTGCAGATTATACGATTTAAAATCGCTTCTCTCAAATAAGGAAATACTTTCATTTTGTTCCAAGTAATACATCTCTCAACAGTAAAGATAAGCTGTATAAAATAAGACCAGAATTAGACCACTTTTCCAGAGTATTTGCTAACAGCTGCGACCTGGAAAAGTATTCGTCAGTGGTTGAAATGATGATTCCTTTCAAGAAGTCAAATATCAAACAATACATAAGAGGTAAATCCCATCCACGGGGAATAAAACCTTGGTTGTTAGCTGGAATTTCTGTCTATCTTTACGCCTTTGAAATTTATTAAGGTGCAAATGCTGAATCTCAGGAGTTTTGTAAATAACTAATTTGGAATGATTGGAGGTATTGTTTTGAGGCTTTGTAAACTTATAATGCATAAGACTCACAAAGTATTATTCGACAATTTATTCACAACAATTCCTCTTTTGACGAAACTCGTTCAATGGAAAAAGTTTTCATCAGAAACAATGCATAGAAATGGGTTATAAGACGCTACAAATGAGTTGAAACCTTTCAATGAAATGAAATGGGATTCAAGAGGCACATTTTCATTTACCATTAGTAAGGAAAACATTATAAGGTGGGGTTAACTCAACTGTTCATGTAGCCTCAACATTTCTTGGTGCAAGTTTTGTAGGATCGGTAAATCGTTAGAGCGGATAAGAAAAACAGGTTATCGAAATTCCAAGACCTGCTTCCATCGAAAGGTATGATAAAAATAAGAGTGGTTTCTGGGTAATAATAAGGGTGTAAATGATCTGATGAATACATTATATCTGTATAGACATACGCTATGACATGAACAGCGGTACTTCCGAATTTTTCACTATTTGCTAAATGTTTGCGTTGCAAATTATTGGATCTTATGGAAAATAGATTCTCAAAATGAATCCATGGAAATTATTTAAATCAACCATTGCGTGTTTCTTTATTTATAAAAGTAGCTCGACTCAGAGCAAAAACAAAGGCTGACCAAGTACACTATATCCTAAATGCTTCCAGACGTTTCACCGAAAATAATTTTTCTAATATATCTATAATTTCATTCTATTACGTAATAATTGCCAAAATTTTATTTAGAACATTAAAATAAATATAAAAGTTAGCTGAAATTTGTCACCTGTCTATTTCCTTTAATTTTTCCAAATAGGCATGTTTACAACCTTTTAAACTTACAAGCCTCATGCGAGGCTCCTCAAATTTCCCTTAATGGGATCGATTTGAACAAATAATTTTTTCTACAGAATGTAAAACAAGAATTTAAGTATATTAATTCATAGAATTATTTTTTTTCCTTCGCTTTTTTCATAATTCACGAGCGAGAGGGTTAAAACGCATTTAAAACAATTTGTTCCAAAAGGTGTACGATGTTTTTTAATGTGATAATATTCAGTGAGTTCTTGAGAGTAATGTACAACGGTTGACAATTGGTCCTGAACACAGACTAAATTAGCCTTGGACTAAAAACAGTCCTTTAGAATCTTTCAACTTCCCCCTGTGTGCCATACCGACCTTGTTGGAAGCCGCTGTCCTTGAGAGTAAGTGAGGATCTTCTTGATACAAAACAATATGCATTGATACACATTTTATTGATTAGAGGGCTCTCCAAAGGCAATGAATAAATATTAGGATCAAATATTTACACCGAAGTTGACCTCTTTATTAGATGAAAGGAAAATGTTTATTTTTGAAAAACGGGATATTGTACAATACCTAAGTAAAAAATATATAAGTAAGATTCAATTTTAAATCAAAGAAAACTATGCATCCTATTTTTACTTACTTAAGAACTTTTTAATACAACACCTTGATATCAACTTCTACTTAGTTTTCCTTTTAAAATACGCATTTATTGAAAACTACAGAGGTTTTGGAACAAAAAAGGAGAAGGTTCTTCCAGCAATTACTTAAATGTAAATAGCGTTTGAGTGCTGCTCTCTTAGGCATTCTTCTTAAATGGCGTTATCATTATTATACCCAACATTATCTGGCTGCTTCAGTCAAGTGGTCATGGTTGAGAGCTCGTTAACTAGTTTTTTCTGTCGGGTTCGAGTCCTGATGCCACACGAAACCAGTCGTATTCAATGGCTGATTCACGCTCGATCGATAGGGACACAATGTCCTCTTTGGCACGGTGGGGAAGTTTGGAGAGTGAGGAAGCAGTTGAGATATCGTTCTCGTCACTTGATTGGAGCTCAGAATTTCGAAGTCTGTCGCCCATTGCCTCATGTTGCCTCTAAGAGTGACACGTCAATTTGCGACGTCAGTAAATATAAACTTCGGGGAATAAGTTACGAATGTTTCAAGATGCAATTTTGCATCCATTTTGTTTGTTTACTCATGTCAATATGGTTCGAAAGGATGTTTAGTATTAATTAAATGTTTAAGACATCATGTAACATGTTTTAACAGACTGTCGCCAGCCAAACCTTTCTAGAGAACACCTGAGTCATTAGATGATATTTAAAAGATGGTTTTATTGAACAGTTAGGTTATTAATACGACACAGCTTCTTTTATGATTTACGTTCTTTGTAATTGGCCGAAAGAAAGTTTCATTGATTCTCATTAAACTGCTTGGATTTGAAAGAAAATGGAATGATAAATAAATGGACTTTTCTCAAGCTTGCTAAATGACTTTAATTTTAAAAGACATTACTAATTCTAGTGATTTTTGTTTTCTGATATCACAGAAAAAGATTCAATTACCACATTTTCATGCGTATAAGCAGTTCATTTTACCGAATATTATGTTTTAAAAACAAAATGTTTTTCTGATATATGGATAGTATTATAAATAAGGAACAAATTACTAATTTCCTCGAAACTCAAATTTTCCTTACAACTCTGTAAACTTCAAGATGCGTATACAAACTTGCCAACACATCAGCTCTTGAACTGCTCTTTGGAACACTATCTATACTGCTCGTTGCTGTCCCTATCTATAATGCACAAGAGGTTCGCACCTTGACACTCAATACCTCGTGACGTGAGGAAGGTGAGAGAAAAAGTCGTGGAATAGTAATAAGATATGATTGTCACGGCCTTCATAAGAATAGCTCAGGCAACAACATAGATGTCACTAAAATGGTACAATTTGCGATGAGAGAGTGACTCTGACGAGTTAGTCTTTAAAACTAATTTTGATGTATCAGGCAAGAGTGGTAAGGAGTCGAAAAGTTTCAATGAGATGAATAAAAATTATTTTTTAAGTTAGAAATATCTTTGATGAAATCTTTGTATGACAAATTTTAAGAACTAAAAATCAAGGTGTTTCTTATACTCCAGAGTTCCTCGTACACGTTAAAATACGGTATTCCTTAAAGCAAAAAATTCAAAAAGCGTTTAATTTTATCATGACTTAAAATGTACACTCATTGCCATAAAATTTGCGCACCAAGAAGTAAGAGTTGGATTGTTACGAAACTCGGCATGAAGGTACATGTCATTCAGATATGTAAATTATTAGAAACGTGTGTAGCATTATAGCGCATCGCTTAGTGCTATGAGAGGGCGTCGAACTTCAGGCTCCTTGGATTATAAAACAAGTTACAGAGTTTGTTTTCATACATTTAATCTGTTGCAGAGGAAAGCATTTTAACTAGAGATGCCATTACGTTGATATAGGAGACATTAGGAGCATTTGTTAGAGTTCGAGAGGGGAAGAAACATAGGGATGATGGAAACCGGGGGTCAATTCGGCGAGTAACTCGCCACTTAGGTGACTTTACAGCCAGAAGGTATTGGGACCAGTGGACTACAGAGAGGTATGTTACTCGGCGACCAGTCTCATAACGCTCTCGATAGATCAATAGTAGAGAAGACCGCCACATCATACCATATCCTCGCATAGCGCCAATTGACATATTGTCTACCATCCATACACATGCACACAACTTTACCATGGATCTTTTTGTCAGTTCGTACCATCTCAAGGCGCTTGATTGAACGACGGTTGCTATCTTGGCGCCCATTGCGTGTACTGCCATTGACACCCACTCACCATCGCCTCCTTTTGAAGTGGTGCCGCGTTCGAAGGGATTGGACTGCAACCGAAAGGAACCGAATCAACAATAAAATGTATTAAGACACACTTTTTTTTTTTAAAAAGAAAGTATTATTTAAAAGTAATATGAATTAAGTATTTTATAAACTGAACTAAAAATATTTTTTTAAAATTAACTAAACATGTTAAAAAGTTAAGCTAAATGAAAGGAACTTAGTTCGCTAATAGTTCTCTCATTTGGATCCATTTCAATAAAATTCTCGTTGCGAAATTGTCAAAAACTAAAATCGGCATAACAATTAATTCAAATGGCAAATTAGCAGGAATAAGAATCGCAAATAAAAAGGGTGTGAAAGTGTATACTATTATATTTAAAAATTGTGTGATGTCATGCAATATTTTCAACCAATCAAAGTTTTCGTAAAAGACGTTACATCTTTTTCAATCAATCACGGTTTATTACGTATTCTCAAATCTCCCCATCTTTATCGGAGATCGGAAAGTCTAAGAAAAGTCTAAGTATTTTCTCAGAAAATCTCCCTTTCGGGAATAAGTGAACATCTTTCCTCGTTGTATATAAGATATTTTACCAGAACATTTCTGCAATAAAATCAACCCACCTCCCCTCAGAAATAAAATCCCTCTTTTAAATTAACAATATACTCCAGATGTGAGACACAGATTATCGGCCCCTCCCTTGTCTGTAACATAGATAACAATTGTTTCATGAGACTTCTAAGTAAATACATTCAAAAAATAATAGATAACAAATGTAGTAGAAATCCTAACTTGATATTTTTCAAATATTAATAGGATATTTTCAATTAATTTACTTGAAATTATTTCATAATTTAAAGGTTCTTCATTCTAAACAATTCGATCTAAATTTATTCGGAATACATTAATTCATTTAACTAAACGAAATGTTAGAAATAAATGGATACAGAAAAATTACATTCAATGTCATAACAATTTGCACACCAAGAAGTAAGGGGGGGGGGGGGTTATGAAATTTCGCATGAAGGTACGTATCAGGCAGATATGTAAATGATTAAAAAAGCAGCTTGATTGCTCATTGCGTAATGCCACCAGGTGGCGTTAAACTTCTTTCTCCTTGGATTTTAAAAGAGGTAAGAAGAGCTTGCTTGCGTGTATTTAATCTGTTGCAGAGGGACACTTTTTAACAATATAGAGTGGCCATTACTTCGACATCGGAGACAATATGAGCAGCTAACAGATTTCGAGAGGGGAAGAATCATAGAGGTGATTGAAACCGGTTGGTAAGCTTTGTGGTAATTCAACACCTACGCCTTTCTGGCTTTACTGTGAGGAGGTGTTGAGACCAAGAAAAAGGCCAGTTACATGGTGACCAGGCTCAGGATGCCCTTGAAGAACCAGTAGTCAAGAAGATCGTCACATCATACCACAAGCACGCATTGCACCAACTGTCTCAATATTCCCCATCCTTACACAAACTGAACCTTCATTACGGGCCTCTGTGTTAGTGTTTACCATCGCAAGGCGTCTGGCTGAAGGACAGCTCTATAGGGGCGCCTATTATGTGTATTGCCATTGATACCAACTCGCCTCCGTCTCCGTTGAGAGTGGTGTCGCGCTCGAAGGGATAAAACTGCTACTGAATGGAATCAGGTCATCTTTAGCGACGAATCCAGATTCCATTTGGGCAGTGATAACAATCGTGTACGTGTGTGAAGGTCCCGTTGAGAACGTCTCAATCCTCCTTTCACTATACAACGGCACACCGCTTCCCAAACTAGTGTGATGGTATGAGGTGAAATCGCATATGATACAGTTTCACTCCTAATATTGATCCATAGCACCATGACATCCCAGAAGTACATTTCTTCAGCATTAGGCTCCCAGGAGCCATTTTTCAACAGGACAATGCTCACTCACTCTCAGAAAGAGTTTCACAGGACTGCCTCCGCTACATATCCACCCTTCTCTGGCCTGCTCAATCCCCAGATTAGTCACCGATCGAGCATATATGGGATAATTTAGGACGGAAAGTTGGGCAGTCTACGAGTTTGATCGAATTAAAGATGCATTTACAGCAATTGTGAAACGAGATGTCACAGAACATCATATGGCACTTATGTCCCTCAATACCCAACCGTATCACGTCATGCTTCCATGCTAGAGGTGACCCAACAGGGTACTAAAACCTCAATTCATTTATAATATTTTCCTAAAAAAATGATAATTTTGCATTGATTTTGTAATTGCTTGCTTACATCAATGTTTTAATTACGTATGTAAAATTTCATTTATTCTAACAACTCTTTCTTCATTCGCAAATGTTTATGGCAATGAGTGTTGAAAAATTGATGTGTATATTGTATAAATTTGTTTTTAAGTTATTTGTACTTGGCAAGTTATAAGCAAGTATATCTTTCGAATCATCATGCCGAAATGATAGTGAAAATTGTTGTATGAGGAGTATGGGGTCGAATACTTTTATAAATTAAAAGATTGCTTGTGGTGCACTTTCTACTCACTTTCATTTTTTCCCCTCTACTTTTCGTACCCTATCCACGAAATAAGACTTGCTGCTAAAAAAGTTGGGAACTTAAATCACATTTTCTCAATTTTTTTGATGGAAACGAAATTGTATTTCTTTGAAACGTATCCCAGAGCTTTAGCACTGACAAAATAAAGTGGATCCTGTGACAACGCTGGCGTGTTTTTACAGGGAATTTAATCTCCTTGAGAGATTATGTAGTCCACGGCACTACGTGAGAAGAAAGAAGTAGTCCGCAAGGACTGAAAGGGCTTTAACTCTCAGCGTAGGGAGGGAAAGTATTTGTATTGGTTGGATGCTTTGAGAAATGAAGTGATTTAAAGTATTCGGATTACAGTGAAACTTGAACAGCTTATTGGTATCGAACCAAAAGCTAAAAAATGAGCGACACTTTTTGAGCAGTGTTATTCAAAAGTATTCTACAATAAATATAATTGCGTTTCATCAACTGTGCAATTTTTACTTGCTGACTTGATCAAAAGTAAACTCATACAAGTATCTATAAGTTTCTTTTTTTGATGAATAACATAATAATTCTTACAATGTTCAGATGTGTGTAAATGCTATTTAAGAATTTTTTGTTTCAGCACTCAAACTTTTCTTCATTTGTTTTAGAAATATTACACGAACATTTTACAATGAAAATTGTTAGGCTTTTATAATCGAAAAATAAGATGATGTATCTTTCTGAAAGGATTACAGTATTTTAAACAATTTTAAATATTAGGAAAGAAATTAAAATAATGATCCATAATATTGGATGAAAAACTGGTTTGCGAAAATTAAAAGAATGATTGCGATTAATGAATCAGGAAAGCTCACTTGAGTTTTGTGGGGTTAGATTCTCGGAACAATACCTCCAATTTAATACATTTTTGACGGAAATTTAATTCCAGAGAATTTAAAAAATGCGTTTAGAATGTTGTAGCACACATATTAGTGGTTTTCTCAAAAATTCATACCGACTTCGATGACTAAAAATAGTTAAAATTCCCCATCATCTTGATCTAAAGATAAACTATCACTTTGAGCACTTGAATCTTGTATGTTTTGCAATTATGTAATTACTTGATTGCGATTATGTAATTACTTGATATTATATGAACGACTTGTTTCATAAATAATAGCCGCGTAGTAACTAAGTAGCGTCGGAAGAAGTAATTCAGTAGAAAACTGCTCTGAAGTTTGGGAAATATTTTCCTGAATACTCAAAACAAAACAGATAGAAGTTATTTTTTACAGCATTTATGAATATTTTTTTTGTTGCATTTTCTTCAAAAGTATCTCCAAAAATAATTACTGATATCTTCGTTCAATTTGGGAGTTTTAACAAAAATTGAAAGAGTATGATATTTTAATGCATCAGAATAATTTTTTGACATATTTTATTGATTACAGCTATGGGTTTAAATGCGTAAGGAAAAAGAAAAGACGTAACGCGTTACAGGATAACTGAAGTTTCGTGTTTTATAACAAAATAATACAGTTTAGAGTCTCCCAGAATAATCAGAAATAAATAAACTAATGCAATCACATATTCTTTTTTAAAAAAGTGTGATTTATCCAACAAATAAGTTCTGACGCATCAACGTGTATGTTTCCGAAATGCCTTGTTTTCCAAAAAAAGTATCGATAACCGTATAAAAATCTCCCCGTAGCAATGCGTACTGTTTTCCTTTCCTTCTTTGGAAAAGTTTCCCAAACAATTTCTTCTTCCGGATTTTAATTGCTTATGGATTTTGTATTGCGGGCAAATAAAAAGGAATTATTTTACTTGAACAAGATTTCACTGGGTGGACAATATAACGTTTGGCTAAAAAAGCGGGTAATCCATCGAAAAGTTTTCATTTCTCCTGAGTTTTCCATTTTTATGCTCTCGTGACTCTATTAAATAGAAGTATTTGGCTGTAATTCGTACAAAATCTTTACAGAAACAATAGATTTGAACAAATAATCTTTTTTTAGAGACGCTTCTTTGATGATTTATTCTATCAATGCGAAATAAGATGAAAGGAAACTTTGGAGAATAAACACGGATATCTAAAAAGTTAAAAGTATCGCATAAACTTTGGAAAGGAAATTGAACTAAAAGGTGTTTTTTTTTCATAACTGCATTTCCACCCTAGAAATAATGATAAATTATGAGAATAATAATAATTCATAAAGGCATGCTTCAAAATAATTTTTCCTATTTATTCTGAACTGTTTAAGTAAATTGACAATATCATTCGAGAGAAAAAATTCAGCGCAGTTGTTGTTTTCACAATAAGCAATTATCTTTTCAATATTCTCATTTTTAAAGGAAGAATTAAATATAAGACAGAGGATAATAATTTCCGTTATAAATGTATTTCAAGAATATTTTTTCTTTTTCTTTTTAGAAATGAATCACCTCTTCTAAAATTTCTCCATTCTGATGTAATTAATGGTAATTAAGTAATTTTTAGAGACGGGATTGTTAAATTGTGAAAAAATAAGTGAATCAACATTTTTTCAAAAAATTTTATTCACAAGAAAAAATTAAACTTTTGTTACATGTTATTATTAGTCAGTTAAAAATCGAGTCATATATTTAAATAGCCAATACAAGAGTAATGGCTATGATAGAATCCTTTTTTCTGAAGAGACAAACCTGAATGTGTTAGTTATTTTAGAGTTTAAGGATGTTAACATAATATTCATATATTTTTACCAAAAAATTAAGAATATATATTAAAGTAATGGATATACTTTATGAAAATAACTGATGACTAGTTATTTAAAGTAATCGTAATTTAGTTTTAAAACAGCACGAAATCGGAGTACAATTTAAAAATAGTAATGACTGGTTTTTTTAAACCTGGAGATGTCTCAAAGTATTTACAAGAACATGTAAAGAGAGCAAGAACTTGGATATTCATCCACTGATGCAATTCCAAAGTGCTTTTAATTTAGCTCATTTAAACTAAGGTATCATGATTTGAATGCAAATCTGTAAAATAATATAAATTTGAAAGAACAAAGAAAATAAACATTATTGTTGTAAAATAAACGTTATGGTTAATTTATTAAAAATGTATTAAATAGTTATTTTCTTAAAAAAATCAGCTACTAAGCTATTAACTCTAAAAACACTTAATTGCATTTAGCCACCGGGGAGAAGTTGCATGTGATCCTGCAAGAAAAAAATTATTTTTTGTAATAAGATATCACGTTATAAAAAACGCAGATTTTTCAGCCATTTTGCTGATAAAACATATGGTAACTATTACGACAAGTAAAAGATACGTCTAAATGTTCTCTAACGTTGTATCATTCTTATACCGTAAACATGTCAAAAGAACTTGATTCTACATACATTTGAACACATTTAAAGACAGAATAAAGAGAGAAATGCGTTATTGTTCGCTCATATTTAGGGAAATTCCCTGATAACTGGAACTAATAAATAGATGAATATCCCATATATGTCAAACACAAAAGCTTAACACATCAAACTGCTGCAATAGATATATTCGTCAAGCCATTTGAGTTGTTGAAGTGGCTTGACAAATGTATGCAAGACAGAATGAACCTTCATAACTTGCAACTCTGGACACATCGAATCGACATTGAACAGATCTCAAGAGTAATTCCTCATCATTCCTGCATTGGAGAAGAAAGGTAGGCGTTTATTGTAAAATGGGGCGAAGAAATTAATTGTCAAGGCCTTTAGAAAGGGTTGGATAAGGAGCAACACGGGAGATGCAATTTACGATGAGAGTGATTCTGATGAGTTAATTGATGCATGATTGACATAAAACTGATGACGTGATGAATGAAAAATATACTTATTTTTATATCTTAATTTTAAAAAAAATTTAGAAGAAAAACTTTTTTCCAAATTTTAAGCCAAAAAATTAGGGGAATCCCAGTGCAGTGAAAAATACGAGACATACATATAGCTTTCATGGTGAATGTATAATTGCAATAGGATTACTTTTTTGTTTTCGATTACTTTGAAACCAATAAATGTGCCTTTATAAGCCAACCGCTTTTATTTAGTGCCTAATGGGCAACCTGATTTTTCCTACTAACTACGTGTTGAAATGTGTAAGAATGTTCAACATTAAACTAAAATACAACATAGCTTCACCGCTGAGCCCTGAGGCTAAATCGAAAGTGGGACATAACCTACAGTCCTCTTATCTTTACTGCTTTCGGGAGAACGAGTCTGAAAGCGAGTATTATCTAGCCAGAACAGCACTTGGGATTAACTTCCTCTTTTCCCCAGATGACGTTTATGGGATATTCATTTTCCTTTTTATCTTCTCCGGATGAGAGCTCGCTTATCCGCCCATCGTCCATCTTATACTTAGCGGAGTCTTACTGCTGGGATTACGGGTTCCATTAATACCTCAGCTTTAAGCGGCGATGTAGAATGATTTCTGCTTGTGTACCTAAACACAATGTAGACATTCCTTTCTCATGATAAGGTGCTCTGTGAGCAGAAATGATTCTTCACTTTTCTTTAACTTGGTAGGACTCATCAGATTCACGGAGGATTCATCTGATTCGAAAAGTTTAAAAATGTTTAATTGTTAATGCGTGTATGAAAAGTAGAATTAAAGCAGTTTGTTATTTATGTAAAATGCTAAGTATTTATTTTTGCACGTAGGTTTTTGTAGCTTTTTCCTGTTTCTGGAGAATGATAGAATCTGTATAATTTGATTTCTAAATAGTTCAATTTTTTACTGGAGTTCAATCTTTCTCTATATTTAACTAAAATGATTGAGACGTCTTCAACAAGGTTAAAAATTCTAATTTTATGCCAAATTTCAATAATCTCCACTTTTTAAAATTAAAAGCATTAGATTTCTGATTTTAACATTGATATATCTGTACATATGAGTATCTGTTTCTGTATATAAAGAAAATCCCATTTATATACATAAATAATTATGTACGAATTGTTAGTTATCTATAAATGTATTTACATTTGCTTACCTTCAAGTACAAGTTGCATGAATTCCATTACATGTATCACTTTAAAATTTGCAGCATACTTATAAACATAACATTATATAGGTTGACCATAAATATAATTTTAAAGAATTTTAAGATAATAAAATTTTTAAAAAGTTTAATTGCATTATTTTAATTTTCTTTATTTTTTACACAAATACTGTATAATATTTAAAGTTCGAGAGTGAATATTAAAAAATAATTAAATTCAGAAATTAGGGAATAGCTTCTTTTTATAATGTGTCAATGATAAAATAGTTTTCTGTGCACTTTTCAAAGTACAGTGTTTTCTGAATATCTCTTCAAGTCAATACCTAATAAATCAATATAATTTCCATTCCACTGTCATATTATCATTTGTTTTAATTATAATATTTATTTGAATAAAAAAGAAAATTAACATCTTTGGGTACTAAATCTGTTCCTTACAAAACATTGCATGGAACAATTTTTATATTTATTTTTAATTATAAGAGTCAATGATAATTGTCCAATGAATGAAAATCCAAACACAATTATATATATACATATATATATTTATATATATATATATATATATATATATATATATATATATATATATGTGTGTGTGTGTGTGTGTGTGTGTGTGTGTGTGTGTGTGTGTGTGTGTGATTTAACATCTAAATTATATAATTCACAAAAAATTACATCATAAATAAATTCAATATATCATTCATAAATTAATATGTTAAGGGGACTGCGTAAGTGAAGTTCGACCTAAAATTCGATTTTTTCCTATATGTACCTTAATAAATATCTTAAACTTTTATCCTTCCAACGATACATCACACTTGTTCATAAAGTGTTGGAATTTTTCATTCTTTCATAAAGTACTTCACAAATTGTTCACTTTTTAATGAGCTGACTGATGCAAGCAAACCTGCCTCGTGGTGTGGTACCTCATTTAATGATTTACTTATATTATTCTCCATATTCAACTTTTCTAATTTTCTTACGATTGAAGCATTGGCAACTGTAAAGTAAATTGCAATTATTTTTTACAATTTGTAACTGTTAATATTGTCCTTTGCGTGACTTTTAAGCATTGGGGATAAAAGCCTTTGTTGCTACAAAACTAACACACATTTTGAAATAATTTTCGTGCATCCTGTTTTGCACATTCAGATTATACTACGTTTTCTTTAGAAGTAGTATTTTACTGGTATAAAAGAGTTAGCAAACTTATATTTAGAATGCATCAAAATAAGAGAATATTTAAAAGCAGTAAAATTGTTGGAAAATCAACTATTAGTGATATTGAGACTGTTATTGAATTAGTCGATAACTTTGGACCTGTAAAAGTGCTATATTAAGCTATTCTTTCTCTCAGTATAATGAATGTCACATGAAAATACAGACTCTGGAAACGAAATTATATGATTCCTTGTTTCGAAATCTGTTTGGATAAATTTTCTACTTGCAAAAATTCTGATGGGAACATACCTGTGCGAGTTAAAAGGGGAAAAGTCCTTGCATAAGAATTACAAATCTTTACGAATTGTTGTATCTTTCAAAATTGCAGCAAACGATTTGAGCTGAATATTTTCATTTGCTTTCGAGTAATGAAATAGTATCTAGTAATGAGTAATAACTCTGTCCAATTGGATCTGAAATCTCATATTGTTTTCTTCATGTCCAAGCAAATGACAAAATGTATGACCACACCCAGCATACGTATGCTTTTCTACCAATAATGGAAATCATCAATCTTGTATTTAGAGATTTTGCAAATCCAGAAGTTCTAAGAGAATGCCTGTATGGGAAAATACAGGATCTTAGTGAATCAGTGAATAGTTTCATTCGGTCTCGTGAACCAAAAATTGTATTTGTGATCCCCGAAACCTTAATATTTCGTCTTTTTAACGCTGTTTCTTGCTTTAATGTAGGAAATATATCAAAGTGCCTAATTTTATGCAGGACTTAAAATCTTCCAGTCCATCACAGTAGGAAAAGTATGGAAGAATTAGACAAAGAACGTATTATCCACAATGGTCGGAAACTATCCAAATATCAAAAAAATGCCAGTAAAGGAAATAAAAATACAAAATAGAAACTATAAGATTCTAATGAGACTACAAAAAGTGATAATCCTTCATACAAATTATTATTTTATTAAATTTAACTCCTTAATCAACAATAAAAGTATCAATTAAATCTTTACACGCAATTTTCTCAAAACATGGATTTTTCAGGTCCAGGTTCCTTTTTCCCAACATCTATGAAACAACATCAGAATTCGGTTTTTTAATGACATGTATATTATATATTACATACTTCAACACAGGAGTTTGATGGGTTTTGAGGTTTATATACCTTATACCGTGAATTTTCGTATGAAATGCCAATTTAAGAGTGATTATGAATAAATAATTAATAAGAGTTCTTCTATTTTTCTTTAAAAAATGGCAAGTTAAAGTATGTAAAACATATTATTCTAACTTTCATGAACATTTTATAATCCTATCTTGCACCGTTTCTTTGATGAATTTAATATAGGACTTTACCAGTTCCTTTAATGTCTAAAAACTATATATTTAAAGAAATCAATAAAAAAACAAAGTAAAATTAACACAAATTGCATAAAAATTAATATAATTAATTAAACGTACTAAAATGAAACTTAAAACGAAAACAAAAATCTATTTAGTAACTTTTCTTTGTCTTGTAATTTTTCAGTTACTTAATAGATTTTTTTTTGTTTTTAAATTTAATTTTAGAATGTTTAATTAATTATAATAATTTGATATGAGTTATAAAAAATTTACTTTAGTTTTTTATTGATATTTTTAAGTATGCAGTTTTTAGACGTATGACTTTATGATTGATTTGTCGAATTTGTTGATGATATAATATCTTGTGAATTACAATTTTGATGTTTCAAACATATATAAAAAATAATATCTTACAGTATAATGGCAGAATTTACTTTTATTGTATTGGGTATTTTGAAAAAACATAAAGATTAATTTTCCTGTTTATATATATATATATATATATATATATATATATATATATATATATAT
>BMAW01026593.1:648701-677295 GCA_019974015.1 Nephila pilipes
TATATATATATATATATATATATATATATATATATATATATATATATATATAATATGGGTGGTTGGGGTTTTTGTGGGGTAAAATAAATCTTTTAAGTTTTCTTTGCTTAATGTTAATGAACAGAGTATAAAACTATTTGGATGTGATAAGTCTCTAGGTTTTCTAACATTCGAAAACAGAATTGCAAAAAACGTATAATAACATATCATTAATTTCTTATGACTTGCTAAACATGTGTAAATTGTTTTCTTTTTTTTTTTAACAAATTCTCAAAAAAGGTAAAGTTCCCTTATCTTAGGAGATGATCTTAGTCGCTCAGTTTTGTTTTAAAAATAATTCTCCTAAAACACAAAAGTTAACAGCGTTCAACTCGAAATAAAGTTTTAAAAATGTTCATTACTAATCAGATAACTAATTTTTAAGTTGAATTAAAATACTTTTTTCTGTAATTAGAAAAGGATTGGAAAAGCACTTTGAGTCTTTACTTTAAAAATTTCGATTATAGCTACAAAGAATTTAACCAAAACAAAATTGCTCTTTTCCCACTTTAATGCATAGTATGTTAATGTGACTTTTTCAGACGAAATTCTATTATGCACAATATTTATATTTGGCTTAAAATGCATTTTATGCCTTTTGTTTCAATTCAACAATTATGAGGAATCGAAGAATTATAAGTCTTAAAGATGAGAGACACGAACGAGAAGGAACTGTAAAAAAAAATCGGTTACAAAGTCATTTATGTAAAATAAAGGATTACGGTTATTTTACGTGACAAATTTCATCGTTAATAGCTTGGAGTTTTGAAAAACTGTTTCTTAACAAAACTGATTTATTTCTGGGGAAAAAAAACTTTATCTTTTCATCAAAAATATTATTTTGCGTTAGAGGGGATCGATATAAATGACTTAATGATTTGAAAAATTTTATAATTTGTTTAAATATTTACATAAACAGATTATAATTCTTAGCTATAACAGAACAGTTTCAGGTTACAGTATTATAATATTGTTATAATTTGACATTTATATAATTTGATTCATCTGAAATAAAAAGATTGAAATCGTATTCTGTACTAAAAGAAAATATATAGACAGTATATAAAAAATGTTTTTAACTAAAAAGAAAACTAGAATCGCATAAATGACAATTAGCCTTATCTTTTAAAGAATGTGGAAGAAACGAGCTTCTAACTGTATTTTTTTTTTTTATCTTTAACAAACGGATGAGATTATTTGGTAAGAATATATTTAGAATTTGGAAGAATATATTGGGAGAGAGAGAATTTCTTTTATTTTCTATATTGCCTTTATTAAATTCACCGAAGATGCAAATCAACGCTAGCAAGTTAATGGCTTTCAAACAATATTTCTTATCACTTTCGTAGGGTGAAAATTCCATGCTTCTTAGGTTTTTTTCCTTATACAAATGTGTTACTTATGCGCAATGGATAGTTTGCTTTTTTTTCAAAACTATGGAATCTTAAAACTAAAACACTTCGTAATATACAATTTTTTCAAATTTCATGCTTGGAGGGTGGTTCTGAAAATAAAGTAAATTCTTGTCATGTAACACATGGATTAATAAGTCCCGAGACTAACATTGAAAACAACATTTTTTTTACAAAATTTTTTTTTATTCATCAACATAATCACCTTTTAGGGTGATACAATCGTTCCAACGCTTTTCCAATTTTTCAATACCATGTTTATAAAAAAATTATCTTTCGCTTCAAAATAAGCTTCAGTTTCAGCGATGACCTCCTCATTTGAGCCAAATCTTTTTCCCTGGAGCATTTTTTTAAGATCAGCAAAGAGCCAGTAGTCACTGGGGGCTAAATCTGGCGAGTATGGGGGGTGGGGAAGCAGATCAAAGCCCAATTCGTTCAATTTTGCCATTGTTTTCATCGACTTGTGGCAGGGTGCATTGTCTTGGTGAAAAAGGATTTTTTCTCTCTGCATGTGCGGTCGTTTTTTTGCGATTTCCTCCTTCAAACGCACCAGCAAGTCAATATAATAATCACTGTTGATCGATTTACCTTTTTCGAGGTAGTCAATGAAAATCACGCCATGCGTATCCCAAAAAACTGACGCCATGACTTTGCCAGCTGATTGCTGCGTTTTCGGACGCTTCGGACGGCTTTCGTCAGCTGTGCGCCACTCAGATGACTGCCGCTTCGACTCTGGAGTGTAGTGATGTATCCATGTTTCGTCCATGGTCACGTAACGACGCAAGAAATCTTTTTTGTTGCGAGTAAATAGCGATAAACAGCTTTCTGAATCATCGACTCGTTGCTGTTTTTGTTCCATCGAAAGCAATCGCGGCACCCACTTGGAAAAAACCTTTTTCATGCTCCATTTTTCATGAAGGATAGTAAATACACTTCCATATGATATCTGTGTCATCTCAGCAATCTCACGGAGCTTCACTTTACGATCTTTCATTATAATTTTTGTCACTTCACTCACATTTTCCGGTGTAACGGCTTCCACAGGCCTACCCGAGCGTTCCGCGTCATTTGTGTCGGTACGACCACGTTTAAACTCGGCAAACCACCGACAAATCGTTGCTTTTGATGGACAAGAGTCCGGGTAACATTTTTCAATCCATTGTTTCACTTGCACGTTGTTTTTACCCATTAAAAAACAATGTTTTATCAGAACACGAAACTCGGTTTTTTCCATTTTTTAAACAAACCACAAAACGACTTTACTCCAACCTCGATAACTCAGCTGTTTCTGGTCCGATCGACTTAAAATTTTGACACGTTTCAAGCAAAGGTTAGCACTCTAGAAAGATCTGGTTACTGGTTTACTACGAGCGCCATCTCTGGGTTAGTCTTGGAACTTATTGATACATGTAAATTCTTGTCATGTAGATAGGCTGAAGCGCATTAAATCTATCTCGGTTCGATATCTTCATGCTTTTCTGTGTGGAAGTTCAGAATGTGGGGTGCCAGTTCAAGTATCCTCATCACTCGATCAAAGTTCGAAACGACGAGTTGTGTCAGCTATAGAGCTCGTGTTGCTTCTGCGACATTATTAAGGCAATCAACCGATTAAATTTGAAAACAAAGTTGTATCATCCAAAAAAAAAACTACAATCTTTGGATTCAATAGTATGGTATTACGATTTCACAGACAAAAACTGTATGACCATAAATTTTCCCTTTATTTACGACCACAAAAGTAAAGAAATAATTGTGAATAAAAAATGATAACGCAAAATTACAAGATGTATTGTTTCCAATACGTTAAAAAGAATACACATCATACATATTTTATATTATATATAAGAAATATACGCTCATTAAATTTGATTTTTGTGATTACTGCTTAATTTTCATAACCCTTTTGAATGAAAAAAGTGCTGAAAAATATAAAAACGATATTCCGAGTTCTTCACAAATTCTGAAAAGTCCTCATAATTTCTTGATTACACAAAATAGAAATAATTTTATCATATTGAAAGAGCATAGATTTTATTTTACTGTCGTTTAAGCTATTAAGAAATGATTGGGATGAGCTCACAATATAGACGTCCGTCTAACTTTCGTTACATATGTATTTCATTGAAGCGATATTTGTCGGGACGAGAATGTAAATCATTCATAAGTCGAGATTGGTTTATAATTTGAATTTAATTTCAGACTTATGCAGTTATTACTCTCCAATATCCGTCAGGAAGAAAAAAAAATAATTTGCCGAGATTGTTAGTATATGTAATGCTGTTTGACATTTCTTTTAAATGACAGTTGTCTTTTGTTTGTTTTCAAATAAATTTAATTGAAATATAATGTAACAATGTCTCCCTACAATTTAATGAAAAGGTAAAATTTACGAAAAAAATTGAATAATGATAATTTTGAAAAATAAATATGAATTGCGCTTTATTTAAGATTTTATACCAAATTGTATCTGTGTTGTACAAACATTCAAAATACAGTTCTATTATAAAAATTTGGAACAATTTGTCTGCCTGTCTTTTACATAAATTCACATTTTTCTTGTAATACTCCAAATGTCTTTAGGATGCTTCACTTATGTGTTGAAAGGAGACGTAAACATATTCCGATAACAAAAACGAAATATAAATCAATGAAATTTATTTTTGGTGATATTTTTCGCCCTCTTTTAATTTTTTACATAAGTTTTTCGAGTTTTCCATTTCATACAAATGAAATTTAATTTTTATTAATGCAATATGATTTTTTTAAAATCGGTTTAAATTCAAAGGCTTCTTAAACAAACGGAAGGAAAAAAATTCATGAAGAAGAATCTTCAAACAAACTGACACTTTAAACAAACCTTCCAAAAATGTTGGGGATATGTTTTAACAGTTTTTTTGTAAAGAAAGAACGATACCAATAGGGGGATTATATACGTATATTTTTAATTGCATCCTCGGTGAACAATGTTTCGGCTTTTTCACCCTCACCCAACTTCCACAGAGGAAAATTATCACTTCCTCTGAAGCATAGCTTCGATGTATATAATAGTAAACTCAGATACACACATATACGAAATCAGAACTGCTCATTAATTTACATTATTAATTCGACTGGTATAAGCAAAGTGTTCTTGTGTTCTTAAAGAATTTTTTTCTTTTCTCACAAATGATTTTCATCTCATTGAAATTTCTGTAGAACAAATAGCGGTCTCTTTTATGGACTCGAGGGTTGGCCTTATTGTGGTTCAAAATAATGGGATGTTTCATTAATTGATTTTTTAGTTCTATAGTTCAAACCAGTCATCCTCTGCGATGTTCTGATACCTGTTAATCTAGGACTCTAGTTCATTCATTTCAGCTCGTTTATATTCAAGTACCATTTTTCATACGGACTTAGCTAAATATTATGAAAATATTTATCACTGTTTTGGTTTGTTTTTTATACTTTAGAAAGAAAAGTAGTCGACAGATCTAACAAAATATATTTATTCCAGTCATTCAAATATTACAATGCATGAAATTTGGCCTTCTGTTTTTATTTTAATAATGCTGAATTTTTTACAAGTGAAATTCAAAATGTGCTCACAATGGAAAGTCTTCCCTTTACTCACAACTTAATTTCTACTGGTGAAAAATGTTTAAAAAGTGTTTTCAATGGTACCAGGTTCATATAATAATCTTGCTTAAAATTTTTTCACTTATCTATAATAACATTTTTAAGGGGAAAAAATCGCTTTGGATTTACTCATTTGATCCAGTTTTGATAATTAAGGGCGAATCCTAGATACCCCAGTAATCTTTTTTTCCCCCATGGAATTTAATATCTTTGGTTATATAGGGTATTTTTAAGATATTTCTTGATTTTCGATCATCCTCCGTATTAATCAATACTTATCTTATTCTTCCTAATTTCCGAATGGTGACTAGCTTACAGATATACATTTAACAATCACGAGGATGATTGAAAAAGTACTTGTTTTTGATGACGGATATCGTTCGATTCGTTAAACGATGTAATTTATTTGATTTGGCTGAGAAATCAAAATTTTAGTCCTGTCCCTTAGGGTTTATTTCGTTTTGGATTCTTTAATAGCTACATTTTAGTATCGTTTCCGAGGCTAGCAATTATCTATCCCACATATTGTTAAAAAAAACTACTAACACAAAATCCTTAGTAATTGATTGAGATACGTCTCCTTTCAATCTAATTATATGTACTCTTATTTGAGACATACATCTCATCCTTTTATTTCTCTCATTCGGGAGCATGCAAGCGTCAACAGAGCAGCCAATGCCATCACTTTCAATAAGATCACTTCATTCGTTGCCATCACTGTCACCTTCAATAAGACCTAGATTTATCATAATACACTGGAAATTAAGCATCAACCAAAGCAATCGTTCGATTCCGGTGAATCTGACCTAAAGAAGTCGAACGGGGACAGAAAAGTTATGAAGACGACCATTTGGGTTAATTATGGTTTTCTCAAAAAGTAAAAAAACGCTAAAATAGTCATTGCACAATAGTACAGAGAGTAACCACCTCAATTCTCATACTTAACACGGGCTATTTTTGAACCAGCGTTGTTCTTGCATGATGAAATTGATTGCTAAAATCTTCATAATGATCGAGTATTCGGGGCAGCTGAATCAAATATAAATACTTCAAAAACATGACTTACTTTTGATAAGGATTCTCCATCCTGTTATTATGATAAAGAGCATATTGAAGCAACTCCCACTAAATATAAGGTGCAGCAATTAAATAAGGAAACTGATGATATAAAACAATTTATTTTGATTTTATTCATATTTACTTATTATTACCTTCAATATACACCCCTCCTCTATCCCTATGAGGCTGCATGCGAATCTTCCACTGTTCGAAACAGTTCTGGATGTCTTATTCTGCCAATTTCTTCAAGACTCGTGCCGCTTTCTCTTTCACAGCTTCAATGGACTCAAATATTGTTCCACTTCATACAGATTTCACTTCAGAAAACAAATACAAGAGACATGGCTCAATATCCGGCGAATAAGGGTGTGTGTCTAACACTGGGATGAAGTACTTGACTTAGAAACCTCTTAACAAGCAATGCGGAATGATTTGTCCTTCCGCAATTCGAGTCCTTTTATCCTTATACTTTCACGGAGATCAGGAAGAACGCGAAGGTAGTGTGATACTGATTAATAGTTTTACCTTCAAGAACCCAGTAAATGTACTCAATCCCAAGGGAATATCGAAAGAAAAAAAAACAATAATCGTTGCTTTGAATATAGATTTGATCATGCTTCGAGCAATTTGGCTTTTGGTGAAGATGGGCTCTTCCAGTGCATGGATTGGCCCTTCGTTTCAGGATCATAAATGGAAACCTACGATTATAATTATCCGTTCCAATAAGTTTGGGTCATTTTCAATGCCCTTCAAAATGGGAGTACAAACATTTTTGCGAGCTCCTGTAGTTCAAACGTGAGAATTTTAGGCTACGTTTTGACACATTCGTTTTGCATGTTACAAAGAATCCGTACGGATTCTTTGTCAATTCCCACTATTTCAGCAATCACACGAATACTTAACCTACAGTCAGATCGAACCAGATTACTAATTTTTTCGATACTGTCATCCGGTTGTGACGTGGGAGGGCGACCCGGGCTTGAATCATTTTCAACATCTTCTCTTCCATTTTGAAAATGGTTCTACTGTACATTTTTCAAATGTTATCTTATGGGTAACGTAAGGTAAGCTAATTTATTTTTAAAATTTTTGTACGCATATTTCATGTTGTACAAGAAAATATAATAATTTAACAGCTAAACTTGACCCAATATTTTAAACTATACACTTTATTACACAAATTGGCAAAGTTTCATATTGAAATGAGGAAAAATTGTTGATTTATAAAGAATCGGAAAAAGTTTGTCAAAATGTTCTACTTTTGATTTCGAAAGGTATTAAGTCCCCTTAAACCACCACAAAACACGTGCATGCGATAAGTATTGATTACCAATTCTTTCAATAAATTATAAGTTTCAGTGGCAGTTTTTCCAAGTTTCGGGTGAAATTTCTCAACAATTCGTTGCTGAATTGTTTTATTTATATGTCCAATGGCAGATTATTAACAGTTGTAGTAAAAAAAAAAGAAAACAATTATAAGGGAACAAAACACAAAATAGGAACAAGGAATGCAGCAATAAAGTTCATTAATTCAAATGCCGTATTGTCACACACATTATTTTTCCGGTGGAACAAAAAAATACTCTAATTCGAAAGAAAACTACGTTCGTGCGGATTTGCTTACAGAAGTGAGAGGCACTGCATTCGATGTTAAACAGCTGTCGGTCGCTGCCGTTTGGCGCATGCTTGCTTCATCTGTAGCAGTGCGAGTCTCGTTATTTACTGTTCACACATCGTAGATATGTTATTTAAAAAGATTAACGTTATTAAATTTTCTTCTAATCATTTCCCTAAGCCACACAAAAAACCGAATTGACGAAAATCCTGAAAATTCTTGCTTACTTTTGAAGAAATTCTTTCTTTGAAAAATCCTGAAGAAATTCTTTCTTACTTTTGAAGAAATTCTTTCTTTGTGAATCAATAACTATCGCAAATCTGTCTCATTACAGTAATATTGTTTTCAGTTTGCTTACCTCCAGAATGTCAAGACAGGCAATATCGACTTAAGAACATGGGATTAGCAGTCGTCCTCCAAAAACGCAAGAAGGCGGATTAGCGGAAAAGAAACAATCCGGAATAACAAAATGTCGTCCATATACATGACGAATCAAAATTTCTGAGAAAGTTACATGTATGTACAGTGAGACATGTATTAGTGGATTAAATATTTTTAATTGCCATTACGTATTTGCTTAAAAATTTAAAATAATATTAAAATAAAAAATATATAAATGTATGATTATCCGGCTTAAAGCCAATTATCTCAGAATGGATTGTATAATCCGATTTAAAGCGATCTAAAGACAAAAGAAAACGTTTAAATGAAAAAAGTTTTATGTGCTTTTGGAAAGAGATTATTTTACTGAAATTATTTGAGTTGCTTTGAAGAGTATAATTGGATGGAAGTAGGAAATATTTACATCTCTGAGTATGCAAGTTATTTATTTAATTCTGTAGCTATGATTATTGGATTCATTTCATTTATATATAGTTTAATATTATAAAATAAAAATTTCTGTTATCAGTTTCAAAGTTTGTGAAATCTAATTGTATTATATGGGCAGATAAAAGTAATAGGGAGGTTATTGGAATGGTGTATCGATGGATATAATTCTAGAGACAATGAGAGAGATATTATAATCCTGTTCACAGACTTTTTTTTAATTTGTCTTTCAGTTGAATTTATGCAACTGACAGTAGATAGAACTTTTCTGAAAACCCAAGATTGGATCCATTGTATAAGAGATAGCGAATACTAATAAGCCATCATTTACTTTAGTAATAATGCATAAATATCATAGATTCAATGAGCTATAATATGTAAATAATTCTTATTGTGTTTATAAGATATATAAAATGAAATTTATGTTATAAAATATAAATTTTAATATAATTTATTAAGTTATAAATATAATTTTACTTATAATATAAGTAATACTGTATGCTCCAATTATCTGTTTAATATATTTTTAAAAATATATACAGGCAATTTACCTATGTATATTTTATCAGTTTTAAAGAAGTAACTACTAAATATTCGAAATTCAATAAAAATGGATTTTAGCTAGGGTGAATAAATTTTTTCCCGTATATAGAGCACTCACAAGCATTCAGAAATAGAAAGAAATGTTTTTTCTGATCGATAACAATATTTGCTGTTAGCTTAGTTCCACATCCTGTAAATCAGAATGTATCAATAAAGCAGTAACCATTGCACATAAAAATTAATTATGTTTAACAGTTAAGTTCTTATATTATTTCTTTCTTTGATAAATGTCAATCCGATCGCTTATTGCAGTAAAAATATACAAACTAATCAAAGTCCTACAAACCAATTAAGAAGTATAATAACTATCACACTTAATGGAATTGAACATCTTAGTTGTAACTAATGATACGAAATTTGTCCTAAAAATTTATAATCAGTGACTTATGCTACACGGAGGGTCTTCAGTAACAGTAGGACTATATACACATAATATCACCCGCGAGTTCGCAACCGTGATCGTAATATTATTTCTGTATGAATTCTGCATTTTACAAAACTCTCTTTTCAATTACACAGTGCCACATATTCCCATAGCGAAGATTTTGGAAATATTATTTTTTTTCGCGGAGACGTTTGTCGTCCCCTGTCTTGTTTAAACTTCCTTCCACATTTGATGTAATTCTCGCAATTCGATCGTGCTCTGAGCAGTATCAGTTTAATTATGCCACCTTGCTCTCTCTATATACTCGTACATAAACACATTAAAAGTTACTTAATTATAGTATGTAACAAGTATTTGGTGCACTGATGAAAATAATCGTCTGTAATATATTTTCCTGCCCTGAAAATGAATACGACCTAAAAAATGTTCCATCACCCTCCATTTTTTCATAAATTTAAAAAGAAAAAAAAAAAGAAACTAAATTTTTTGAAAATAAGCAAAAATCTGATATTTATAAATACGCTTTTATAAAACCTCTGTGTAAAGTAAACTTAGTTACTTTTCGTTTGTTATGGTAAACCATCAGTACTTAAAGAATGTAGATTAATTACATCGCTTTCTTATTAGAGAGCTTCAGAACGATTGGCGAAGGAGAGCTTTTCTTTCATGATAAACATACCCTATTCAGTTATTTGAAGATAGCTTGTGAAGTGAGTAGTTTTAGCTATTGTTGCCTCTGCGAATACATTTATAACTTTTCGTTTTCATGGAAAGACCACGCCCCTCATGTGCTAATTCATCAGATATGTGGACAGTTTCATATAGAAAAACAATATCGGAAATTAACAGCCAAGGATAAACAAACTTATTTAATTATTTTGGGAGTCACGTAAGGGGATCAAGCTAAACAAGAGACCCTCATATATCGTCCATAACGTGTTATTCTGATTTGTTAATTGGGTGAAAGGTGCATGCTGTTTTTATTTCCTATGAAATGGTAAAATAAGACGAATCGTGCAAAGGATTATTTTTCATGTTTTATTACAATCGTTGGAATTTCCGGTAAACAAAACCTGTTATACGATATCTTAATGTTGCATCTGCAGGACTACACAAACCTGAATCTCTCTCTTGCCTGCACCTTCTCCATTGGAAAAATTATCACTTGCAGAAAAAACATCAGAAGTGTTCGAAGCATCAACATCATTTGATCTATCGTTCACTCCTTAACATAAGACAACACTGCACTTAACTAAACAAAGATAATTAAATGACTTTGTAAAGGAAATACGTACAACCGGCAATCATATAGAGATTTACAAATCATTCACTTGAGAGTTCAGATTTCAAAGGGAATTTACAAAATATTGTTGTTTCCTGTGTATATATGTGACAGTACAGCCAATGACAAACATTATATTGTTAAAGACTGGTCTCCTAGAGAGAGTTACTTGCTGGAGCAACAATGTCAAATACGCTCCTCTAATGAACCGAAAGTAGGTATTTCTTGATACTTTATGTATTAAGTTGAGAATATTAAAAAATTTCAATAAAATTACGGGCAAAAATGGAAAATATTCACATGAACGAAGAATCCTTTCTCAAACTTGAGAGATGAAAAACTAAAAGAAATAATATTCGGTGGCCCACAGATTAGGAAAATTTTTGAAAGTTGAAATGTTTAAGGAAAAGGTAAGAAGATATGTCTGCCCACAAAAGGCATTTGCTTCAGTGGTTCATGGTTTTCTGGAGAACATCAAGTTGAAAAGTACAAAGATTCAATAAATGGATTCTTAAAATATTTCGAGATGTTAGGATGTCGGCTATCACTCAAAGTATTTCCTGGCTTCCCATTTGGGCTTTCCTCCAGAAAACCTAGAATTTGTAAGTGATGAATAAAAGAAAGAATGTGTTTAAAAGATTGTTTGAAAGTAATTTTTATTAGCTTCTTTTAAGAAACAAAGAAACACAGCATAAGAGAAGAAAGTACATACTCATGCCCATAAATTAAGGATAACTTAGAATCACGTGGAAATCGAAATATCAAGTAAACATTTCATCTGTAGGACTATCTCGTACATCTTCAAGAATAATATGCAAATTACAGGAAGCCATCAGATGACGGCGATAGTAAGTTACAATAGCGATGGTGTTAGAGAGATGTATATAAGGAATGGTAGCAAAAAAGTAAAATTGGTATCAAGCTTTCTGTAAGCCGCTCAGTTCCTCAACCGAATTGTTATGATACAAAGAACGCATGTGGATGATTTTTTACGTGGTAGAATTATAGGCCGCCTGGAATGTGGGCGTACTCAGATGGAAGTATCCGAGGAACTTGGAATCGCACAAAGTGTCATCTCTACGCTTTGACAACGATTCTAAAATGATTGAAGTGTTAGTAAGTGTTACAGTACGTTTTTGAATGGTTTACGCGTTTTCAAGATGGCCGAGAAGATGTTGAAGATTATTCACGCCCGGGTCACCCTTCTACGACAAAAACGGATGACAATATAAAAAAAAAATCGGTAATCTGGTTCAGTCTGACCATCGGTTAAGTATTCGTGTGATTGCTGAAATAGAAGGAGTTCTTCTTTGGATGGGGTGACGGTTAGTTCTTATGTGAATGGGGCCTGGCGCGCGTTAACTTTTTTTGGCGATAAATCGCTAATGTGGTTACCATGCAGGTTTGCTTCTGGTAACCCTAGAAAATCTATAAAATGGGATTCGACGCTTTGTTTTCTCCTTTTTACGCTGGATTGGATACAAACGTTGCTGATTGCTGAGGTACCGCGATTTTTGAAAATCCGTTGTACATTGAAATGTCCAGTGAATCGTTTAAAATAATTTTTTTTGCGGAAGGTGAAAGTAAATATGCAATTGAAATTCGGATGGCCTCATTTTTGGAAATGGTTCTTTTCCATAAAATTTGTTGTCTTCAGAAGAGTGATCGCTGAACAGCGTCCGTTGGAAGCCTTGGATCGTTTTGTACCATTTTCGTTCCTCCGAAAGGGGAGAAAATCTGCATTTAGATAGAATTATATATTTGAAAGTTGTTATTTAATCCGATTACGATTGGTATGGTGAACGTGGTTTGTAGACATTCGTCCGACGAAAAATGGATCGTTTTGATTCTTTTTCCCGAAAGGGAGAAAATTAGCCTTTAGAAAGCAATAGGATTTCTAATAACAACGGTTTTAAAGCAGTTCGTTGAATATTAGGGAATCAACTACTGTTTTCATGCTCGTGGGTGCAGATTTATTTCCTGAATAAGGTCAGTAAATTTTATCCATTCCTTTTTTCGATGTTTCCTCTTCTTTATGCTATGTATTTTTACTTTTGTTCATTACAACTGAATTTCCAAATGCGTTGTTTTGTCTTCTAGTCACGACGATTTCCGCATTTTTTTTCCATTGAATACGCCTGCTGACTTCAAAATTTGCCTTCCAGGCACGACGCCATCTTTTCTCGCTTCTCATTTGAAATACCCGCCTTGGTGTCATTCTGGTACTTCATTTGCCTTCCTGGCACGACGCCATCTTTTTTTCTCTCTTTCGGAATCTCCGTGTTTGAAACACCCGCTTTGGTGCCATCTTGGCGCGATTTTAAAAAAAATCACCAGGGTGCTCCACACAAATAGGTTTTTACCGGAATGGACAATTAATCCACGGACAATTAATTAATGGCAAAATTTTCCACCAAAACAATGAACTCGCTATTCCACTTTGACTGTATAGAGGTTTTTAGCCAAGCATATCATTCCAGTGTTAGCCTATCCCCTTTATACGCCAGATATTCAGCCAAGTCTCTACTATCTGTTTTCTAAAGTGAAATCTATTAAAACGAACAAGATTTGTGTCCATAGAAGCTGTGAATGAGAAAGCGGCACGCGTCCTGAAGGCGTCGGCAAAAGAAGACTTCCAGCACTGTTTCGAGCAATGGAATATTCGAATGCAGCGTTGCGGTGACAGAGGAGGGGTGTATATTGAATGTAATAATAAATAAACATGAATAAAATCCAAATAAAAAACATTACAGCATTAATTTTGTTATTTAATAGCCACACCTTGTACTTTGAGTGTTTGAGTACGTGCATAAGTTTTAACTCTTGGCAATTCTGTTTAACTCACCTCATTACAAAAATAATTGGACATGTCATAAAACTAATCTGATACATTCAATATGATTCTAGTCGTAAATTAATGTTTCTTTTTGATAGTCACTTCGAATGTGAGAACGTGTCCTTAAAATCATTATTTGTGTTTGCTTGAGTACTTTACGAACATGGACTTAATTAACAATTTGTTACAAGTTTTCCTGTTGAAATATTACGTTTTCTGGCACTGATTGAACTGTGGAAGGCTGAAAAAAATAGAACATATATAGAAAAGTAAATCGATTTCTTTTCCAGAAATAGTTTATTATTTGTTTCGTAACCTGGTGCTTTAATTTATTGAAATAATATTTCGAATTAGAAAAGCTATTTGAATGGATTTTGTACACTTTTACAAAAGTCAACGGAAATATGAACTCTAATATTATCTCACGTTGGAAGATTGCAGAGAGGATTCTTAAAAACTTTCTTTTCAAAAATATCTCCGAATAGGAGCTTATGACAAAAAATAGTGAAAGGAATTTTTATCACTGGTTTAAACCATTTATCCTTTCCTAAAACAAATATAAAACATTTAGAACATCTTTTGTATGAAATGGAATGGAAATGCGAGCTGAATCCCCTAGTCCAAGAAATCCTGATGAATTAGATTTCCGAAAGTGATAATATTAGTTTCATTCGGAAATTCTCACCGGACCTCTGAAAGATATTGACATCTGAGGGAGGAGAAACGAAAAATGATTTTATTTTCTTTTTGAAAAATAGTCTTTCATTGCTTCACGCAAACAAACGCATTATTTGATGTAACACTCATTAGTAAAATAATTCACCGAATGATACTAAAAACGCATAGATGTTTCATAATTTTTTTAAAAAAATGTCTCGGAAAAAATATTTTCGGTTACAAAATATTTTAGTTATGTTTTTAAATATACATTCTCATATATTTTTTTCACAAAAATCACATTTTTTGTATCCTTATCAATAATATTTTATACCAGTTTCTGAGTGTTATATAAATAACATCAGACTAATTTAAGCTGTTTACCATTTATGAATAAAAATAATCATATTGAATTAGAGATAAACACATATGTTTATATATATTTTTCAAACTAGTTATAATTAACAATACGCATATATTTATTAGCTTTATCTTATACACTGAATGAATGATTAATAATTTTCCACTTTGCATTTAAATAACCTTAAAAACGTCTGTAATATTTAAATTTAAAATTAAATTTTGAATTTAAACATGATATTTAATTATTATATTACTATCAAATTAATAAATTTTCCCAATTAAAATGAATTGAATTAACGAAATAAATGAATGAAACATATATATCTGAATATTATAGTCATATAACATATACATTGCTGGTTTTTACTTCACAACACATATACACATATATATGTGTGTGTGTGCTTTTAATATTTGTAAAAAACGCATCTTTTCATTATTTTCTCCTTTTCCGTGGCAAAGAAGAATGTTATTTAAACAGCGTACTTGTTACATTCTGAGACATTTTTGTATGTAATCTTATAAGAGTATTCGTTTCTTCCCTTTTATCAATCTTAGATTTAATAATCAGCAAACCACATCTACCAAATGCTTTCGTCATTTTCTCATGTAAGTTGCTTCTTTTAACGAATCGAGAATGGTTATAATTTCTTTTATTAATAATATTCATATAAGATAAATACATTGCTTTTATTTGTTTATTCGTCACCCTCGCATTACTTAATTTACAAAAATATAACTTAATTTAAGGAATAAGTTTGTTTTGAAGTTTTTAATAAACTTTACAATGCACATGAACCTTCGTCATCTTGTTAACAAGTATATTTCTTAAAGATCTCTGTGTGGTCATGATCGGAAGCTCATGAACAGCGTTGTTTCAGTCGAGTAGTGTTGAGTCCTGGCACTCCTGAAGGACCCTGGTGTAACGGGGATGATACACATTTATTCTGTTGGGCTCCTTTAATCTGGATATTGATGAAGGTAGGTAAGTGGGGTTACAGCTCAGGTATCGTTGTTTGACAGTGGTTCAAAATGATGAGGTCCATCACAAGTAGTCCCTGTGTTGCTTTTAAGCTAGGCGTGAATAAAGAACCAGTGAGTCAATACGATATAAATTGTTAAATCAGTATAAACTACTTTAAAGATACAAAAAGTGATTTTTATCTCTTAGCATTTTTTCAAGTTATATCTAAAAATATTTTCGTGTACACCCAAGTTAAAGCCAAAGTAACTTTTACGCTGTAGAGCTATTAAAATTTTAAAACAGTTCACCTAAGGGCAAGCACATACAATCAATTCTCAGTCAAAATACTATAGGGAGGAATGGGGAGGCACATATTGTCAACTCAATAGTTGTTCGACAGAAAAAAAAAAAAAAAAAAAAAAAAAAAAAAAAACCACGCAACGGAACTGATAATCTTTTGACTGAACAATCGAATGACTATCAAAAAATACCTCTTAATTCATGGATATATATTGGCTTTCGCAAGCTATCGACTAATTTGTTATGTCTTTTTTTGAAAGAAAATTCTTAAAATTGTAGTAAACCATTGTTTAATGTTTAATAGTTAAAATAGAAGTCAACCGGTTTCCGTGACCAGACAGTTTTCTCATTCGGAGAGAAAGGTCACGTAGGAACGCTCACCAATGGCGGAAATTATACTAACAACGAGTTATTTATTGATAGCATTGTGCAGAGGTCTGTAACTGTATTTCACTGTAACTGTATTGTTACTGTATTTCATACCTATTAAAGAGTACTTTGTTGATAAATACAGGTACAAAAATAGTGTAGGTGCAAGGGTGTTTGAAGTTGCATTTGGCAAAGTGGAACTGAGTACAGAAGTTTTAACACTACTTTCTTAGAAACTTAAATTTTTTTCCCTGTTATATAGGAAACCTATGTGCTGTGTCACTATGTTGAGTATGTGGATCATTTAGTGTAATTATTTCACTGAATTTCTATTTTTTATTACTTAAGAATTCCTAACATCTCAATAAAACATGTGGAATTTCCTTTAGATAAAGTGCGTGAGGCAACCAAACAACATTGTTGTCGTAGTGTTTCCTATGGCGGATAAATGTTTGTTAAAATCCCTGAATAGAATTTAAAACCACTACAAGCGATCATGTAAGATGCACGAAAATTTTCTGTTAATATTTGTAAGCTATTCCATCCTGTTCAATATGTTTGTGTGGTAATGTAATAAATTTAACAAGGGAAAATTCAGGGAGTCATGCACAACTGGACAAAACAGTTTATTCGATAAAAAAAATTAACTGTATACACTTAATGTCAGTTTCAGTGATAAAAAAAAAGATGGAAGCTTTTGATATGACAGAAAAACCATAACCGTAAGGGCGATAGGAACAAAAAGAAAAAAAAAAAAAGGTAAATATACAATTAATTTTCCTCTCATTCGAATAGAAATAAATCAGTTATAGTTTTAAGTTAATTCTTATGTTTCTGAATGGTGAAATAAAATAATTTTTTTAAATTACCTGTTTTAGTTTCAAGTCTTAAATATGATTTCGCTTTATATTGCTACAGTTAGTTAATTTATTATTAGCTTTTATGCCTATTTATAATGTACATCATCAGTTACATATATATATATATATATATATATATATATATATACACTATAATTTTACACTAGATAGACACTCACATTTTTATATTGTATTGCAACAGCCACCATGACTGTAACTTTAACGGGACCGCTAACGCCATCTGTGGTGACGTTGAGAAAGAGAGACTTCTTCCCAACCTCTAGTTGTAATTGTGCGTGTGTATGTCGTGTTGCGTGAACTGTCATTTATGTATTCCTTATAAGTATTGTGATGTCAATAAAAACAATGAGTTTTTCATCTTCTAATCTTCATTGAAGATTCCATGCACTCATGCCACGCGCTACAAAATTGGCGCCCGAACGTTGGGCAGTGGTGGATTTTATCACAAGATAAGTAACTTTTACTTATTAGTTACAAATATATTAAAATGGATCACCTTGGTCTATTGAATTACATTCATAAATAATATAATTTTAACGATTCTTTGAATCGATACTGTATAAAAGACAATATTTCCTATTTCGAAATCGTTGTATAATTCATCTCGAATCTAGAGTATGTATTGATTTTGAAAGTTAACAATTCTATATCTCACATAAATAAAATTGTAATTTTAATGATTCATCTCGAATGGAAAATATATCTGATTTTTGAAAGTTAACAATTCTGTATCTTATGAATAGAATTGTAATTTTAACGATTCATCGATTTTGTGTATTTCAAGCAATTCATTGCTTAAATATTTTTATTTCAAAAACGAAACTGCATTGAAACTTTTATTTGAATATTTAACTTATGTTTTGAATTATCATATGTTTGAGTGTGCCCAATGCTGTACATCCTTAATATATAATTGTGTTAAAAAAACCTCTGTAAAATTTCTTTACTAATTCCTTGCATTTATTAATACCTAAACTATTTCAATACTTAGCATTCGGTATTCCATTCTGAAAACAAATTACTAATATTTTGTGAATTATTAAAACATTATTCTAAAGAGAAAAGAAAGAGCTAAACAAGTTTCTCTAAATGAAACGAATTCCTACCTAATGTTCTAAAATGGAGTTCCTCCTCATATAATTCTGTCATGTCAAGAATTTTCTTAATACAATTTGAAATCGTATTTCTTTACTTCATTGAGATAGATCATGTATGTGTAACTTGTATTTGAACTGAAACTTATTTTATTAGTTTCTTTTCCTTTTACTAGAATAAGCTGTTTTTTTCCTTTTAGTGAAATTTATTCTCATTCAAATGAAGGTCAATAAGTCATAACATCCTCTGTGTATTTTATTACTTTCGTTTTGGTTTGATGACTAATGTATACTTTTATTTTGAATATAAATTAGATGGAAAAGTGTTTTTATTATATGTATAATATATACATATTCTCTCTGTCTGAGTTGCTCTGTGGAGTATTGCATTTATATGAGATTTTTTTTTTGTCTTTTTATAAATTAAATATTCTATATGCAGGAAAAGTATGTAAAATTTATTATTCATTGAATGCTGTAATTGATTTCGTAACTCATATTTTTTTGATATTTTCTTTGTCGAATGTTTACGGTGTTTTGATTTTCAGCTTTAGTGTGTTAAGAAAGTTATTTTTTTTTATTAAAAAAAAGAGAAATTTTACTTTTATGACAAACTGAATTCAATAACAGAAAGCAATGTCTTTTCTTACAAAGGGAGAGAAAGAGAATTTGAGGTGATTGGCTTGGGAAATAGGACTCTTTGTGGCAGAAGGTTTACGCATTTTAGATATGAAACAAATGATCTTAATTTCCAAAAAATATGAAGAAAATTCAATTAAGAATTTGTTCATAAATATAATTAAGAAAAGGCTTGAGAAAAATAAAAAAAAACCTAACAGATGGCTGAACAAGAAAGGAAAAATTTGAGTTGGAGGCAGAACAGGGAAGAACAAACGCGGGAATGGATTTTGAGTTAGAGAAGTTAAAACTGCAACTTGAAGCTAAAAAAATGGAGTTCCGCAAGATAATGACACTGACATCTCTGACAGCCGAAATTAGAATTGGAGAAACTGATTCCCAGTTTTAAGTCGAAAGAAGATGACATGACGATATTTCTCAGACTGTTTGAGAGACAGCTGAAATTTTTAAAAGTACCTGACAGCCAATGGGTTGCTTATCTAATTGGAGCCTTACCAAGTGCATAGCTACACTAATCGCTAGGGAAACTGTAGAAGAATAACAGGACTATGCGCATGTCAAAGAGATGCATTTGAGGAGATTCAAGCTCTCTGCTGAAAAATTCAGACAACTCTTCCCTTCAAAAAAGTTCAAGAGAGCACTTGGAGAGATTATTGTTTTGAAATAAATAGTTATTTCGAAGGATGGCTAAATGAACTGAAAATTGTAAACTACAACCAATTAAAGGACTTAATCATATCCGATCAAATTAAAAGACGTGTACCTCCCAAGTGAGAAACCATTTCTTAGACGACTGGTCTGAGTGGGTGTCACCATCTGAATCAGCAGACAAATTAGATGTCTATTGCACGATGCAATAGAAATCCTACTCCTTCAGTAAAGAAGATTGCCCATTCAAAAGAATACCTTTCTAAACCTTACACTCCGAAAAGAAGCTCTTCTGATAACAGGTTTGACAAAACCAATCAAACCGGTTCTACATCATCTTTCATTAGAGATGATAAATTGAAAACTGATAACAGAGCAGAGAGGCCATCGGTATCGTGTTATTGATGCGGTAAGCCAGGTGTTACGAAACCCAGACGTCCAAATTGCAAGCCAACAGCGAATAAGGACTCGGCAAATTTTAGCAACATCAGTTTGCATTCATGCTCTTCAACTCCAAATCAAAGTGCAATACTGAAGTTAGCTGTAAATGGCACATGGGGAACTGCATGCGCCGATAATGGAGCAAGTCACACCATTGCTGGAGAATCCTTATACCTTCTTTTACAGAGAGATGGAGCCAACTTTCAGAAGAATCAACTCTCTATGTCATTCGCTGATGGCCAAAAATCCGAAGTGGAAGTCTACACATCCAATGTAATTATCAGGCTTGAAGGACGTGTTATCCGTACACCACTAATAGCTTTGCATTATGCTAAAGAAAACCGAACACTTTTGGTGATAGACTTTTTATAAAAAGCTGGCATTGTTTTGAACTTCAAACACCGCAACTGGTTCTTTAGTGACTCAACCTATCGAACGTATTATTTTGTTAAAGAAGTAATTCTCCAAGAAGTCCAAAGTCAACCCAACATTGAGGAAAATACATGTCTACTGCGTGATGATGAAGGTAAATGTCTGACACCTGAGCCGAGAAATGTATTGGGTACATTACTAAAGATGTACGAAACTGTCTTTGAACCAGGGGAAGAGCCCACTTTTTTCATAGAACATCGTATGAACACTGGAGCCTCCGGTCTCTGTGCCTCCCTATAGGTTACCACCAGCAAAGAAAGAGTTATTTAGGAAAGAATTCGATAAATATTTGGAAGAGAACGTCATAGAAGAGTGTGAATCCCCGTATGCTGCGTCTGTGGTGCTCGTTCCCAAAGCGAACTGGAAAATTCGTCTTTGCATCGATTATAGAAGCCTTAATGCTACGACATTGGCTGACTCTTATCCATTACCATTATCTAGAATGGATCATCTACTTCATGAAGCGAAGCATACATCTTTTATGACAATTATAGATTTAAAATCAGGTTACCATCAGGTGAATGTCTGTGCTTCTGACAGAGACAAAACAGCATTTGGGTGTCTATTTGGAGCTTTTTGCTATCTTCGAATGCCTTTTGGCTTAAAAACAGCCCCAACCACATTTTAGAGACTGATTGACAAGTTCCGCAATGGCCTAGGTGATATTATCATTCTTTCATACCTCGATGATATCATAATCCTGTCAGAAATCTTTGAAAAACATCTCGTTGATCTCAAAGTTGTATTTGAGATACTTTTACTATTTAAACTACATGAAAATCGAAGAAAATCTAATTTTGCTTGTGATAAAGTGAAATATCGAAATATCTTGGACACTACATCGCAAGTTCAGGACTGGAAGTCAGGACTATCACACCTCAGCATTACGTCTTCATCAAGGTCCATCATATACGCCTCTAACACCACTTCGTAAAAATGGCATGCCAAGAAAAACTCTTCCTGGCTCCTCGCCGAGGCAGCGTCAGGGCCAGAGGAGGAGACTGTAACAACCATCATGACTGTAACTTTAACGGGACTGCTAATGCCACCTTCAGTGACGTTGAGAAAGAGAGCTTCTTTCCAAACACTAGTTGCTGCTGTGTGTGTGTATGTCATGTTGCGTGAACTGTCTTATATGTATTCCTTATAAGTATTACTGTGATGTATCCGTGTGCTATGAACCCAACAAAACAATAAAAACAATGAGTTTTTCATCTTCTATTCTTCATTCAAGATTCCACGCACTCATACCACGTGCTACAGTAAATAATTTCTTTTCTTTTTCTTAAAAATTCCGTTACCTTTTAATTATAGTTTATTTTAAGAATTTCAGTAATTAAATTTTCCTTTTGTATAATAAGTAAATTTAAATAACTATTATTTTTTATTTGTAAAATCGTTATATCTATCAATAAATATTTTAGTTAGGGTAAGATTTCCATGATAATGCAGTATAACCTTGCGTTGGAGGGAATTTCCTTCTGTCTAAGTTTTCTGGATTTTGTTGGTACAATTTTTATAATTATTTTTAAGTTAACATTATTGGAAAAATATGCACAAAAAGTTTAGATTATCATTTATGTAATGCGTAATTATATTTAGGTCCAAATGAATATCTTTCTTTTGTTTGCTCGTACTTTCTTTTCTTTTCCTACAGTTGATCTGTTATTTTGAGTTGGTACACTGCTAGTCATTAAAATTGCAACACGTGGAAGGAATAATCTAATGAATGTCAATATCACATGAAAGGAAGAAGAGGTCGGGATATGCAAATTATTAGTATTTCAGTGCATTTAGATGACGCAAGAGGGATAAAAGGAATCTGATGCACTGCATAAAAAAAAGGTGTGCAGTGGATTCCTCATTTGGAAAGCGTTTTGTAAAATCGGTATTTGCTCAGAATATTGTGTTATGTCTCCTATAAGATGAAGAAATGCTTATCAGAAAGTCTCGGAATACGATAGAGGCATGATCGATGCCTATCGAGAGAGTGCATTATTGTTCTGGAATACTGCCAGTCGCACTGGTAGAAATCCAACCATTATCATGCGAATAAGGAATTAGTGAGTTGCTGATGATCATACTAATCATACAACGGCATGCGGAATCTCCAAGCCCTCCCATAACTAACACCCGAAAGGACAAACATATTGGAAGGTCGGCTCAACAAAACAGTACAACCACATCAAGGACCATTAATCAGGAAATGGGAATGCTTGCAGTACGCCCAGTAACCGCTCGTACTGCACGACAACGCTTCAGCAGCGTGAACTGTCATCACGGCGACCATTACTCCCGATTCCCTTGACAATGTGGCATAGAGAGAGAAACTGCGAATCTGGTGCGCCGAACGATAAAACTGGAAACAGGAGTGGCACATTGTAAACTTTTCAGACAAGGTCCTGGTCCTGCCTCCAGTATTCTCATGGACGTATACGTATATGGAGGCTCTGAATAGAGTGCTCGTCGCCTGCGTGCATTCGATATCGGCAAAGGAGCCTTGAGCCTATTGTGATGGTTTCGGCAGACATTCCCAGCTTGACTCCACGCACATCTCTAGTTCGGATTGACGCTACTTTGAACGCAGATCGGTACATTTCTGACATCTTACGACCAGTGGATGTGCCCTGTCTTCGAGGCCTTCCAAACGACATCTTCCTACAAGATAATACAATACCATTAGTTGCACGTCGTGTTCTAACCTTCCTCGCTACACAAGGAATTTGACTGTTGTCCTGGCCTGACGGTCTCCACATCTATCACCCATTGAAAACATCTAGTCATGGATTGCTGAGAAACTGGTCCACTACCCTTCTCCAGCTAATACGATTGAATAAATGTGGCAAGACTTGAAACATCTTGGAATGAGTTACCTGTTTTTGTCATCTAAGCCCAGTTCGACCCCATGCCTAATTGGATAAGGAGTGGTTTAGCTGCCAGGGGTGGGATCTCTTTCTACTAATATCTCACTCCAGTAAACCCAAAAAATGCTTTCATATTTAATTTTTTTCTCTTTATGCTATACTGTTTACGAGCAATAAATATCTTTTTTGTATTTGCTTTTCTTTATGGTGTTGCAATTTAAATAGCTAGCTGTATATTTCTGATTAATTTTTCGTTTTATACCTCTGTCTCAGCTTGAAAGGAATTAAGTCTCAATATTCAAATGTAACTATAGTGCCAGACACTTTAAAGTTTCGTATGTACTGTTTTTACTTATGGCTGAGTGGCAACAGCTGGTATCTAACGGTTTGGGTGTTGTCTTTTTATTATTGATTTGAAAAATTATTTTGCCTTGTTAGCAATGCTAAGATAAAACTGCCGTTTAAACTTGTTACAAAATATTTTTTTTTTCAGATTGGATGTCATCTTCTGGAGAACTTGTAGCTAACTTGATTGACTCATTTAGTAAAAAAGGTGTCCATAAATTACGATTTTACTCTGTTATTAACAATATCAACTTATTATAATATGTGAATGTGATGGTTGGATCCGTAATATTAGTAGAAGCATATATAGTTTTGAATAACAAAGTTTGGAACCATATGAAGTACAAAATTTTTATTTTTTGTGTTCTTATTTCTTTTTCTTTCTACTTACTTTGATATGATTTTAATGGTTTTTGATTTTTAAAATTTGTGTAATGTTTACTTAATGGTTTTTGTTTGTATTAAATTAATATATTGTTCGATGTATTTAAGAACTTTTTGGCTTATTTTCATTGGAATTTCTTAAAATTTATAATATTTTAAATTTTTATTAAAATTTTTTTATTCTGGTTTTTCTTGCAATTCAGTAATTTTTTTACTTTTTGTTCTACACACGCACACACACACACACACGTTATATATATATATATATATATACACAAAAAAAAAAAAATAGAGAGAGAGTTACTTCTCGTTATTTGATTCGGTATAAAGTGGATGCATTATTTCCAACCCCTTGAATTTTCTCAATCAATAATAGCAACAGAGTAAGTAATTGTATAAGAATAAATGGGGCTTTATGCTAATCTTAGTTGGTTTAGATGAAGTCAGAAATGGAGACACTATGCGGGATACAAAATTTCTTAAAATAAGTCCTCAATTTATGAGTGCTATTTTTGCTGTCCTTTTAAAATTGTTTAACAGTTAGATAAAAGACATAATTAATTTTTTTTAAGTTTCCTTTATCAAAATATGCAATCCATTTACTGTGCCTTATAGCTGTATTTAAGATGCATATCACTGTACTGCTCCTGTAAATGGTAGTGTAAAAACTCAAATGAAGTCAAACGATTTATTTTTGCATATGGTTCAAAAAGAAATCGAAAATTTTCTTCGGAATTAAATGGAAAAAAACAGCCTATATTTTTTAAGAATACGTTTAAAAGAAATTATCAAAATAGTGTCTTCAAATATTTTTTCACTTTTTGGTAAAAGACTAGATAGATAAAAGAATAGAGAGTAAAAAAAAAAATTCTGGAATATTTATATATCTCCCCCTTTTTTGCTTCCACAGATAAAACTTTTTTTATTGACTAGTGCGAAATAAAATGGCAAAAAAGGTTTGAAAAACGATATTTTTTTAGAAAAAAAAATATATTAAAAAACAATTTATTCCTTTCTCCTTTTACAAATGTCAACTACTCAATTCGAAAGATGTCGATACTAGTGAGACATGAAAAATTCATGGTGACTTTTTCTAATGGAAGTTATATCACATCTCTCTTTGAAATAGAGCTATCGATGGGTTTTGATCAGAAAAAACCAGTTTTACGTCTTATTATTTTCTCTCTTTATTATATTCTACTGAAAAGAAATTCCAAGGGAAATTTTTTTTTTTACTCTCTTAAGGAAATGATAAACGACTTGGAATCGGTGAGACGATATGCTCGCAGATAATTTTTGTATCGATAATCTCACTCACTTCTGTCTTTCACAGTCTTTTCAGAGAGAACATATTGAAATTAAAAGTTTTACTTTAGAAATAATTTTGTTACAATACATTTTGTGATATAATTGTGTACAGCGTAATGGAGAATTTAAAAAAAAATAATGGTTGTATCATTATTTCTAACGTTTTAACAAGATTGAATGAAAACTATTTATTCTTATTCGCAAAATACAAATTAAAAGAAAATACAATATGTATATGTCAAAATTTAACGATCCCGTTATTATACTGATTGGACTTTTTTTATTAATGTTACACTAGAATCGACACGAGAGCTATTGGTGATGGAACTCGTAATTTTAAGCCTCAGTCAAGTGACGAGGACAACACCTGAGGTGGCACCTCCCTCTCCAAATTTCCACACCATTCCAAATATTATTAAACGGAATATTACATGTCCACGGCAAAATTTAAATAATTGATTTTGAAGAAATTATTATTGTTATTTTTAAAATGTAGGATTAGAATACTTTTTATCCACAAAACTCATCCAACATCTTTGCAAAAAAGTAATCACACATAACCTATGTCACAAAATTGAATAAATGTGAAGAATTGTTTGCATGTTAACTTGTTACTATTTGGGATATTAGTACATTAAAAACTAAATTCTTCAAAGAATATTTGTTTTTAATAACTATTTATTTCAAATCTCTTGTCAATTTGCTGTTATTTAAATTCCACATTAATTACACCGATTTCCAAAAGTTAAGGTGCAACCAGTCTTTTGCGAACAATTTGAAAATAAATAAACATTAAATGTCGGAGAACTGAGCTTTATTGAATTTTTTACGTTAATTTAACATGAAGCACAAATAGAGAAATTAAAGTCAAAGTTTCACCATCGATTAAAAGAGACACACTAAAAGGGTAGCTTACTTTGACAATGAAAACGTTTGCGCATTGAGTAGCCTGTATGGTCTGACACAGTGAGCCGAGGCTGAATAACGTTCCTTCTCCGACGGGTCGAAACTGCTCAAAATCGATCCTACGTAGGGGCCGTGAGTGGCCTGGAACTGGTTTTGAGATTGTGTTTTTTTGGTTACAATTTGGGGCCGCGATAGCCTCGAGGATTTGCGGCCGGCATTGTTTTCTTTAAGTCATAGGTTTGATCTGTACTGCCTCTAAAACCCCACCCAGTAGCAAGCTTGATGCACTGACACAGGTGATAGGGATTTCAAGTCCTCTCGTTGGTGTGGTGTAGAAGTTTGTAGAGAAAGATGCCTGCTCAGGTATCGTCCTCGCCACTTGACTGAGGTTCAAAATGACTAAGTATGTTGTCAATAGACGTGTTGCTTTTCAATCAATCATATCAATTGGTTGTAAATTGACCCCAGAATCTTTGAATCACACTACGAGATACATTAAGAAGTATACCAGCATCAGCAGTGATAATCCCGTTTCCTCCACCTGATTGCACATACGATAAAGAATCAGATAAACGACTTATAGACTTGACAAACAATTGAAAAGCAAATCATAAAAATAATCTATGTGATTTAATGCATTGGGATAGTTTCAGTTTCTTCCGACGGTGATATTAGTGTCCAATTCTTTTTAAAAAAAATAGCAGTGGGTGGAAATGTTTCATACGGAATTTTCGAAGTAGCGAATGTTTTTTACCTTTGTTTTCAAACTGTAAGTAATAAACGTCAAACACTTTTGGAGGTCAATTTATTTCAACCGAAACAACGAACATTTTAACGAGAAAAGAAATGAGTGCGTTCAATACGAATTCACACTAAATAATTTTTTTTATAACATCTTCATATAATACAGATTAATATAATTTCAATTAAATTTCATTGAATCGTAGTAAACTATTTCTCATATTAAATTAGCAATTTTTTAATATAAAGATTCACTTTTTCTTTTCGCGAAATTATTTAATTTATATTTCACGACAATTGAATAATCTGATTTAACTGACATGAAACTATTTAAGCGATATTTCAGACTATACGGGGGTAATTCCAACAGTATTTGTTTTTGATAACATATGACGTTTCTAAAGTAATTGGTGTTCTCATTGTGTGCTCTCTCCTGTTGAATAGTGCCTAAGTACATGTGACTCCGATTTATACGTTAGTTTTGATTCGTCAGACATTTACTGCCACATCAAAGTTTGATTGCCATCGATGAGATCCAGATTTCTCACTGCACTTACCAGGAACCAAGAAACAATCAAAACAATGGATTGCTTCCAGTGAATAGTCTCCAAAGAAGGCATCGACTGTCTCATTAACTGTTAATGTCAGCATTCTTTTGTGATACACTCGAAGGGCGTCATACTCATAGATTTCCTAGACAAAGGATCAGTAAGTAATCTCCTTTCCACTTCCTAACGAGGGTTCTTTCTGACCCACCCCTATACCTATAGAGGCAGGCAATTTTTGAAATGTAGAAATAATGATAAATACCACCTTTGTGAATAATTAACAATAATCTAAGTTTAGATTGGCAATGTTAAGATAAGTCCACGGCTTATTAAAAAGAAGCAACAGAGTGTTTTAATTAGTTTGTGTTACAAAATTTGCTGTCTTGGATATTTGATTATTCATGAATTTTTACATTACTTTATTCATTAATTTTCAAAATCGCATTTTCTTGGAGATATGCTCAATTCAAAAACATTCGTACTCAGAGGCAGACTAATTCGATAGTTAAATTAATCGAAATAATGAAAGTTACTTTTTTGTTCTTTATCGCAAAGGAATTCCGCCTGTTCAACAACAGTAACAAAAAAAGTTGCATTGTGTAAATTCCAAATCCATACTAATTTATTAATTAATGAATCTCGAGCGCTATTTAATCAAAATGTATTCAATGTATCCGTGTAATTTAGATTATACAAACAAACTGTCGCATTCCAAGTAAATTAAGCTGTTCTCTCGGAGGACAAATTTTTATATTCATTAATAAGCAGTAATTAATGTTTTTTTCATTCTTCACTTTATAAGAGTTAACAAAATTATTTCACTTATCAATTACTCAACATTCTAACATAACCGGGCCTAAATTTATCAATATTGCATAAAGCATGGTTTGAAAAAAATGACTTTAAAGTTGGAAATTTGAATAATTTCATATCCACTATAATAGTCGACTTTATAAAGCCTCTCATATAATAATTAAGTCATTATTTTATAAATACACTTTATATATATATATATATATATATATATATATATATA
>BMAW01026593.1:677921-693262 GCA_019974015.1 Nephila pilipes
GTTCCCAAAGTTTCAGAGCTCTAGCTTGATGGGAAATTGGTTAAATTAACGATCGAAAATTTCATGATACACATACACCCCAAGTGAAATTCATAAAAACGTTTTAAAAACGGTTGGAGTCAAATTATTCAGAATTCTCCAATTTATAAAAAATCACTATTTTCAAAAAATTTATTTTTTGAAAGTCTTAAGGCTTCTGATACCCCTCAAAAGGGATTATAGCCTTTGCTGCTCCATTTCGCACAAAACATTCAATCAATCAAAGACTCATTTACTGACAATTTGAGTGAATGAGTGATTATTAACTGCACATTTTTAAATAAAAACAAGGAACTCATAAAACGGACCTCATTCTTATTAACTAGAAATCTCTTCATCAAGAAACAAGGATGACGTCTGAACTGATATTGTAACTGGAAGACTGATCTCTGACAGATTCAACAAGCATCAATATATATATATATATATATATAACACATGGATCAATACGTCCCGAGACTAACATTGAAAACAACATTTTTTTTGCAAAATATTTTTAATCATCAACATAACACCTTTTGTTAATCACCTTTTAGGGTGATACAATCGTTCCAACGCTTTTCCAAATCTTTTTTTTTTTTTTTCTCAAGAAATCTTTTTTGTTGCGAGTAAATAGCGATAAACAGCTTTCTGAATCATCGACTCGTTGCTGTTTTTGTTCCATCGAAAGCAATCGCGGCACCCACTTGGAAAAAACCTTTTTCATGCTCAATTTTTCATGAAGGATAGATAGTAAATACACTTCCATATGATATCTGTGTCATCTCAGCAATCTCACGGGGCTTCACTTTACGATCTTTCATTATAATTTTTGTCACTTCACTCCCATTTTCCGGTGTAACGGCTTCCAAGGTCTACCCGAGCGTTCCGCGTCATTTGTGTCGGTACGACCACGTTTAAACTCGGGAAACCACCGACAAATCGTTGCTTTTGATGGACAAGAGTCCGGGTAACATTTTTCAATCCATTGTTTCGCTTGCACGGTGTTTTTACCCAATAAGAAACAATGTTTTATCAGAACACGAAACTCGGTTTTTTCCATTTTTTAAACAAACTACAAAACGACTTTACTCCAACCTCGATAACTCAGCTGTTTCTGGTCCGATCGACTTAAAATTTTGACACGTTTCAAGCAAAGGTTAGTACTCTACAAAGACCTGGTTACTGGTTTACTACGAGCGCCATCTTTGGGTTAGTCTCGGGAGTTATTGATTGATGTGTTATATATATATATATATATATATATATACTAGCAGACCCAGCTACGTGTTGCTGTTATACTTAGAATTATATCGTAGTAAACTATTCAATACAGTCAAAATATTATTTAGGAATAAAGACAAAAACGTTGTAGCCAATGTAAAAACCCACGGGATTGAGATTTGAAACTTGTGTCTAAATTTGGAGACGATTGATAAAAATTTTCGTGGAGTAAATATTAAGCACAAATCAACATAAAATTTTGAATTTTATTCATCTCATATTTAAGTGTAGTTTTTAATAAATGTGTAATTTAGCAAGTTTTTAGTTGATAACATAAGACAATTTTTAAATGAGGTAAGTAGTGCAGATTATTTATTATTTTTAATAATTATGTTCATTATTTTGAATCATAAAAATATTCACTTTTAAATTAATTCAAAGCTAATCGGTGCACAATATTCTTGTTTAACTTGTCTCTTGCTAATACAAATAGATTTGATGATTTTCCCACACGTAAGCATGCAACATATAATTGTCCTTGGAAAAACATGGACTTTCCAAGTTTGAGCCGCAAATTGACATTGTTTAGCCTTCAGACTTATTTATGGTCATAGCGAAAGCTTAATGAATTGGAAACTGAAGTCTTTTGAAGGGTATCATAGATTCTGACGGTATCATTGGAATGCGTGGCAACAGGACCACTTCTCCTGTAAACTTTCCTGTCAAAATGGTTACTTCAAGAATATTTCCGGTGATATTTTTGATGACCAAACGTATACCATTGCATAAGAGAGGTGGATTAAAATTACGTAGAAGAATAATAGGGGAACCAGTCTTCAACCGAAGATTATGTGGTGGCATTCCGGGCATATACAGAAACTTTAAGAATTCAATTGGAAAATTTACACTTTCGTTTTCCTTAACAACAGTGTCGGTTGATTTAAAAGAAACTAGAGTACTTAGCAGCAAATATTGTATCTGGATTTTAATTTTGTCAGCATCAACATTTTTGGCTGCCAAAATAGCCCGATTACTGAGCCAGTTATGATCCATGTGATTATTCTGTATGTCTGGGAAGATACTCTCAATTAAATAATTTTTCGCCTGAACAACATTGCAGAAATTGTCAGACAATTTAATGCATTGCTTATTTGGTTGCAGTTCTATTCTACTGTTTCCAATATCTCGCAATTGTTCGGAAATCATTTGTGCCGATGGATATTTTCAACTGTACCCGCATGTTTATGGTTAGTTGAAGCGTTTCGACACTTTGCCATAAGAACGATTGTTTTAAACATGAGCTAATCTCATCGGCGAAAGTAGAGAGAGAGGAATGACTGGATGTACATTTCCTAGAAAACAATATAGATATATGGTTCAGAAAATTTCAAACAAATATATTCATAACTTTTTCAGTTATCATAGTCACCGCGCACACATTATGCGTGAAAAGCAGTTTTGAGAAAAGCGTATTTAAAGTATAAATCATTGTATTTTTACATTAAATTACTTATGTGGTAGGCTAAAATTTCCCAGATTTGTATGTTAGACCTTGTTTAACCTCATCTTGGACAAATTTTCTTTTCTTTCTTGATCTGTTTTTTTTTCTGGGCAGTTATCACACTACATGATGAATGCCGTCTTGATTCAGTTATTCGCTCTTCATCAAGTTGAGCAAACCCTTTCAATGTATTTGTTCCTACTTGCACATCAGCTACATTTAAGACATCAAACAATCCTTCAAACCTTTTATTAAATTGTATGACGGCCAAGTAGGCGCCTAACCGTACAGTTTGCACTCAACGAAAACTTCTTTCGGTATAAATCTCCACAAATTGCCATTAAAACTTTCATTTGCATTTTATGTTTTCTCATGCAAACATTTATTCAGTAAATGCTTGTTCCATAGTTTCATATAATGAGGGTTAATGATATTCATTATGTTTTGGGGTAGTCCTTTACCAGTATCATTATTTTTACCAATATTTCGAAGCCTTGAACCCACACGCTTTTGAATGTATTCTATACATTCAAACTTTGAGACACTATTTTCACCACAAATATTTCTAATCGAATCAAAACCTTTTAAATTACCTTCCCCGTAAAAATACCCATATTTTAATTTTCTCATGTGAGTTGATCTTTCAAACATGCGATAAATACAGTTGGGTTCCATGGCACCGGATGATCGCACATGTTTCACAAATTTATGAGTAATTCTATCTTCAGGATTTTTTTGACAAAATTTGCATATTTTTGACATAATTTGAATGTCCAGCGCTTCGCCAGTATGTCACTATATGGAAATGTCACTAATACATCCATTCAGAGACAAATTTCCTCTTCGCTGCCATGTTCCATCGACTGACATACCGCACTGAATAATTTCATCCAATTTATTTTTCTCGCGAATCTCAGTGGCAGCCTCATTCATAATTTTATGTGCCACATTACTGGAAATATTCTCCAACTTTTTTTCAAGACATCTATTAGCTGTCTTAGCTGGAATGTTCCAATTCAGACCTGAACACTGCTTTTTTGCAGCAGAATGTCCTTTTCCAATAATCCTCAAACCAAAAACAAATGCAAGGTTGATACTGTGCATTTTGTTCAATTTTGGAAATATACAACAAGAGATGGAATATTCACAGTTTGGACATTTGAGTAACAAATTATATGTTAAGCCAAATACTGATTCTTCCATAAGCTTTATACCATTTTCAAAACACTCAGGACAATTACATGAGGAAATAAAATCGTTTAAAATATTAAAATTAATTACAATGTTATGATCCTTATTTTCTAAATTATCAATTGTTTTTGAATGTGACTGAAGTTTGGATTCACTTACTATTGTTGTAACACATCTATCAGTGTTCTTCTGAACCACATTCTTGGTATAACGGTTTCCCTTAAACTTATATTTTCAAACAAAACTTCGAATTTTCCTATTAGTCATAAATTTTAACAAAATACTAATGCTAAATAATAAAATCAAAAACATCTAACTGAAAATAATTTCTATCAAGATCAATCCAACATTTGAAATGAGTACTATCGTAAACATAGTTTAAGCTTTGTAAACACAATATTGTTGCCAAACGTTTTGAAGAAATTGGTGTTGCCAATCGGCAGATGCTGAAAGCACAAATTAAACAAATAATTTGCAATAAAAAATATCGAAATTATATATTAAGATAAAAACTACCCTATCTCTCAAGTTGGACCAAACTGCACACTGTGTGAAAAATGTTATTAAAATCGGTTCATTAGTTTCAGAGTTCATCGCGGACAAAGAACGCGACACAAATTTTGTATATATAATGATATATATATATTTATATTTATATTTACAAGACCATTAATAGCAATACTTCATGAAAATTTTTCTCTAACACTTATCTTATTTAGTACTTGCATTATGATGTAAGTCACTAAATAACTAGGGTACCCGAATTAATCCCAGTGATCTATTCTTACACTATTGGACTTATTGTTTTTAATAAACACATATGACGGGCCATCTGAATACACTGGCGATCTTGCATTTGATCTTCCATTTCGTCAACCATATTTTTCTTCTACCTTTCTGAAGCGAAGATCAGTTTCAGATGATTTAGTGTAGTTTTAGCAGATTTGTGACATTTGCGCCAGGAACCCCAACTTCAATTCCTCACTTTATAAAAAAATGAATTTGAGTTTTGGTTACTGTAGATTAAGGCTCAAAATTATGAGCACCTTATTTCAATTTGAAGCACATCAAAACCTTTCATAAAATAATCCAATTCTGTGTTTTACTAAAATAACTAATCATATCATCATATCCATGAAAGTTTGTGTTCAAATTTGAAAGCCGTATACCTAGTTAACGTGTGTAAGGAAATCCCTGAAATTTTAGGATTAAAAAAGTTTTTATCAAAGATCAATATTCCTCATCATTTTCATCCTGTTCAAGATTGTTGGGTTGTGAGATACAAGATTTAGTTTTGAGAGGTATTAAGAAAATAAATGTAATATATTATCTACGCATAAAATCAGTCAATGGTCTCTTAGGGTGTAGATAAAAAAAAAACATTCGAATCAACTTTCGTTTGATTGAATATTAATTTTAGTTCTAGTTATCAGAGTTAAGCAAATTCCTATCCTTGAGAGAGTAGTTGAAAGGCGGTAAGAGTAGCTATGCAACAAATAAGCAGTCCTTTTATATTTTCTTTTAGCTGCCAAACTTTAATTATGCATTAATGCTGCATAATATTAAAATACATCAAATAATAATAAATATTTTACAAAACTATCATACAGTGGTCTTTACGCCATCCAATATGGCGGCCATCCGCTATTCTAATTTTTTCTACAACTCCTCTGCATAGTCTTTACTTTATCTGTGCATTAAACGTCTTCCGGCTGTATATTTCTGCTAAGGAATTTGACCGTTAAATACGGACCCGTAATTTTAAGCCTCAATTGTGCGACAAGGTCGATGCATGAGCTGATACCCCACTTCCTACATCCACATTCCCAACACTAATGTAAAGACTTCGAACCCCAATTGATTTAACGTGCAGCAGTCTGGTTAATGGGCCTTTAGAAGAATCAGGCGACTGCGATAGACGAGTGGTCATAGGCACACGAACCATCGATGGCGTTCACGGACGGCGTTTTTTCCGTTGCATCGTGGATTCGACTCCTGAGGTCACAAAAGATCAATCGTGTAGCAAGCTGAAGAACGTTAAATCGGTCAAGGCTCCCAGCCCTCATGTGTTGTAAAGGATGGAGCTAGGGAAGTGAAATACCAACTCAAGTGTCATCCTCGTTATTTGACCGTGGTTCAAATTGACAAATTACAGTGTCAATAATCCTCGTGTTGCGTTTAATTTCGATGTTACTAAACAATAAAAAATGAGTGGAATCAGGACTCGAATATGTGTCTAGAATAAAGCATCGACTCGATCTCAATGAGGAGAATTCTCTTCCACACTACCGTAATTATTTTTTCAACTAAATAAATGTGACAAATTGCTATCAATTGAGAAGCAAGAGTGGTTGTATTGGTTGGTTTTATTAAAGTCTTATTAGAAGCAACACGAGGGCTATCGGCGATGGACCTCTTAATTTAGAACCTCGGTCAAGTGACGAGGACGACACCTGAGCTGACATCTCCCTCTCTAAGCTTACACTCTTCGACAAGGGGAAAATGAGTCTCGACAGATTAAACGTACATCAGTTGGTACATCAGCTACACGGCGGGCTTTTGAGGCATCAAGGACTGGTAACCACGATTTGACGAAAATCTCAGGCCGCTTGTCTGCGACCATGACCACGGCCTCACTCGAAAGTGAATGAAATAATTAAAACACACAATATTCACAGTTCTTCAGAAAAACAAATACTTAGAGCATGTTAAATGGAGTTTCACTTCACGTGGGACGAGGCGAAAGTTGGGAGAGTAGGGTTAGGTGTCGTCACTTGGCTATGACTGAAATGAGGAAGTCTATGTTCTGTAGAATTGTGTTACATCCAGTTCCTGCTGGGTTATTTCGTGAAGTGGGGCTCCAGGATTGATGTCTGGCATTAAGGTCGCCAATAATAAAACAATGTTGTCTATTTCTAAAGATATTGATGAGGTCGTGAACAAATTTGTTTTTCCTGGGGGGTCTATAAGCTGAGCAAATGGTAACGACAGTACCGTCTTCCTTTTCCAAATTGATAGCGGTTGTCTCCAATCTTCTCGTGTTGATATTCAGGCAGTGATGTGCTATTGCATTTTTGACGACAATTGCAGTACCTCCTCCTCTATGAGAAGTTCGGTCGGTGCGATATGTGGTATAGTTAGCAAAATTAAGAAAATTTGCCGGTTGCAGAAAGGTTTCTTGAATGGCGATGATATCTGGGCTATGATCAATAATAAATTGTTGGAATTCTGGCAGGTTGCTGAGGATGCGATTAGAGTTCCAAGTAACTATTTTGAGGGGCGCGTTGGATAATTTTTTATTAAACATTAAATTCCGAGGTCTTCACCTGCTATTTTGAGAATGGCTCTCATTTTTTGGTATTTAGATAAGTCAGAGGTAGCAATTGCGATAGCTTGGTCAAGGAGTTCAAAGATTTCCTTTACCTGTGGATTACGAAGGTTTTCTAGTGTATCTGTTAGAGAGGAGGAAGGTTCTTTTTGTGACATGATAGGTAGTTGGACTTCAGTTGGGTTTACATGAGGGTATCCCGTAGTAGCGTGTCCTGGGAGTGGCGGAAAGTCTTTTTGCAGGTTTAGTTGGATGTTGGTTTCCTGGGTTCGTTGTATCCTTTTATTTTTAAGTTCTTGTATTTTCTTTTTTCTTTCCTCCCATGCATTAGCCTTAGGAGGAGTGGGTGGTTTATTTAGTGGGTTTCTAGAACAGCCGATGTAATTGGCTGGGTGATCCTCTCCGCAGAGATAGCATTTGGCTGGAGTTTCGATTGGTTTTTTGCAGTTTTGGGTTAGATGGGATTCTCCACATTTAACACAGCGAGGATGCCTTGTACAGAATTTGGAATTGTGGTAGAAACCCTGGCATCTGAAACATTGGGCTGGGCCAAGTTTTTTGCTCAGTGGTTCTACTGTAATTTTGATGTAGCAGATTTCCTCTAAGTTGGAGATTTCCTTATTGTTGTCTGTTTTGGGGAGATTCAATAAAAATAAAGGCATGGGTTTTCCTGTTTTTTTGTTTTTCATATTAAAGCATTCTTGAACGTGGATGTTGTAATTTTTTAGGTCGTTTATGATTTCTATTGGTGGCATATCAGCAGGCATTCCTCTGATGACAATTCTTAAGAATTTCTCATTGGGAAGTTGGTAGGTATAACCCTGTAGATTATTCTGGTCGATGAATCGTTTGATTATATGGTAGGCTGTAGGGGTGGGAGGGAAGACTTTTAAGCTGGTTCCGGTTAGTTTTGCACTGAGCTTAAGTTCAGTGAGGTTTTGGAGTTCTTTAAGTAGGTTCGTAGTGTTTGAAGGGTTATCAATAGTGATCGGAGGTACTTTAATTTTCTTGGTTTGATCCAGATTTGATTCTTGTGATTGGTTTTGAATTTGACCGTGGATGGAGGTTGAAGGTTGATTTAAGTTAGAAGGCTGAGTGGAAGCCGTTGACGGGATAGATTGCATTTCCTCGTCTGATGAAGAGAGGGCTTGAAATTTGTTCTTGAGTTCGGTTGTTCTTTCGGTTTTTTGTCTTTTAGGTTGTTGGCTTTTGATGGGAGAGGACTTTTTTTAGATTTTTTGACTTCTTTGAATTCGTTTTTATTTTCTGTATTCATTCCCCATGCTTGGGAGACTTCTTTAAAGAAGGAAACTTCAGAGGCAATTTCGTTGGTTTTAAGGGTATGGAATTTACATCTTGCTTTTTCGAGTAAGTTATTTAACTCTTCAAAGAACTCGCTTTTATCTTGGGGGCTACTGAATTTAATACTATCTAATTGATTTAGTTTTTCATCAAGAAGAATGCATATGTTAAATATGTCAGATGAGAACTTGGCGGTTTCTAATTCGATATTGATTGCATCCAAGTTTAACATTTTAATAAATAGATGAAGCGACTCACCTGTATTAGGCTCCGCTTTTTCTAGAGATGGGTTGGAGGCATCGTCATTGTCCGTGTCCATGGTTGGGGTATCCTGGGTGCAGGGCACCGTCAATCGGGCTCAAATCACAACCACAGAGTGGCTTGATTCGAAGTTGAAAAAACAGGTTTTTCTCAGATATGTTTTCCACGTTGAGAGTTCTCAGTCAACTTTTTTTTTTTTTTGCTCAAAAGTCTGTGCAGTTTATCACTATCGTCTCCTAAAAATCAGAAGTGGTAGGCTGAACAGTTAGAAAAGAAGAATTTTACGTCCGTAACAGTTGGCTAGACCGGAGTGTCATTCAACATATCAACGCAAAACCTTGAGGGCCCCTCGAAAGAGGAGAAGAATCGCCGTCATGTACGAATTTAATAAAGCAATAAAATGTGCATGGAATACAACTATCATTTCCCAATTCTTCTTATCGAAAAAAATGAAGATATTATTTACAGATATTATTTATCCTGACTCTTAATTATGAAACTTGGAATAGGCAGTCACTTGAATTTATCCTAAAAGGTGAATACTTTATATAAAATTAGATACGAGAATATATTTTTAATACAGTTCCAAATATTATTCCACCAATTACACAATTTTTTTTTTGATTCACTTCGAAATTTAATCCCAAATTATGATTTGAGTAATCTTTCGAACGAACTTGCGAACCCCCCCCCCCCAAGTTTGGTTTTAAAACTATTTTCAAGATTATTGCCTTTCTTGCTCAATTTTCCTCATAAACCAACCAATCAAGCAAAATAATGTTCTCTATAGGATTGCAACGTCGCGAATGGAACGAAACGACCCACACCACTTAATTGACTTAAGCCGGATCACGTTTCAATTTTGAGAAAATATTTCATATTGACTGCATACTTTTTGCTCTGTGAAGTATATCTCACCGGACCCCCACCCCCATTCCCATGAAGCCGTAACTTTCGAGCAGAAGCTCTGATTCGCGTAGGGGAAGAAAACAATCTCTCGTTTGTTGGTTCCAATTACATCTTTCTTGTAATCCCCTTTGAGATGCCTCGGCAGAAAGACTGCTAATCCCCGTTCTCGAGTCCATATTGTTTTGCTTGACATTCCACAAAAGAGCTGTAAGTTACGAAAACGTTCGATATACTTCTAAATCGCTTTTCGTTGAGAAGAATGTTTTCATTATCGATTAAATGATTTAATGTTTCCGAAACAATTTTTAAATAAAATTGTTTTATTTCCTATGTGCTTATAGAAGGCAAATAATGGTGATTTTGAATTGATTAATTGTTTATCAACGTCTCGCTTAATAAAGAGTTATTCGCGATGGATCACGTCATTTTAAATTAATCAAGTGATGAGGAGGACCCCCAAGCTAATACCCATCTCCCAAATTTCCACACAAGCTATTCGCGTTTTGATGTTTAGTGAAAAAAAAAACAAGAAATAAAAAAAACTTAAATATGGAGGTTGACGTCGATATGCTGTGGAGAACCAGGCTCAATTTAAAAGGAAAAATAGTTTATTAAATAATTAAAAAATGAAAGAAACGTCATGCTTACATCTCAAGATCTAACCTTCTAATCTACGTTGAAGGCGGCACTTCTGCAAAGCAGTGGGACAATTCCCACAATCGGCCATCCAACAATATCACCTGACCTCATATGAGTCAGTAAACGTATAATCAAAACAATAAAATTTTTGTATACACATATTAAGAAATACACCATGAAAATAATAACAAAATTGAAGTAAGAACATACTCACTTAAAAGATGATTAATATATAGTTGGATATTAACTATATATATACATATAGGGGTTCCCAAAATTAAGTATACACTCATCTTTCTGATTAAATGATACAAACTGATATCACAAAATTAAGTATATACTTTGTAGAAAATAACCCCAACCTGATAAATTAGCTACTATTATTTTACTAAAGTTTTTGCATTTAATATTGACATTTGATTTAGATCCTACTGTATAAGTTTCTTGTAGAAATATTACTTTTTAATCTTCTAAATCGGTTATAGAACGAAAAGTGCAGTTCAAGTTAGAGAGCTGATTTTTGAAATGGCTGAGAAAAAAAAATCTCTTAGAAAAATTGCAAAAGTTGTTCAAAGAAGTTACGTATGTGTTCAAAAATCATCAAAAAGTATAAAGAGTTAGGACACGTTAAAAATATTCCCGGAAGAGGATGAAAGGAGATCCTGGATGGTAGAACTAAGAGGAGGATTCTATGAAAAATGACCAAAACTCCAAAGGTGAGTGCTCCAAAAACTGCTACAATGAATTATTATACTATACAAAGACCTGTTTCAGTAGAAAGAGTATTCAGGAAAGTAGGTTTTAATGGTCTTGTGGCCAGGAGAAAATCTTTCATTTCTAAACGAGACTAGTAGAAAATATTTTCACTAGCTGAAAATTACATTTCAAGGTCTCTAGACTTCTGGAATCATGTTATATTCATTGAGGAGAGCAAATTTAATGTTTTCTGGAAGTGATGGGCAATGCTATATTTGGCGGAAGCCTAACAATGTGAGTTACTTCCTAAAAACACCATTCCTACTGTCAAGTATGAGGGTGGCTCTGTACTAGTATGGGGCTGCATGTCCGCCAATGGTGTGGGAAGTTTAGTGTTTATTGATGGGGTCATGGACAAAAATTCAAATACTTGAACGTTCTCAAAAATAATTTAAAGCAAAGTGCTGAAAAGTTGGGCTTAGGATGTAGATTCCTTTTCCAATACGATAATGATCCTAAGCATACAGTTTAAATTGCTGAAATGTGGTTCTTGTACAACTGTAGAGCATAGTTGTACACTCCATCATAATCATCTGATTTCAACGTTATTGAAAATGTATGGTCACAGTTGGAAACATTTGTCCAAAAGCACCATATCATGAGTAAAGGCCATTTAAAAACTATTTTATGAGAAGAACAGGGTAATATCACAAGTAAAACAACCCAAAATCTTGTTAAATTGATGCCATGCCATCTGGAAGCTGTCATTAATTTGATAGGATGTACAACCAAATTATTAGATTGTCTTTTTAGGTTTTCATTTAAAAGTTATGCCAGGTGTATACTCAATTTTATGCAGTTTTTGCTTAAAAATTATGTAATTAATTTATTAAACGGGTTTCACACTTCTTTCCATGTATAGTACATTTCTTAAAATGTATTTTATCAATTAGATATATATATATATTAATTTTATATAAATATTCACTATTAATATTTTATACTTTTAATGTTGAAAAAGGAAGGTGTATACTCAATTTTGGGAGCCACTGTATATGAAAATTCAAAACATTTAAGCTACATCACAATACCTGAAAAATTGAAAAAGAAAAAATTATATACAAGAAACCCAAAATAATACAAAAAAATGAATTACATTACTTCGTCAGATAATAGCGTCATTTGTCTAATGCTTGAAATATACAGCACAAGTACCTGTTTTCACTGGTCCTTCGAAAAAGCCACACTTTTGAACATCATAAGTGTCGTTCGCTTTGATTTGCGTTGTCTCGTATAGATCCAAATATTTGGGTTTCATTTTGATTTCGAACCCCAGTTGAGTAGATTTGACGGCGACAAGATCATGAATCTTAATAGTAGTTATTGGTTTTCGCCGGAGGTTGATATTTTTTCCTTTTTCATCTAAAACTTTCAGGATTTGTTATTTAGCTTGTTTCCTTAACTCTTGCTTGTTAACGGTTCTTGACTAAGTTAACTTGGATATCTTCATTAAGTAAATGTGAGGTATTGAGATCTTGTGGCGTCTTCATTTTAGTACCAAACAGTAATTCGAAGTTGTTTGAATACTTCATTGGAACATTAAATTTATAACCTTTTGGACTTCTTTGACTTGCGTATACCATTTTTTTAATTATCCGTGGAAAGTTTGGATATAACTATTTCGATTGTAGAAGTTAAACATTCCACTTGTCCATTTGCTCTATGTAATTCGTTGAGGATTGTGAAATGTTAGATTTCTTTTGGTGTTGCAGAAATCTTGAAACTGTTTAGAAGGGAATGCGGTACCATGATCAGAAATAATTCCAGATAGATTGCCAAATATGTATTTTTGATTTTCTAATTTTGCAATAATTACTGCCGTTATCTGTTGACTTCGTTGCGTAAAACCATACGAATTTTGTGAAGGAGTTAATGACGGCAAAAATAAGTTTTTGTTAGTGGTAGGGGATGGGCCTAAATGGTCAACATGATATGTGTATAGAGGAATGCTTCTTTTTCAATAAGGTGCAGTAGACTATCTTGTTTGCCCCGTTTGAGATTAACCGAGATACGTGGAACACAATTTTGAATTAAACAGTCTATTTTTTCATTAACTTTAGAGAAATAGAATTGATTTTTCAGTGTTTCTTCTATTCTTTTAGAAGCATGTGAGTGCTGCTTATAATGTCGTTCTGCTTATTTTTAGGAACCACGAGTAGTTCTTCACCACCAATAAACTTGTGGAGTATATCGGATTTTAGAAGGTAATCGTTGTAAGGTTTAAATTTTGAAAGTTCTTTAATAGCTTGAATTTCAGTGTCTTGTTCTTGAGCTGTTTTGATTTTTGTAACCTAATTGTCTTGTATGACAGTAACTGGGTATCTATTTAATTCGTGTAGATGATTCATTCTGGAACTGGAACGATGTTCTATTTTGTAATCAAAATCTTGTAGTTGCAATGCCCATCGCGCTTTCCGAGTGCACAAATCTTTTTTCTTTTGTGTTATTGCGAAAGCGTTGCAATCAGTAACTATTTTGAAATGTTTGCCTAACAAGTAAACTCTAAACGTTTTTAATGCTTGGACAATAGCTAAAACTTCAACTTCATAGCTGCTATATTTTGTTTAGGTGTCTGTCGGTTTCTTACTCGTAAAATGTAGTAGGTGAAGCACATTATGCGTCATTGACTTTTGGAGTAAATTACATCCTTAATCATGAATACTAATTTTCATTAACTATCAGCAATACAATGAATTTCGGTATCAGCGTTCTGATTGAACAGATGGGGGAGATAAACATTGTTAGAGACATTTGAATGGTTGTGTTTCTCTATCAGCAAATTTAAATTCACGATTTTTTTTCGGTAGTTCTGTTAAAGGATGTACAATAATGGAGAAATGTTAAAAAAATACCCGGAAAATATCCAGGAAAAACAAGAAATTTTTTTATGTCTTTTTGATATATCGACTCATAAAAATTAAGAAAAGTTTTTATTTTTCTGTGACATTTACCATTTTTAATAATATAGCCAAGAAATTATATTTCTTTACTTAAAAATTTGCATTTTTGAAAAATTATGTCTAAGCCGTAAGAGGAAGTAAATGAAAATATTGATGCAAGTCTTTCGAGACCTTTTTCTGTATTTTTAGATTTTATGACATCATCCATGTAAATTAAAACATGATCTTTGATAATCAAATAATTAAATATTGAGTTTATGCACCACTGAAACACTGTTGTTTACACGTAAAGACCGAAAGGAACGAGTCGAAACTGAAATTGTCCATTATGTGTCACAAATGATGAATACTGTTGGCTATTTGAGTCTATTTCTAAATGAAAATAAAAAAAAAGCATTACATAGATCGATTGTACTGAACGTATTTGCATCTTGGAGATTATCAAGCACATCATTTATTAAAAGTTAGAGATAGTCATCTTTTTCAATGTTTTTATTAAGTTGTCTATAACCAATACAAACTTTCGGGGATCAGTCTTCAATTTCTTTGGGGCAAACTATCGATGGGAGAGTCCAATCATCTTTTATGTCTAGCTTTCATTAATTTGCATATAAATGTCTCCGGCCACATGTTTGCAGCTATTTTTTGAAAAAAATGTACGTTTAGCAAGAGAGAAAAAGTAGATAAAAAATTTTCATCAATTTCATTCGAATATTAAGTGCTGTTGTGCTTATTTTGAATTGTTAAAATCTGAGTCTCATTCGGTTAATTACACAACATTTTAACAAATCCACTCAATTATGTAGGATATTTTACAACGTTTTTCTGTATTTCTTTTGGTGTGTGTATGTGAATGTCATCAAATTTCCAATCGTTAATATAACCAACTTCCCGTCAAGCTAGAGCTCTGAAACTTTGGGAGTCGTTCTTACTCACTTAACAATGCAATATTTAGACATTTGCGACAAGTTTTAACTAATATTTCAATAATTTTTTTAATAACGTAATTTGTGTAGTAACCGGGCGCCATCTATGGAAGATATATTGAACTGTTCAGAGAGATATGAGGTTTTTTTTTACAAAGTTATAACTAACATTTCAATAAATTTTCTTAATAAACTTTGCCACCATTTAAAAACATTGGTTTTTTTTATTTCGAATTATTTAAAAATGAAATAAAATGCATAGCTGAGCAAACTGATTACTTTTGAATGGCTTATACTTAGAAGTCTTTATTTTTTTCTTTCAACCTGCTATTCGTAACATTATTTTTAAACTAAAATTTAATTTTGAAAGAAAAGTTTATATATAT
>BMAW01026593.1:702491-728241 GCA_019974015.1 Nephila pilipes
ATATATACAAATATAATACATATAATATATATATACATATAATACATATATATATATATATATATATATATCTGTGTGTTTGTGTGTGTAATTATCTCCCAAAAAACTTATTTAATATTGTAAATTTTCCCAATATCTAACCAAAAAGTTTCCCAGAGTTTCTCCCACTGTTCCGATCCAATTCCGAATCACCCTTTAATTTCTTAGATCACGTGCTCTTAAAATCTGTTGAATCAACGTTTCTCAAGTCATAAATCAGTCGAAATATTCCTTACTAGACTGATAGAACATCCCTCATTATCCTTCATCTTATTCATGTGAGTATAACGCGTGATCGAGAGAAATTCACATCATACAATAAGATAAAATTCTATCTTTTCTGCTCTTCTACGCTTTTCTGATAAAATCCAGAAGCTAGAGCTACGTCTCTGGCATCTTCTTCAAAATATTCTTATTTATTGCCTCTCTTTCTCTCCTCGAGTTGAATAAACAATAATGATTTGAAATTTGCCTTTGTTATAAGTCAATAATCTTCAAAGTAATTTCATTTTTCAATTCATTATATACATACACATATTTATAAGTATAATAAATAATACGTATTAAATAGATATAATTTTTGCATGTATTATTTACAACCGTAACTATATATATATAACATTAATTATAAATCACAGCTAATAAAAAGCATAATTAAAATTAAAATACTAGATCTATCAAATCGCAATTATTACAGAAGTAATTGAAACAATTCGAAGGAAATAAAAGTGAAAAAAATCATATTCAAATTAAAAATATTACCAAATTTTAAAAAAATAAAAAGTATATTATAATGTAAAATAGCCATTAAATTATTTAAATGGAACATATATGAAATTCCACAATACATATTAAACATTTTGTTTTTAATTCAAAACAAGAATAAAGCCAATAATTTTAAAAATTATTCCCAAGTTAAATAAACATAACATTACCAAGAATTATAAAGCGTATCGAAATAGAAAAGAAGTAAGAAAAATTTCCAAATGAAAATAATTTAATTTAAATGCTATTGCAGCGACTCTCTTCTACTACAACGTTAGAAGTTAAAAGGTCTTACTCAACCAGCCCGATGAGATATCTTTTCGGCCTGATTGGTAGGCCCGTCAACTTCGGACCCCTTGGTCCAGGGTTCGAAACAACGCTGCCGCTTCTCGATCGCCGTAGTAGTGACTCAGGACAAGAACACTAGATGGCAGAACTACAGCCGGTACCTACTGATTGCATATGCCCCGACGCAAAAATACTTGCCTCTGTACATCTAAGAAAAGACGCATTCAATAATCACGACTAGTGATATTTCGGCTCTGGCGCACGTGTCGACGAGACCCGCCACTTAACACGAGAGAGCCAATGACTCACATGGAGACTGTCCCAAGCAAAAACTCAATTCTACAGGGAGAGGATGTATATCAATTGCAGTAATGGCTGACAAAATCGAAAAACAACCATCTGAACAAACCAAGCAATCAAAAAAAAAAAGCAACCTTCTGTACAATCTCTTCGTATCATCACGATGATACTGGAGGGGGAGTATTGCAGCGACTCTCTTCTACTACAACGTTAGAAGTTAAAAGGCCTTACTCAACCAGCACGATGAAATATCTTTTCGGCCTGATTGGTAAGCCCGTCAACTTCGGACCCCTTGGTCCAGGGTTCGAAACAACGCTGCCGCTTCTCGATCGCCGAACTATGTTGAAACTAGAGAATACAGTCAACTCCCCACCATATGATACGCTCTCTAGCTCAGAGATCTAACTGTCTTCTGCGAAGAATGACTTTGTTGATATGTTTAGAAATTTAATGCTAAATTTTATATTATTCTCTGGTTAAATGTGTTGTGACATTGTAGCATTAAATTAATTAAATGATGTCAAGTCTGTTACATGGGTTTTTGGATTATTTCAAAAATCCATCGTTTGAAAAGCCACAGATTTGAAATGTAAGCGAAATTTTCATAATCCTTAAATGTGAATTCTAGTGTTAGTTCACATATACTGTCTATGACTTAAGGCCAATAACAGTGCGTTTAATCTAGTTCCACGCATCTTTCTAATACAATTTCAGAAAACAGTTTTATCATTAATAGTATGGACCAAAATTAAGCAGAAATCCTAACACAGAGCTGTAATTCAAAAAGAAAAGGAAATAATTATAATTAAACCACAGTAAATATAAGTATTCCATTTAATATAATTTATAGTTACATATAAACTTAAAAAAAAATTTTACTAAAAAATTTTGAAACTTTTATCTCCAGCATACACTTAGACGTTCTCAAATCTGTTCATATTTTCTTTTACGTATGGTTTTTGTTGTTTTTGGTCCCTTTAGAGGTTTAATTTTCAGAGGCAAGTGCGGGATTCACAACCTCCAAGTAATCTTTTCTCTCTCATGTGACTTGCTGCTGTCTTTGATAAACAGGTAGTTATAACTAACTCTCCCCCGTGCTCGCTTAGCGGTTTGCCTTCATTCTTGTCATTCCTATATATATATATATATTACATTTGCAAAGTTTTGTCTAGATCACAAGATTACGTCTACGTCTCTTTGTTGAGAAATAAGTGTTTGACTCTTAAGATGTATTAAGCGAAATATGGTCCCATATTTCAATAATATAAACATTTTTTCCCGCTTAAGTATATATTTATTGACTGAATCGTGGAATTTTTTTCAGAGATAAAAACAGTTAAGGTGTGATCTTTCCATTAAAAAAAATTGTTTATTTTCACATCACTTAGCCTTTCGTGTCAAAATAAAACTTGGATAACATGGAAAGTAATACTATTCATAAATATATTTGATTTCACTTGCAATTCCCAATAACGAATATTCGTGCGAATGTTGTAAAGTTGAAGCAAACGATTACCGTTTCAATTGCCAAGCAGAAATGGAAATTTTAATGGATAAATTGAGGCAAATTTTCCATTAATTATACAGGTCGAATGCTAGTGACGGAATATCGTTGTCATCAACAGAGGCTTGGGATAGGAAACGTGGTTATTCGACTACTTAGAGCAGTTTACGGGCTCGAAATCTGTTACGGATCGAAACTAATTACTGTGATTCGATACGATTCATGTAAATTAGACGTCACTAAATGGTGTAGTTTTCAAATATTTTATCATCAGTTTACATATTATTATAATATTGTTATTGGAAGCATTTGAAATATTCAGTATACTCGATATCTAGTTTTATTTAACTACTGAAATGCGTTAAAAGAGTCCGAATGGTTAAGGATAAACGTCATTCTTGAGTGCACGAGGGTATTAGTTATGCAATCGCAATTATAACCATGTTTCACCCGAGAAATCGGCGTCTGACATGGATTCCCTTACAGCTAATTTTCGTACCCCTCTATCAGTTGAGTTGCAAGTTCGAGTCCCGATGGCACTATGCATCCACCATGTAGTTTAACTAATCTAAGTTTAAATTGTCAGGGCTCCTCGTGTGGAGGGGGTGTGGAAGTGTGTATAATGGGGTTACAGCTCCCCACCCACACACCGAGTTGCCTTCGTCATTTGACCGTGGTTCCAAATGAAGAGATGTGTCACCAATATCTCTCTTGTTGCTTTTTATGAGGGACATTACAAAACAATCAATCAATCAAAAACACTTTACGAGAATGATTGGAATTGCTTATTAACATATCACGGGCAAACAGCCTGAGGTCTATTGGTGTCGAGCTTTGTAATTTTGAATCTCAATCAAATGAGCCACATTACGTGAAGATGTAGATTTAACCTACTGTTCTGCAGGATGATATTGGTAGAACCAGAATTTGAATTCCCAACTTGGCTGTGAAGCTCCCTTTTATGTGTTCGGAGCTTCTGCTCCTTTGAAAATCTCTGTAGGTTTTTTTTTTATAATTATTTATACAGATATCTCGGTGTATCACTAAATATTTTCCTTGTATTTCTCTAGTTAATCACTGTTACAAATCTATTATGGTACATTCACTAAATGAAAAAAGGAATTAATTTTGAACATTTAATAAGGTGGATTGTGTTGTTGTTTAATGAAGAAATATTTTAGAAATCGATATTTAAAAAATTATTCACTAAATATTCAATTACTTTCAAAAAAAAAACTTTGATCACTGAATTGGAATATGTTTCTTTTCAGTCTCCTTTAATACATTATAATATGGTTATTACTAATTTAGTGAAAAGAAACTTTCATAATTAGAAAAGCTTCAGTTCAAAGCACAATTAAAATACAAAGACATTTATATACATAAAACATGCATAAAAACTACACTATATTGAAATTTCTTATACTGTTAACTGTTTTATTTTAAAAATATTATTCAAGATAAATTTGAAATGTGCCTTTGAAACAGTAATTAAAAATATTTACATTTTTCTGAATTTTTGGTAATTCGTGGAATCAGTCCGTTAGTGATTTCTTCGATTTTTGCGTTTTATCTAGAAATACAGCGAGTTATTCATTTGATATCTCCAACGACAAATATTGTGTAACGAACAGAACCGGTATCTTGAATTTTGATGTTATGTTCCCTAAGACACACATTTATGTGGACGATGCAGAGTATGATGGTATTGGAGAAAACAAATTTTCTTGTATCGTTTGTCTGCTTCTCACATCAGCATAATTCGCAAAATACTAAACATTATAAGTAAAAATTGGTGAAATTGTTCGAAATAAATCGTGGATTCTGCTGAAGCTGAATTTTTGTTTATATGCAAAACATTTCATTCGGCGTCTTCATGTTCAAAACACTTGCACACTCCGGAACGCGGGAAAACTAGCACACTCAGTAAAAGTAGCTCTTACAGATTTCGTGCAACTAATGCGCAAAGGAACGTTATTTAAACGGAAAGAATGATGGCAAAAAGACAACTGGGCATATTTGTGTAAGGAATATATGTTGGAATGCTCGAATCTAAATTATCAGTAACCAAAGTATTTCATACTCTGAATGTGCCTTTATGTGGGATCTCATGACTTTGGCAGAGGTTTCAAAGGCGGGACCAATGTTTGGCAATAACTGTGCGACGTCAGAGAGACAATTGTCTCAGACAACTGGGTTCAGCGCTCACAATCGCCACAGATGTACTGGTTTCCAGACAAAATGCTTACAGGAGACTCGATCATGTCTCCATGCCAGGCGATCATCAATTTGTAATCCCCTCACATTTATACGTAAATGCGCTCGTGTAAAATTGAGTTTGGATGATTTGGTTTTATTAACATCGCACTAGAAGCAATACGAGGGCTATTGGCAAAGAACCTCATAATTTTGAACCTCGGTCAAGTAATAGAGTTTGAAACAGCAGTATAGTAGTTTGGGACATTAGGCCCATGTGAAGTTCAGTGACGAATTTTCTTTAGTTTGAACAGTAATTTTCAACGGTTAGCAATATAACAAGGATGTGGAACTTTTTTTCACTCGAGAAACAACCCCAGAAAGACATCATTTTTCGTCAAGGGGAGTTCTGATGTGAGTAAGCATCATGTTAGACGGCCTATCAGACCTCGACATCTTTAAGACGGGGCCTGTGATTGCTTAACCTACAGAGATGAAGTTCTTAAGACAGTTCGCGATGAATAAAAAAAAACTGGTTAACACCTATAAAGGAGCGGAGTATTCCAGCATGTTATTGACATGTTGGCTAGAATTTGACACTTAGGTGATAAAATTGCTTATATTGGGGTTTCAGTCAATAGACACCATGAAGTCTCACAGATGTAAATTTGAAAGGGACTTTAGATTTATAAAACTCAGGACTGCTATCTTTTTTTTTGAAAGGGGAGATGCATAAAAAAGGGATATATACTATGATAATCTAAAGTTCCTTTCCTGCTATTAAAATAAATTTTTAAGAAAGAGAGGATTATTATATAAAAGTGTTGATGATTAAAGATGTAAACTTCTTTAATTTTTTATAAGTAGAATATATAATAGTAGAAAATAACAATAAGAAATAAATAATTGGGGAAAAAGTAGAGTGAATAAAAATAAAAATAATTAAAAGATTGTGAAGAGAGTGCCAAGCCTCTATCAACAGAAATGTTGCCATATATTATTTTCGAAGGTGTCCTAATTCAATTTATAAAAACAATCAATATAATGATTATTATTCAACAGTTTATATAAATTTTTGAAATTAGTTTTAATTTTGTAATACAAAATGTGCATATTATTTTATTGCGTAAGAACTAAACTGACTCTTTACTTAAATTTTATTTCTACTAAATAGACATAGTGCGATTGAACTGTGTATTCGATCAAACATAATTGCTCCCTGAAATTAAACTTACTTAAACTTTATGAGTAACTCCTCTCAGTTTCAGAAATTCATTCAGAAATAAAGTATAAGTAATTAGGAAATAACTGTGGATCTCTTTTCCAGTTAAATTCAATTATAAAACGGCTCCTCCTATGACAAAAATTGTTTAATATAAATTTTTATAGTTCGCTTCTTTTCGTTTTATTGTCTTATTAGTAAGTTTTGGAAATTATATTATTGTCATAAAGCATTTAAAAAAATAGTTTCAAGACTGTAAAGTGAAACTTTTATTTATTTATTTTTTTTCAGATTTGAAGCTTTTATCTTGCTTTGTCTTTAACGTTTTCTGGGTTTTTTTTACATTAAAATATTTCTTTCTAAATGCTACGAACAACACTTTCTAAGTGAGACCACAGTAACAGAGAAAGCTTGTTTAGAATTTTATGCAAATGTTTTTTTATTTATAAATATATACAAAGAATGTTATATTTATATAAAAAAAAATAATCAAATAATATTGATGTAAATAAGAAAATTATAATTTTTTCTTCTTTAATAATTTGATTGATAGTTTAGTAACGTCGCACGTAGAAGCAGTACGAGGGTTATTGGCGATGAACCTCACAATTTTATACCTCAGTCAAGTGACGAGGACGATTCTTAAATTGTCCTCTCCCTATCTAAACTTCTACAACATGGAAGAACTCGGAGCCTCAACAGATTTAATGTACTTCATCTCCGCAATACGGTGAGTCTTTAGTCGTATCAGAAGTCGAACCTAGGATTCGACGGAAATAACGCCGGAATCGTCTTACTAATCGGAATGTATAATCTCATTGGATTTCGACGCAAGAAATTTCATATGCCCGATGAAGATATAAAATAAAGCAACAAGAAGAAAGAAAACAAGCAAAAATAATCGATTAATTAAAAGATATTATAAAGTGAGTCTAAGATCTATAAAGGAAATGGAAAGAAACAAGACGCTCAAGTTAAAAAAGCATTTTCAAGAAATTTGTAATACCCAACATTGCTCACTGTAGCTAATTCTTCCATCGTCCTCTTCTTTTGAGAAACCACAAGTTGGTTCTAACAACTTGAGTTCACATCAAAACAAACGTTCGAATTCACAAAACAGTTGATCAACGCACAGCAGAAATACAACAAAACATCGTAGAAGTATTGATCACCACAAGTAATCGAACCAACAAAGTAAATGGATTCGAGTGCCCAGAAAAAGTGAAAGCCTCTATCTTTTCTCAGTCGGAAGACGGGCAACTGCACAAAGAGCTCCAACTTCGCGCTTTCTATTATCACAATTCTATTTTGCCAAAAATTTCTGTTTTTTTTCAATGATTTGCAAATACAATCTCCTCATAAATATCATGATCAAATCATTATCTTTTGCGCAAATGTTTTTAATTTGTCATTTTATCATTCATAGAGCATAGAGCGATTTAACAATATGTAATCAAATGCTGATTGAACACATGATCCTTGATTGAATCCCTAGTATTCAAAAATACTTTATTCCTCGAACACAGTGCAAGCAGAACGCCACACAAGTTTATAATTGACGTAGCGTAAAAGTCATTGAAACAATCCTTTCACCCAACAGAAGGCAAGTAACACTTGTTAGCTTGGAGTTTTTTCTGGGAAAGGGAAAAGTGCAATATGATACTTTCAAGCTTGAAAACTAGAAAAGAAGGAGGGATTTTCCTGATCACCTACGATATTTTCAACGATAACCTTACAATGGGGTAGCGTATAGCAACCATGGAGATTAAGACAAAATCAGCTGGATTCTCGTTTTTATTACTTTTTGACTGTTGAATAGATACGCTTCTTCTTTGAAGTCCTTTTTTCCGATCCCATTTTTTCGCTCCGCTTAAAAATATACCTCATAAGAATAGGCCTCGTAAACATCCTTGTTTTAATCAAGTTACAAAGGTTCAACGTTTGCGACAGAAGGAATAAAATAGAAATAGACAAAATGGAAAAATCGTTTGTCTAATATACAAAATATTTTTTTGAAATTCAGTACATTTGACTTTTGGACATTTAATATCAGGGTGGGGAAGGCTGGGCGCATTTGTGGTATCCCCCGCATTGCTACTTGGGATATCAGTCATCGAAACTCATGAATGTTCAACTACGAAAGAGTTAGGAAAAATCATGAAATAGTTTTGCTAATGTTATGGAATGATAACTATTTCTATGAATGTGGATTGGTTACTAAGTCACGACCTCAACCCAAGACTTAATTTGAAAATTCAACTGATTTCAATTATAACAAATTTGGATCTGAGTCGAGAGTAATACTTATAAACTGGGTCTGAATCAAATATCGTCAGTCCAATAATCAGGTGGCTTTCCTTCACCAATATCATGCGCACTATTAAAATACTAACCTTCAATATCTTCTGAGCACTTAAAAACATCCAATCTCTCTATCTCATTATTTCCTATTTACTACACCTTTATTTATTCAGCTATATTGGTTAACATAAGATACGGTTTATGACACAAGGCGATGTTCTTAAATCAAATAACGTTGTGAAGTAGTCCCAAAAGTTAGTTGAAGGAGGAAAAGCGCGAGAATGTTTTTATATATACAGTGCATAATGTTATATATATACACTCATGGACAAAAAAATTAGTACACCAAGAAGAATTCGTCAAAATGAAATGAAATGTTACATACGCAATGACTACTTTGATATAAGTAAATGATTAGAAAATCAAAGAAAAAGGATCATACATTACAGAGAAAATGCAAAAGAACAAAGAATTTAATACCCTGTTGAACCCCCAGTAGAGAGAATAAACGATGCAATACGATCAGGCATTGAGGCATACAAGCTCTGTATGATGTCTTGAGACCTTTCGTTCCATATTTACTGTAACCTTGCCTCTAGTTCGTTCAAACTCAAGGGATGCCCAATTCGCCGTTCCGAATGATCCCAGATATGCTTGATTGAAGACAAATATGGGGATCGGGCAGGCCAAGGAAGGGGAGTAACAGTGCGGAGACAGTCTTGTTACACCCTTACCGTGTGAGGTCGAGCATTGTGTTGTTGAAAAATAGCTCCTGGGAGCCGTTGCATGAGTGGCAACACATGTGGTTGCAGGATGTTATGGACATACCGCTGGGCTGTCTTGGAGCCACGGATCAATTCTAGGGGTGACCATATATTGTAGGCAATGGCACCCCATACCCTCACGCCAGCTGCGGGAGCGGTGTGTCGCTGTAAAGCAAAGGCAGGATTGAGGAGCTCACCACGGGTTTCTACACGCGAACAGGATTATCATCACTGCTGAGATTGAATCTGGATTTGTCGCTAAAGACGACCTGGTTCCATTCTGCTGCAGTCCAGTTTTCTCGTGCGTGGCACCAATCCAAACGGAAACTTCGATGGGTGGGCGTCAAGGGCAGCACACGTAATGGGCGCAGCGATCCCAAACGTCCTGCAGCCAGGCACCTTCATATGGTTCGAGAAGACACAGGGCCCTTGTGAAGGTGTTACCTGTGCCTAGATGGCGGCCGATGAAGCAGTTGGCTTCACGAGTGCATTTCTTACGATGGGGTGGTTTCCTTGTCGACTGGTCTGTCGAGGGCGTCCTGAGCTTGGTCTTCGTGTAAATGACATCTCTCTCAGATCCCCTGGTTCCAACATATCCTCACAACACAATCAGAGCGGCCAAATTGACGAGTTAATGGCCTAGCTGACCACCCAACTTCTATCATGCCGATGAATCTCCCCCTCTCAAACTGCGACAGCTGCTCATATTGTCTTAGAAAACGGCGCAATGGCATGTCTACCTCAGCTCTTCCTTTTTAAACGATGCATCACACTGAAACAAGCTTTGGGTACCTGTTTTATACTCCACGGAGTTTCGTTACGATCCCGCAATTATTTCTTGGTACGCTAATTTTTTTGTCCATGAGTGTATATATATATATGTGTGTGTGTGTGGCTTTGTAGAAGAAACACCCGATCATAGAGGGCGCTACCACTGCTACTAAAGGGAGCCCGCTCTTAAAGGAGAGTCAATTAGAGTCATCAATAACGAGGAAGACGTCCTTGTTAATGTCTCATAGATAGACGATTAGCCGTTTTGGAAGTTGAAGACGACCACTTTATGTTTTGAAATGTTTTTGTGAAATGTCTCGTCCAATAGTATGTGCAACTTTATGTTAATATGAAACGTCAATATTGTACCGCGCTACGGGGTTCGTGTTGATTGAGAGTCGATAAAATAATCTCTTTAAAAATCTCAAGACTTTTATTCGTCGCAATTTCTACAGGACGCAGAAAATTCCAGCTGTAGGTATCGTAATTACACAGCTCTAATTCAGCTAATTTCTCAGAAAACAGCTTCCAAACGCAGAAGTCTCTAATATCTCCGACAGATAACAGCTGCTGTGCATTTGACTAGCAATAAAATAATGACCGTCTTCACTACTGCTCGTCTTCTCGCTTCTCGCACGCCCACAAGTTGCGTTATCTTCGAGCGTCTAGGCCGCGTGAGCGGCCTTCAAGCTCGTATCAGAGTTCTGAGGTGAAGAAATAACTGTTTTTGGCTAATAGTCTCTCTGTAAGGTAGAAATCGAGAAGGTGGGCTGTGATTGGTCGACTGTTACTGTGGTGTATTCCCATTGGCTGATGGTTGAATCCGGAGTAGATGAGTCTTGAGTTGTGAAAATTTTCAAAGTTGTCTTGAGATGGAGATGTGGAGTAGCTGCTTTGCTATTGGTTGATGGAAGGCAGAGGGAAGTAATGCCATTGGATGCCCCTGATGGGTGTTACTGAGTTAGATGTTGGAGAGTGTTGCTATGTCTGTGTGGGCTGGGGTAAATGAATTATGGATTAAATATATTGAATAAATTGAAGTTAAAAGTTGTTTTATTAAGGTGGTTGGTAGGAGTCGAGTAGAATTCTTCTAGGTCTTTTTGAATTTGGCTCGGGAGTATAATGTTCATGATTGTTCATATTTTGATTTTCAGTGAAAGGGAGGTTGTTAAAGAAGTTTATCGAAAGTTTTTTTATGTGTTCTTTGAAAGTAGTAATTTTAAGAGCTTTTCTAATTTCATCATTTCTAATATACCATTTTGCTTTGGTTATTATTCTTAAAACTGAATTTTTAGATACTTCGAGAATATTTAAGTTCGAGTTACATGTGAAAGACCACACAGGACAAGCGTATGCTAGTATTGGACGCAAAATCGAAGTGTGCAAAAGCAATTTGTTTTCTATAATCATTTTTGAGTTCTGGCAAATTAAGGGGAAGATTTTACATTTTATTTTCCGGAACTTGTCTCGAGTTTGTGTTATATGTTGTTTCCAAGTTAAAGTTTTGTCTAGGGTAACACCTATATATTTAGCTGTCTGAGACCATTGGATGTCTGTTTGATAGAAAATGGGTGGTGGGGGTGGAATCTTTTTCCTTGTAAAAAGTACTGCAGCGGTTTTATCCACATTTATTTTTATTTTCTATGAGTTAAAAAACTTTTCTAGTATTTTAAGATGATTATAAAGTGCTTTTGTGACAGTCTTTGGATTATTAAAATAGGCTAGGATTGCTGTGTCGTCGGCATACATATTTAGTGTTGTGAGTGTGTAAGTAGAGATGTCATTCAGGTACAAATTAAATAAATGGGCCCCAATTAAAGAACCCTGTGGAACTCCCGCAGAAATTTTTCTGGTTCTTGAGAATGAATTTTGTACTTTGTCTTGAAAATCCCTGTTTATGATATATGAGTGTATTAGATGTATTAGTGGGTTAGGAAAAGAGTAGATTATTACTTTATGGATGAGTACTTCTAGCCGTACTCTGTCAAAGGCTTTCTGTATGTTTAGAAAAACAGCACCTTTGGTTTTTTTTTGTTTTTCTAGCCTGAGGAGATTAATTCTGTTACTTTAAGAAGGGGGTGGAATGTGTGGAGAGTTTTTAGTGAATCCATTCTGTTTGTTGTTATTATGTTATATTAGTAAATGTGTTCTTTGAATCTGCTTAGGATTGATTACAAATTCAGCTAATTTGTCAATGGATGAAATAAGTGAGATTAGTCTGTAGCTGTCTGGTGTTTTTGGGGTTTTGCCTGGTTTTAGTACGGGAAAAATTATTGCAGTTTTCCAACATTTTGAAAAATATTGCATTTTTAGTATTTTGTTGATTAGATAAGTAATTATTAGTATGATTTTAGTTGGAAAGTTTTTAAGCATTTTGTTCGTTACTCCATCTTTGCCAAGGGCTTTTTTTAATGTTTGCCATTTTGATAAAGCTTTGTATTTCTTCTGGCCAGACTGGTTCAATGGAGTGTTGGAGTGGTGTGGAAGTTAGGAAGTTGTGTATTGTGTTTCTTACTGTTGCATCAATGTTTGTGTCTGAATTTGGTGGTCTGTAGTTTTCTTTGAAGTTTTGTTCAAGTGTGTTTGCAAGTAGTTCGTCTTTTTGTGTGTCAGTGTTTGCAGTTTGATTATTGATAATTAGGGGTGGTATACTGCATCTTTTATTTTTAAAAATCTTAGTTTGTGTCCAAAGTGAATTGTCTTGTGTGTTTAGAGATTTTAAGTTTGTCATTCCAACTTTTGTTTGAGAATTTTTGGAATTCTTTTTTAATTAAATTTTGAGTTCTATTCATTTCTGTTTTTATTTCTGGATCTAATGTTCTCTGATATTGTTTTCGTAGATAGTTTTTGGTTTTTATGAGGTTTTTGATGTGGGATGGGGTGTATCTGATGTCTTTGTTTGTAACAGGTGTGGATGTGTTTTCATAAGCTCAATTAATTTTGTCTGTGAGGTCAATAATTTTGTTTTCAAATTTGTCTGTTGTGTTGATGTTTGTAAAATTTGTTGGGTGAATGGTTTCTATTAGTTGTCTGAATTTAGACCAGCAGGTGGTAACTGCACGAGTATTAATTTCGACTGATGTTTAGAAGTTAAAATGTAGGAAAATGGGGTTGTGATCTGATGAAAGTTTAGGTAGTGAGATAATTTTGTGTTTGTTGTTGTGTGTGTGTGTGTGAAATCTTATATTAGTGCAAAGTCAATTGTGTTTGCAGAATTTGTTCCAAAACGTGTGTGTGTTGGTGGGTAAGCTATTTGAATGTCATTTTTGTCTGTAGTGTTTTAAGTTTATACCTCTCATTGAGTTTTGGGTGCAGTTCCAAGCGTTGTGTCTGGCGTTAAATTCACCAAAAATGACACAGATGCTGGTTTTTCTTAGAATTTCAAGGTCTTGTATGAATAAATTGTTGTCTGAGGATGGAGGTATGTAGATGGAAACTATTGCAATTGATTTTAATTTTGGTGTTTCAAAAATAATGATGGTTGCTTCGACATGTTGTAGTGGTGGAGTTGTCAGACAGTGGTGTGGTAGTGATTTTTTAATAAGGATCATGGTTCCTCCTAAAGAGTGTTGTGTGGATTGGTTCGTTCTGTCATTTTTATAAGAATTGTAATTTGGAATCTAGAATTTGTTTTCTGATCTCAGATGTGTTTCTTGGAGTAATAGAATATCAGGACCATGCTTCTGTTCAAAATTTCTTAGTTCTAGAACATGGGAGAGGGCCCCGTTTGCGTTCCAAGAGCACACACTGAGGCTAAGGAGTTTAAAGCGTGATTCCAATCTCATTCTCTTCGTTCATAAGCGCTTCGATCAGCGCATATTTTTTATTTCTGCTCCTTTAGCTGCTTTGATGCTGGGTAGATGTTTGATCAGTCCTGAGAGCTTATTAAATATTTCTCCGAGGTTTGCGATTAGTTCAATAGCTTGGTAGAAATTATCTGAGTGGCTGTTTTCGGTTGATCTTGATCTGCTATCTGTGTTGTAGTGGTAATCACGATTTCTCCTTTCCTCAGTTTGTGCTGGGATGTCAGAGTCTCGTAGTGTCATCTGTTGAGGGTCATTTGCTACAGCTGCTGCAAAGGTGTGATTTTCTCTAATCCTATTAGTTTTTACTGTGAAAATGTTCTTCTTTTTAGGTAGTTTGGGGGAAGCGGAGCCCTCTCCGAATGTCCGGTTACGTAGCAGTTTATACATTCTGGATTATGGATCCTTTCTTTTATTTCGCAGTCCCTGGTCATGTGTGAGCTTCGATAAACAGAGGGGTACCATGTAGCAGTTCTCAGCTGAGTGATTGAAAAAATTACATCGATAGCATTAGGTTACCCCTCTGCCTCGGTATCCCTCTACTCTTATTGCCATGAAGCAGAGTCTTGTTAATTTGAAAAAATTTTCTGTTTCTTCTGTTCGAGGAAGGATAATTAAAAAGTTCGGTAGAGGAAGTTAAGTTCGTCTATTTTGAAGTTGACCGATTTTTTGTAGGTTAAAACCGAGTTCGATTAATTCTTCCTGGATATTTTGCATGTCTGTGTCTCTTGGGAGTCCTTTTAGGCAAACTCAGATTAGTCGTTCCTGTTTGGGTTTTATGACATAATATTCTGCTGTTTCAGTTTGTCTTAGGTATTTGCTTAGAGAACGATATTGTTCGGGGGTATCAACGTAAAGTTTTATATACTCTTCCGAAAGTTTTTTTTCTTAGGTTTTCGTATGCATAAGTGAGTTCTTTTAGTTGTTGCCTGTAATTTTTAGTAATTTTTAGCATGATTGCTGGGGGTATTTGGTTTTTGATAGTCGTTTCCGTATCATTATTTTTATTCTCGTTTTCTTCATGGATTGTTTGAACTGTGACATCTTGTTTGAGAGTTTCAGGTTTTTAAATTTGTTAGAAGTTTCTATTATTTGAGAAAAATGTTGTTCTGTAATTTTCCTTTTTGCTTGTATTCTAATTGGAGAGGTTTGGAAACCTTCGTTATCAATAATAATTGTTTTAGTCCTTTTTTCAGGAGTAATTGGAAGTTGTATGTGTAGGGGCAGCCTGGTATGGGGCATTTAGGAAAAGAGAAATACTCACCATGTTTTTCTGCTGCTTCCTTTGCTGCTAGGTAAAGTCCATACGCTCCTTTATAGAAGTTGCTTTCACGGTCCATATATCTGGATTCGATGTGGCATACATGGGAGTAGGCATCCTCGTGTTGCATTTTCAGGAACCTCAATCTTTTGTTCATCAGTCTCAAGGTCTCACAGGTTTCCTTGTCCTGGGTTAGTCTTGGTGATGATGGACGTGAATTGTTACATTCCATTTCCGTGGCCATTATTAAATTATTTCGTTCCGAGGTCGTCTCTATTATTAAGAAAAAAGTTAATCACCTTCGCAGAATAGCACTAAAAACTGGTGCTTGGGTGTGTGAAAAAACTAAAGTAGTATGAGCGAGTGTAGTAGACGTCTGATCAAGTCGAAGTCTCCCTCTCAATATGTTCTTCTGAAAAGAAAATGACAATTAAGTAGCTCGTCTACCATCGAGCTTGCGCTTTCCGAACTACTACTACTACACGCTTCTCGCACGCACGCAAGTTACGCTTTCATCAAGCGTCTAGGCCGCGAGAGCAGCCTTCAAGCTCGTGTCATGTAGTGAAGACTTGACTATTGATGGCTTTTACACTTTCGGTTGGGTAGCATAGGGTAGATTAGCAGCTATTGGTTGGAGGGTAAAATGAAGAGTACCTATTGACTGTTGCTGTTCTTACTGCTGAATTTTGTTGAAGTAGGGACTTTGCTTGTATGAGGCGGTAGGAAATCATAGTCCTTTTCCTCATTGGATGCAGGAAGGTGGAGGGGAGGTATCCTATTGGCTGCCCGTGTTGGCTGCGAATACTAAGGAGATTACATGCTTCTATCCCTTTCGGTGGTATTTATATCTGGCTTGGAGTGAAAATCTAAGAGTTTCGCCAAGGTTCTAGAAGGCTCTAGGCTATCTCGCTTAATATTGGTAATAGAGCTTCGATGATGGAACTTTCCAGAAACACCTATTTTTCGCCAAATCTCACCAAGTGATTACCAATAATCCCGCCAAAAGGTCGCCGCCAAATCCCTAGAAATGCCGGTTTTTTTCTCTTAACATTGCACGTGCGAATTTTGCCCAAACTCTGAGTATTTCCGATCTATCTGAGATATTTTAAGACAAATACAAATAATATTTACAAATTTGTAACAATATTAAATGTGCTTAAGTGCAAAGTTTGATTCTTTAATTAGAATAATTAATAACATCGGCCATCCCTCAAATCAGAAGTGGGATAGGGAATAGAATGTAAATTCAGATAAGTATGTAAGCACATTAGAGCTCAATTAGGATATAAAACTCATGATAGTGTAGGACTCATGATTAAACTGTGAACTGACTGTGAAAAAAAAAAGTGTTCCCATTATTGGATAATTGTGTGCTGACTAAAAGGATATAACTACAAGATATAGGTGAGTCAGATTTATTCTTATTTGCTAATTAAAAGATGGAGATTGACGATATTAATGTGATAAGAAATGCACCAAAGAATCTGACGAAAGAAAAAAATAAAACTTTACATAAGTTTACTTTTGATACAGTTGGCGATGCTGAAAATACGGAAAGAATAAGAAACTTCTCTGGTTTCAAATTCACAGTAAAGGACTCTAATTTTAAGTCTAAATTAAAAACTATTAATGATACTTTTTCATTACTCTTTTTGATATTCTGAATATTGCATTCCAAGGAACAAAAACTGAAATAATCGAGCGTATATTAGTTTTGGTAAAAGGTGTTAACTCACTCTATCAATATATTTAAAATTCGAACCAATCTGTATCGGAAAGCGAAACAGGAGTAGAAACAAAACAAACCCCATCAGTGCACTGTCAGAACATTAATGATTCTGCAGCGGTGATTATTCTGAAGAGCGGTGTTATGTTTATGGCGCCACTCGAAATCAGAACATCTCTCTACGCTTTTCAGATGTTGAAAAAGTGTCACTTCCTCTTTTAATGGTGAATTGCGTGAAAACATTTCAGTTTGGTTCGAGCAGTTTGAGAGCGCGGCGAACATGTTTAATTTATCTGACCTAAAAAGTTTATTTTCGCTAAACTATCGCTTGGTGGTAATGCTTTATTATTTGTGAGAAGCGAATTGAATATTACGTCGTAACAAGAATTAAAACGAGTATTGATAGATGAATTTGATTTCCTTACTAATTCAGCCCAGTTGCATGAAATGTTATGTAAACGTAAAATGAAAGAATCTGAATCTATACAGGAATATTATTTTATAATAAAAGAGTTGGGTAATCGAGGGAGAATTGAAGATACCGCTTTAATGCAATATAACAGGTCAATTGAAAAGTCCCCGGCCTGACACATAGATGGCACTAATAGAATTAAATCCCTATGTTTTTTAGTTAGCCCTAATTCTCAAAAGATGCGTGTATAAATTTGACAGCTATCGGATCATTAGTTTGAGAATTATAGCATTTTGAGTGAAGCAACTTTTGTTATTGTGAAAAAAATGGATAAAAAGAAATTTCGCGTGTTGATAAAATATTGCTTTTTGAAAGGAAAAAATACAGTTGAAGCAAAAACTTTCCTTGTTGCCAAGTTTCCGGACACTGCCCCAGGAAAATCAACCATCAAGAATTGGTATACTAAGTTTAGACGCGGTGAAATGAGCACCGAAGACGGTGAACGCAGTGGACACCCAAAAGAGGTTGTTACGGACGAAAACATTAAAAAAATCCACAAAAAGATTTTGAATGACCGTAAATTGAAATTGAATGAAATAGCAGACACTCTAAAGATATCAACTGAACGTGTACATCATATCATTCACGAATATTTGGGTATGAGAAAGCTCTGTGCAAAGTGGGTGCCGCGCGAGCTCACTTTTGACCAAAAACAACGACGAGTTGATGATTCGGAGCAGTGTTTTAATTATGTAATTATGATGAGAATATTAAATTTTGTTTTAATTGTGGTGGTAAAGGACATTTATGTAAATTTTGTTTTAATTGTGGTGGTAAAGGACATTTATGTAAATTTTGTTTTAATTGTGGTGGTAAATAACATTTATGTAAATTTTGTTCACATAAAAATAAAGGTTTAAAATGTTTCAGATGTCAAAACTTTGGGTATAAGGCGACTGAATGTTTGAAATTACCTAAGGAAACCAAACCCAACAATAACGTAACATCTCTCAATATTGTGAAACGAACATGTCTGTTTAAAATGGTTCGTATCGGTAATTTAAATATTAACTCATTAATAGATCCTGGAAGTCAAGCTACGTTAATTTCTAAAAATATATTTGAAAAATTAAATATTTGTGAACTGAATCAGTGTAATTCAATTTTATTGGGATTAGGAAAATGTAAAATAAAGCCCTTAGGTACATTCACGGGAGAAATACAAATAGATAACTTTAAGTGTTCTACTGACATATGAGTTATTGAAAATGGTATGATACCGCATAATGCTATTATAGGACTTGATGTAATTTTGCAAGGTGAAGTTATAATAAATGAAAATGGATTTACAATAAAAAATAAGTCTCCATGTGAAGAAAACAATATTTTATTAATTTTACCAGTAAACATTAGCTTTGACGGAATTGAAGAAAATATAGGTTACAACATTTAAAAATCCAATAAAAATGAAGTGCATCAATCTATATTAAATTACCAACCGAAGAAGATTAAATCAACTAACATAGAATTAAATATTTTAACTAAAAATAATGAATCAATATATCACAGACCGCGATGTTAACCTTATCCGGAAAATAAGTTAGTTGACGGTAAAGAAGTAATAGTTGTTCCCGAAAGTATGCAAACTGAAATAATTAAAAATGCTCATGAAAAGGGACATATGGGAATTAAATATACAGAGACACTTAGAAGATCATCATTTTATTCCTCAATTGAAACAAAAGATTGAATGACCAATAACTAATTATGTGCATTGTGTTCAAGTAAACGGTAAACAGGGAAAATAAAGGAATTCTTCACCCAATTCATAAGGATGATTTACTTTACTTAAGTATCGTCCAGATCCCCTTGGACTATTTGAAAGTACAGCAAAAAATATGAATAATCATCGGATTATAACTTGTGTAGAATTCATATGAACATGGTGTGTAATATAAACTATCCAATTATGCTTCATTTATTTGACTGTGAATCTACCAATTATGACTTTTTCCCGATTATGACTATTTCCCCCCAAACATGACTGGATTTATCTATGTTTTTTGAACACGTTGAAAAAAAAAAAGAAAGAGAAGAGAAAAGTGAAGCGGATAACAAAGCAAGACCATGGTACTTCATAGAGGATAGTGTTTTCCGAGGACGATGATGTTCCAAGATTGAGATAAATGCTGTTCGAATTATAAACTTGTTCCTGCTTTTGAATTTTCTCGTTAGAAAAACAAACTAATTGTTTTGATATTTATGCTTTGTATATATGTATATAAAGCACACACAAACATATATATATAAAACATATATAAAACACATATATAAAACATATATCATATATAAAACACCACACATATATAAAACATATATATATATGTTTTATATATACTCTTCTATATATATATAAACATATATATATAAAACATATATATATATAAACTATATATATAACATATGGGTTAAGGTCAGTATATTGTCAAGAACCACGCTCATTTAAGAGGAAAATGTTTGTTATATGAAAATTAAAGAAAGAGACGGACACACTTCTGCTGTAGCACCCTCGAGATCTCATCTATCTAAGTTGAGACGATTGGCGCTGTAAGCTTGCGTGCAGGTTACAATCCCCAATCGGCCTCCGAAGTATCACCTGACCTCGGGTGAGCCAGTAAAAGGTATAATTAAAATAATATATAGACGATCAATATTAACAAAATATAACACAATTGAAAATTGGAACATACTCACTTAAAGTTGATTAATCAATGGTTATATTAACAATTGGAAAATTCAAAAATTTAAGCTAATTCACAATATCTGAAAAATTGAGAAAGAAAAATTAGTACATAGAAAACACAAAATATGAAATTCACTCTATATTATAAAGAATAAGGGAAAAATGTTTTTCAAAGTTCGAGATGAAAATGTCTTTCATTAGTTCATCAGGTAATAGCATCATTGTCAATACTTGAGATATTCAGCACACGTACTGGTTTCGCTGGACAAAAGCCACACTTTGAACATCGTAAGTATCGTTCGGTTTGATTTTCGTTATCTTGTATGGACCTATATTTGGTTTCAGTTTGAGTCCTGGTCCTAATTGAGTACGTTTGATGGCGACAAGATCATGACGCTTGAAAATAGTTGCAGATTTTCGCGGGATTGTAATTTCTTGTTTTCATCTTGAACTTTCAGGATTTGTTGTTTAGTTTGTTTCTTAACATGTCTCGTTTATTGAAGAAATCAGCTTGGATGTCTTCGTTAAGTAAATTTGTGATATTGAGATCTTGTGCGTCTTCATTTTGACAACGAATGAAGTTTTGATCTTCATGGACATTTGTGCTATTTCATAATCAAATCTGTAAGTTGCAATGCCATCGCTTATTCAGTACACCGAAATCTTTTTTTTGTCATTGCAGAATGACGTTTGCAAGTCAGCTATTTTGAAATGTTTAGCCTAACAATAATGTTGAAATAATAGCTAAAACTTCAAGTTCATGCTGCATATTTGTTCGGCGTCTGATCGTTTTCTTACTCCATAAAATATATTGGGTGAAGAGCATTATCAGTCATTGTTTTCGGGTAAAATACATCCATAAACCATGGCTAACACTAATGAATTTCGGTATCAGCGTTCTGATTTATAAATGTTTAGAACAGGGGAAGATAAACATTGATTTGAGACAATTGAAATGTTTGTATTATCTACTCTAACTGAGCAAATTTAAATTCACGGTTTTCTTCAGTTCTGTTAGAGAATGTGCAATGATGGTGAAATTTAAAATGAACTTTCGAGAAATATCCAACAAGACGAAAAAGATTGTAAAGTCTTTTTGTTCAAGGAAATTAATAACAGCTTTGACTTTTTGGTGCACGGTATAATTTATCATTTTGAACAACATGACCAAGAGTGTCTGTTTACTCAAAAATTGCATTTTGAATATATCTAAGCCGTAAGAGGAATCGGTGTAAACATGTTGCAGAATCTTCGAGATCTTCTTTGTTTAGATTTTATAATGACATCGTCCATGTAAAATGTAAAACATGACCTTTAATAATCAAATCCTTAAACTATTGTTTTATGTACCGAAAGCCTGTTGGTGATGTACAAAGACCGAAGAGCACGTAGAAACTGAAATTGTCCATTATGTGTCTCGAAATGTGTATATCGTCAGCTATTGTTCTAATGCAAAAAGCGTTACGTAGATCAATTGTACTGACGCATTTGCATCTGTGAAGGTCATCAACGAATCATCTATTAATGTAAGGGATAGATTACATTTTACATGTTATGAGTTTCTATAATCGATACAAACTCTCGAGGGATCCGTCTTTTTCCTGACAAGCTAATGCTACTTGGCTGAAAATCAGAAACATGGCTCAATACCTTCACCAACCATTTCATCACTTGGTCGTCTGACATTTTTCTTTCAACAAAGGTAATCGTCGTGGTTTATGCGTTATTTTTGTCTCATTCTTTAGTGTAGACATCTGAATTAGTAGTTTCAGTTTTAATTGGCTTCTGGCTTGAAACCAAATTATGAAATATTTTCTTTGAATTTTTGAAACATGTGATCGATTTCAAGTTCTAATTTATCATTTGTTGGTTAGAATCGAATTGATCGGCATTTTCGTTTCAGTATCCAGAAATTTTGTAAATCTAACACAGTCTGAGTTGATTTTATTTCGGACTATTACTAAAATTTCCATTGCCAATAGCATCCCAGCGTCATAGTGTCATTATTGGCAACACAAAGTTGTTGTCAATTTATGATTATCTATTGTAAGTTCTTGTATACAGCTACCGATTGGTGTAATGTGTCCATTGCAAAAGCTGTAAGTGATCCATGAAATGTAGTTAAAAGGTGGTGAGCTGATTTTTATATGTATTTTCATTAAAATTGTTTTCTGACTACCAGTATCTAATGCAGTAAATGAATTATCATTAGTAACAGTTTTATATCTGGAGAGGTAATTATTTCCAGTAGACCCAGCATTATCAGTTCGATTTGGAATAAGTTTATTGGTACACTTTGCAGAAATATGACCAAAACTTTACAAACACATTTAAACCTTTATGTTTGTCGGGACAGAAACGAAATATGACCAGACATATTACAATAAAAACAAGTTATTTGTTATTGCATTATCATTTGGATTTCAGACCTATGAAAGTATGTTTTGAGTTCATGCCACGTCCTTGACTGGTGAAATTTGTTCTCGAAATGGTTTTATTTTATCACTGTCTATTTCATAAATACGAAGTTTCTCTTTAAATTCTGGGATAGATTTAGCACCGTATAAAATAGCTTTATTTGATGGGTAATCATGTATGCCGTTTATACAGTATTTAAATAATGAAGATTCATCTTCACTGGAAGTATACAAGTTTTCTAATTGCAGTAAAACTTATACGAAAAGATTCTTTTGACGTAATTTATGTCTACTTCACATCTATGAATCTCAGCAGAATTTAGTGTTGACGGAATTCTTCAATAAACATTTTAAACGAAAACCAATGTGGTAAGATTACGTTGCGTATATAAAAACTCTTTGCCTGACCTTCAATCAAAGTTTTAGCGAATATTATTTTGCTAATTTCAACGATGGGAAAAAGAAAGTTCTCACAGTCTTGGACCATTACTTTATATCATATGCATCAGAACCAGAACTTTCTGATGTGAATTTCGAGATCTTTCAAAACAAAATAATGAAGGGTCGAAAGTATTAGCAGACATGTTATGATTCAAAGCCGGAACATTACAGCGAGGAAAGTAGGATTTTTCTGCTTGCGTCATCAAATTTCAGAGTCACTATTTAACGATTTAGAGTTCAAGCTTGCAATTCGGTAAATTCGATAAGAGACTGAAAAGTCTGGAGTTCTTCTTTACTACCGTTAGTGTATCAGACCTAACACATTTAATACACAAACTAAATCATTTATGGAAGAATCGAATATTACTTTCTTACAATCTTCAATATTGAAATCATTGGAAATGAGGAAAACTTTTCAATTTTCTTTCATTACTGTCAAATACATCGTTAAATAATATACTGTTTAACAACTTAATTGTTTTAATATTTCATAAACTTTGACACAATAGAATATCATTAAGGGTAATCATCTTTATATAGTTCGAGTAGCACAGTCACTGAATAAAGCTTATTTTCATATATAGAATTGAAAGTGAGAGTGCCACCTCTTTTCAGCAATTGAACATATCCAACAATGGTATATCAATTGGTAATAAAACATAAACCGTCTGTTAGTATTCTTTAGCGTTGATGTTTAGATTCTGCAACAAGTTCAAAGGAATGGTGGCACAACAACAACAAATTTGGATAATAAGTGCCGTCTGCGCTTCAAAATTCTCGATTTTCGTAACTTGGTATTAATAGGGTGCGTCTGCATAAAACTCGCAAAGTCAAAAATAAGCACCATCTGTACTCAGACAAATTATTTCCTGTACCGTCTGTACACTAGCGTCATTTTCAAACCAGTTCCGTCAGCCAAACCGTTAGCCTGTTCGCGTTCTAGTTGCAGATTTCATTTTAAATTTTAATTTAACTTTAAACAGTGGTTCATTTGCCGAGCCCCCATTGCGGGTGGCGTCAGTATATTGTCAGAATACGCTCATTTAGGAGGAAAATGTTTGTTACATATGAAAATTAAAAGACGGAACGCATCTCTAGTGCTTACACCTCCTTCACAACCATCTAATCTCAGTTGAAGTGGCTGCTGTAGTGCAGCCAGGACAATTCCCAACATATATATATACTATATATATACATATATATGTATGTATATATGTATGTATATAATAAGCCAAAGCATTTTAACATTTAGCAAACAAAACAAAACAACCCAGACAAAAATTATATGGAGGAATAACCAAAAATGAAATAAAAATTATCGAAAACTAAAACTTATGAAAATCGCTCAATCAAAATTTAGAAATTAATTACAAAAGAAAAGTAAGCTAAGTTCAGGAAACATGAATATGTTTCCTATACTTAACCTTTATAAACAAATGAATTTAAAAGTATTTCCGCTTAACACTAAATAATTTTAAAAGAAAAGTGTCAGATGAATGAAACCAATAATTATAACATATGTTAAGAAAACTCATGTCTTTCATAATGAATTATCAAATGAGCACGTCATCATAGTTGTAAAATGAAACAATTTAATTCCGTCAAAACAGAAGTATATTTAATCTTTTCACATTAAAAATATAGTGAAATTAATACATAAATAAAAAGTACAAAATTAAAACAATTACTAACAAACGAATCTCTTCAACATTTCTCATAAGTACGTTAAACTTTCTTCCACAACCACAAATAATTAATCAACTGAATGCATATGTTTGATTGATTAAACAGAAAAACAAAAACAAAAATGTTTATATAAATTTACTTATCTGAAATATAAACAAATCTTACATAAAAACTGGTTATAAATTTTAAATGTACACTTTATACATTTGTGATATACATGCAACGATTAACAATTTCAAAGAACATTGGTTTTCATATCTTTTAGGACTCTTACCGTCAGAATTTCTCCACATCATCGCACGTGAACCAGAGGAGATAGCAAACGACTACGACCACGTAAAGAACTTCTAGCAAAGATTTAAATTAACCAGAAAGTTTTTGCCAGCTATTTACCGCATCCAAAAATTTATAGCCACACTTGGACAATTTTATCACGAACTTGCAACATATTTTGACGGATGGACATCAGGGTTTTAAAAATCGAATCTTTTGAAGAATTAACTGATCATCTCAGATCAAATGAAACGTAGAGCTTACAGACTTTAAGCAACATTTTCCTGAACGAATGGATAACGATAAGTATACGCCAATTAGCAGAAACGTTCGAAGAGTATGGGAGGCAATCAGGAGAACATTAAATCAAAGCCGGATGTACGCATTTTAGGGAAAACAAGATTTTCAGAGCTTCAAGAAACGTCAGTTTGAATCATACGAAAGTTCGAGCAGGATAGATCAAGTTGGAAAGTTGCAGCAGCCACTAGTTACAATCGACATCACGATGCTCCAATCAGTCACGGAAGTTATGAAAATCACGTAAACTTAAATCGATGGATCGAAATCAATTACGGGAAAGAGTATTCAATTCAAATGTTTCTAATCACACTCAAACGAATTACTCCAGGTTTAGAAGATTCAACGATTCTTGAAGAGCTAAATACAACCAGCCGAAGAGAACTACAAATTTCACGAGAAACAAGCAAGCCTATGGCAGCATGTACTATGAGAGAAGAAAATCTACACGCCAAAGAAATAATGTTTGGAAACAAGAAAATTACTGCGCTTATCGACACCGGAGTACCGTCAGTCTACTACAGCACCAACCAGAAGAATC
>BMAW01026593.1:730954-768634 GCA_019974015.1 Nephila pilipes
CTGCTGTTACGCTGCCCGAAGTCGTTCCTTTCTTTCCTTCAAGGCATCCCCTGGAGGCCATCTTTCATGTGTGGGATGCACGCCCACACAAAGTTGCGCGGACTCTGTTCGAGACTTCTCTGTTCTCAGGTCCACGCAACTCTTCCCTTGGCCTCCGACCAATCACCGGATATGCACGCCTATTGAGAAGCACGTGTGTGGGGATATGGAGCCACGCGCGGAAGTCCCCTCGGCCGTGATCCGGCGCGTCCTGCCTTAAAGACGAACTGGCTTGCGCAGCACACAAGGAGATATGTGAATCTCTCCTCCTCAAGCAGATATCCAACATCTGTTTCCTAATCTCCCCCATGCCATGTCGTATAGTTGCTGTTAATTTATTGCAGCGCGCATGGTATTGCTGCAACCAAATTGCCTCCTGATTTCTTTGGGACGCTTAATTTGTTCTTCTTTGTTTCGAAAATCTCCCCCACTCACGGCTACTCCAGACTGGAAGCACAAGCCTCCGTTTCTGCATTAACTCATTTTGATCCTGATGATTCTCCTTTCCATGGTGTGCTTGCATTTCTTCATTAAACAAAGCAGCATATATTATATATATATTATATATATATATACATATATAACACATATTAAGCGGATCGGGCTGATGTTACCACACCTCATTCTTAATCAGTGAATCAAACATACTGCAACTGGGGCTAATACTCTGTTCAACCTGATCGCCTCACCATCAGCGTTAATAAAGCCCGTTAACCTCCCCACCATCGGGATCTGCGACATTTCCCACAATAACAATATTTCTTCCAAGTCGGGAAGTTTGGTCTGTCCTTTAATTCCAAACCGTCTGAACCTGCCCATTCATACGAGACATCAACAGCGTATGTCTTCCCTGCTTCTTTGATGACCTCCCATCCGACTTCCTCCCTTTAAGAGCCGGGTCCCCTTGAGGTTAGCAGGCGCAGGCAGGGCTGCCATCCCTCCCATGATCAAGGCGTTCTCTCGACAAACATCTTCTTTATCCCTGGGAGTGCGCCGATGATTGATGACCCAGCCTCCTTTCTTCTGATCCCAACTGTAAACGTCCCAGCGAAGTACCAAAGCCTCTTTCGAAAAAGTGTTTTCAGACAAATCATGAAATTTGAAAGACTTCCACTGTTGAAAATTATGTATCTGTGCTTTTTCGAATACAAGATATCATTTGCATATTTAGAAAATTATTTTTTAACCTTTCAAATGCTCTATAAGAATCGGAATCTTTTCGTTAATTTCGTTTTCTAATTTAAATGAAAAACTGAGAAAACTTATGTTTATTTATAATATGAGAGGGAAAAACTCTCCATAAACCAAAAAAAAAAAAGTTCAATGTTGTTATGGTAATATTGTTTTCTGTTAGATTAGTGTTCTGTGAAATTCAACCGCAATATATATTCTTTGAATTAATTATAATTTTGAGCTAATATGTATACAACGCATTGCTCTCAAATTTCAGCTCTTATTATGTTAAAAATTTATTCAAGAACTATGGCTGAAAATTGAAAATATACGATTATAATTTTTAATAACAAAATTAGCAAATGTAACCGCTCATAAACTGTAAAATTCTACCCAGATTAATATCAATAACATAGCTAAATTATAAATTAATTTAATTACAATTTTATGCTATTTGTTCTCATTCATCATTTCATTCATTAAACTATTTGTTAAGTTATCTGTTTAGTCCGCTGTCACTTTTTTACAGCGTTTTTCTGAATTTCACTTGGTGTGTGTGTGTGAGTGTGTGTGTGTGTCATCAAATTTTCGATCGTTAATTTAACCAACTTTCCATCAAGCTAGAGCTTTGAAATTTTGGGAATCGTTCGTACTCGCCTAACAATGCAATATTTAGACGTTTGTGGCAAGTTTTAACTAATATTTCAATAATTTTAATAAGTCAAAATATTCTTTCCTTTCGGCGCTTTTAGGATTGAGGAAACAATTTCTTTCCCCCTCTGGGAGCACCGGGCACTCCCCACGCAGCATGCGGTATCGTAAACCTTTTGTACTCACAAAGGGGAGATACTATCTCTCCTTTACTATCTCCGAGATTGTAAGGGTTGCTGACTTTTAGTCAGTAATCATTCGCAAGAAAGAAAGTTTCCAATATTTGGCGCCGTATCTTATCACAATAATTTTTTCTGAATTCTGGTTCCCATTCTTTTTTTAATAGAATGACTTACAAACTTTCAAATGCATGTTTTGATTTTATGAGTATTATGAATTTTTTAATACTCTCACAAATGTCTCTTTTTAAGTGAATTTTAAAGTTAAAAATAACTAACAGTTTTAACTAATATTTCAATAATTTTCTCTAATAAACTTTGCCACCATATAAAAACGTTGTTTTTAAAAACGTTGGTTTTTATATGGAATTTTTATTATTATAAAGGATTATTGTAAAGCCACTAGATGGCGCTCTTCTTCCTTGAAAGTGGAGGAATTTTTTTTTTTTTTTGTACATTTCGACAAGCCGAGAAATTGAACGGTTGTTAATTCGCTGATAAGTACTAGAATCAATATAGTTTGGAATTTAATAAATATTATTTTTCGTTTAAATGGTCTGTCGCAGTTGATTGATTGAATTTTTATTACTTAAATTAATAACATTTTGTTCCGCCGAGTCGGAACCAGAGATAAATGTATTTTTTTGGTTATAGTGTTCCAATAGGAAAGTTCGCATGATAGTCCTTGGATATTGGTGTCTTCGCTTTAATGCCCATTTGAGTGTTTTATTGTGGTTTCTAGTGTAGATATTTTACTATGTCTTCAAATATAACTGCTCTTAATCGAAAGAAGGGCAATGATAAAATCTATATTACAAAATTAAGTAATTGGAAGGAAACAAATGATCCAGCGGATATTGCTGCTCATTTAACTGTGCTTGAAAAACTTCAGAAGTTCAATGATCCAAAGATGAAGACAATTATCCGCTTGGCTTGGTTTAGTACCCAAACAATATTCGAGTGGAGGCAAAGAAAAATTACTTAGTATAAGTAAGAGAGGTGATAGTGATAGGTAAAATTTCGCTAAGCAGCCTTTTAAGTCAGGAACGTAGTAACGTAATGATAAATATCTTAAATCAAGTGGTCGGAGAAACTAAGAGCTTTGATATTTTGAATCTGCAACGGATGAAGAAATTAATGAATTTGAAATTTCATTAGCTGAGATGGATTCGGATATACAAGATTTATAGGTAATATATCCAACCCTACTACAGAACTGTAAAATTGAAAATTTAAATTCAAATGACAGTATTCATAGTTGTATTAATGCTGAAGAAATTCCAGCCTCTGCAAAAATAACAGTTAAATTGCCAGAAATTCCACTTCCTGAGCTTTCTGGAAAAATTGATGAATGGAGTTTTTTGAAATTCAAATTCAAAGTTTAATTGGAGGTAGTAAAGACTTTTCAGAAAGTCAAACATTGTATTATTTTCGAGCACCTTTAAAGGGTGGAACTAAAAATATTGAAACTTCTGATGATACATTCCAATCGCCTTTTAAAGCTCTTGACGAACGTTATAAAAACAAAAAATTAATAGTTGATAATCATATTAAGAATATAATTAATTATGATAAATTTACTCAAGATTCGACAAAAGATTTAAGAAAATTTATTGATTGTATTACAAAAAACTTAAGAGCCTTAAAAGTATTAAATTATGAGAAAGGTAAGTTATTGAATGTGTAACTGTTAAATATTATTTAACAAAAGCTAGCTATAGAAACACGTAAGGAATACGAATTGTCACTTGTTACCACTGAAGCTCTAGATTTTGATGACTTAATAGAATTTCTATAAAAAAAGATCTTTAGTTTTAAGTAATATTAGTCTTCATCCGTCCGTTAGGTCAAAATATTTTGAAAAAGGAAACAATGATAAAACGCTATTTGTAAGATCTTCAGGTATAAATTCTGACTCATGTTTATTATGCAAGAATGTTTATGCCCTATACAAATGTGAATCATTTCTTAACTTTATTCTAGAAAAATATATTCATTTGTTAGAAAAAATAATCTATGTTTGATTTGTTTTGGTCTACAGAAAGTTGCCGCTCAAAATTTACTTGTGTCACTTGTAAATCAAAACATCATTCGTTACTTCATAAGAATGAGTTTTAGGGAAGAATCAAACGGGAAGTTCCGAAATGCCCACTGAGGAGGCAAATGATCCTAAAGAGAGACATCCTGTTTTGCATCGGAAAAAGAAATAATTCGAGATAAAAACCAACGTTTTTATAAGGTGGTAAAGTTTATTAAAAAAATTATTGAAATATTAGTTAAAACTGGTCGCAAATATCTAAATATTGCATTGTTAAGCAAGTAAGAACCGTTCCCAAAAATTCAGAGTTCTAGGTTGATGGGAAGTTGGTTAAATTAACGATTGAAAATTTGATGACACACAAACCAAGTGAAATACATAAAAACGTTTTAAAAACGTTAAAACTAACTAAAATTAATTAATTCATACGGTAAATTAAATGATTGGAATGCAGTTTAACCCAACCATTCTAGGGGGTGACAAGAATTATTTGGCAGTATTTTGCCAAATACAGCTACCCTGGTCCGTTTTACGGACTTAACGTTCAGCCAAAAAAAAAAAAAATCTCCAAGTTTGGTGCCAATTTTTAAAATCTCTCTAAGTGGTTGTGCCAAACTGCACTATTAAAGAAAATATTAGTTGAAACTTGTCGCAAATATCTAAATATTGCATTGTTAGGCGAGTAAGAACGATTCCCAAAGTTTCAGAGCTCTAGCTTGTTTGGAAGTTGGTTAAATTAACGATCGAAAATTTGATGACACACTCACATCAAGTGAAATACATAAAAACGTTTTAAAATAGTATTAGCTACTACTGTTGCTTATATTTCTGACAGGAGTGGTCCTTTACAAAGGCAGCATGTGTTGTTGTATAATTTCAAATTTTGCAGACTAGCTGGGTTTGAAAAAACTTAAAGTTAACATTCCGATTTTAGGTCTTTCTGGTTGTGCGGTTAATATTAAAAAGAAAATAAATACTTTAATAGCAAACGAAGACACATCTTTTTCTGATGGATTAGATTTTTTGATAGTACCAAAGATCACCGACTTGTTACCAATAATAAAACAAGATATTTCAAGCTTAGAAATTCCATCAAACATTAAATTAGCTGATCCATTTTTTTGAGCCTAGACATATTGACTTATTGATAAGAGCAGAGCTCTTCTTTGAGTTACTAATGGAAGGTAAAATTGCCATTCCTGCTCACTCCTTAACATTTAGGAAATAATTTTTGAATACATATGTACTGGTGCCATAGAGGACTCTCCAGAAACGCAACATCGTGCATTACTCATTCAAGAAAATGCTATAGAATAAAAACACCAAGAAGGTTTAGTGAACTGGAATCGGTTTTAGATTAACCCAGCTCAAAATGTAAAGAAGAAATGGAACGTGTAGAACATTTTTAGACACAAACACCAAAGAGATGAAAGTGGAAAATTCATTCCACTTCATATAAAAGAAAATTTAGAATTAGGGGAAATCCTTGAGAATTGCAAATAGAAGATTAAATAGTTTAAGGAAGCGTTTGTATTCTAATCCGGAAACGTATACCCCTCTACTCTAATTTTATGGAAGAGTATAAAAAGTAAGACATGTGAAGAAATTAAAGGATGCTTCTTCACATCATTTAAAATATGGTCATCATGGGGTTTATAAAGCAGATAGCAAAACTACAAAACGAGTAGTTGGGGGCTCTTCAGATTTTGCATTGATATGTTGAATGAATCTCAGACGAGTCTTTTGCTAGGCGTCAAACGAGAGATTTTCGGATCATTTCTCCTTTTTGCATACTGCCCCTTAGAGCACTTTTCAGTGCTTGGGCCGTATGGTTTACCATCCTCATATTGTGCTCCTGACATGGCATCGAACATGAACACAAGTGAAGCGCTCAGCGATCCACACACCTTTCTCCTCCTTCGACCGCAAATGCTGTAGAAGAAAAGGCGAATGGCGAATCTTCGGTGAATCCTGCCGCAACTGCTGTAGGGCCTATGACTGATTCTCTGCTGACGGATGCTTCCCAGGAAGACGCAGAATTATTCTTCACAAAACACGCTGAAGAGATCAACATGTTCATTGATCTCAGAGATGCATATGCACTCTGCGCCAAAAGGCTTTCTGCTGCTTCAAATAAAAACCCTGAAGAATTCACGAAGGCGCGTACTGAACTGAGTGTGGTCTACACTTAGCTCACAGCTGTTAAGGCCAAGCTGCAAGTGCCTATATTTAAACTTCCGGTAAATATTGAAATACTGGACAAGATCGTAAACAAAGTCCAAAAGAAAATCGAGAAGGCTAAGAAGGAAGCCGGAAAAAAGAAGGAAACAACACCAAAGGGAGTGATTCCCGCCTAAACCGCGGCAAAGAAAAGTCTGAAGCGTGCCGCAAATGCAGACGGTTTTCAACTACCGCCTTATTCTTATACTTCTTTATTATATTCTTATACTTCTTTATTATATTCTTATACTTCTTTACCAACAGTCCAGACTACCCCCCCCTACTACTAGTTCCAAAGTAGATGAGGATATTAGTGAGGAAGAGGACGTCTGGGATCCAATGCCTACCACCACAACTAAGCCTGAAATTCCACCTTTTTTTCATTACTCCCAAGAGAGATTGGACGCAGCTCCTCTCCTTTGCTCGTCTTGAAGCGCCCTCGCTGCAGAGCAAATTAAGGCGCCGCTTCCTCCGTCTTGCTGTTGGAGACGAAAATGAATACCGTAGACTTGCCACTTTCTTACTTATAGAAGATGTCGAGTTCAAATAGGCAATTGAAATTAATTATTCGTGGCCTACTATCTTCTACCGAATTAGACGCTGTGAAACAGGAAATCGAGAGCAACGGTTTCCAGGTTCACAAAATTTCCCGACTGACGAAATTTCAATCAAAGGCTCCAATGCCTTTGACATATTTTCAGATAATTAATAACCTACCTGCCGGATAAATCTATCAATTGACAGAAATGTTTGGTACACAAATTAGTATTCAGACCTATCGGAGAACTAAGTGCCCCTCTCAGTGCTGGAGCTGTCAGGTTTTTTTTTCACTCCTCTGAAGTTTGCCACCTCCCAATTAAGTGCGTAAAGTGCGCTGGATCTCATAGGGCAAGTCATTGCCCTAATGACTTCGAAACTCTTTTGGCTGTGATAACTGTGGTGGAGGAGCATGAGGCGAATTGGCGCCAATGCCCCCGATTCCCTAAGTGCAAAAATTCACTCCCTAAAAATAATTCAAATAAAAATTCTAAGAATCCCACTCCCAAAAACTGTTACCAACAACTAGCGTCCTGTGGAAAGTTACCGACAGACCACTCTCCAAATTTTTTACTCCCAAATTGTCTTCGGACAAATCCAGGAGCAACCAACTAGCCATATTCCAAATTTTCCCCCCCTCCCCCCAGCAACGGAAATTTCTCTGAAACTTTCCGTGCTGTGGTATCAATCGTGAATGTTGATGAGTAATTATTTGCTCGGGCATTCAGGGAGTGTCTCCCCTCCCTCCACCGAGTCACGGCACTGATGACAAGGCCTGCATTATTTTCGAGGCCTATGTCGCACTTAAGCACGGGCGCGCTTATCGCGCCCTACCCCAACATTAAAATTGAATCGTGACGTGCGCGACATTTCAATTGGTTTCTGGAGCGCAAATGGTTTGCGTTCCAAAATTGATGAAGTAAGAGATTTCATCTCAAAACATAATCTTGATCTGTATTTGGTTCAGGAAACAAAAATCCAGCCGGGGCACGAAGCCCAGATCGCCAATTATCGTCTTTACAAAGACGATAGTTTTACTTTAACTCCTCGTATTGACGGAGGCACCACTATATACTGTAAACGAAATAATGAACATTGCAGGGTCCTCTTGTGGAGGGTACAGTATATAGATGCTATTCCTATTGAAATCAAAATTAATAATCACCCTCCCCTGCGAATAGTTTCTGCTTATATTCGCAGAACCCCATTAAATAGACATCAGTTTCCGGAGGAGAATTTTATTAAAATTCTTAATTCTGGTCAAAAAGCGATCATTGCTGGAGGTATGAATGCCTGTCATAAAGACTGGCACGATACATACTTTCGGCCATAAACTGAAAAATTTGATAAGAACTCCAAATGTTTGGGTTGTCGCACCGTATATCCCTACACATTTGAACCCTCTCTCCCGGCCGGGGGCGGAGGTTTCTATTATTGATCCTGCTATCTTTAAAAATATTCCTTTTAATTATGATAGCAGAGTCATTTATGATCTAAATTCTGATAATTTATAAGTCATTTTGACTCTGAATTCAAACTCTGCTTTTATCAAAATTCCAGAGCAACACTCTACCAATTGGGAGAATTTAAGATTTATTTTAAATTCTAAGCCCCTTCCCATTCCTGAATCCTCCAGCAATGCTGATATTGAAAATTCTATCGACAAAATTGGTGACATTATTTCTGAGAAACTTGTGGCGGCCTCAAAACCAAAATTTAAACCATCTCCTCTTCGACTCCCTATCGAAATTAGAACTAAAATTCGTCACAAAAATTATCTACGGAGAGTTTGGCAAAGGACTAGGGATCAGGTTATTAAAATTGAACTCCGTGCAATCAGTAATGAGATATCGAGAGATATTAAACACTTTTCCCAGTCCAGATGGAAAAAAACACATTGAAGGCCTCTCGCCTGATACAAACACTCTTTAGACGGAAACCTCCCGACTCAGAAAGCCTTTCCATACCATTCCGCTCCTGAGGGGCTTTTTAGGCAGTATTGCTATAGCTCCCATTGAAAAGGCGGAAATTGTAGCGAAAAGTCTTCAGAAACAGTTTGAACCAAATGCTGAAGAGATTCATACTAAACGAAATTCTCAGAACATACTAAACGAAAAGTCCAAATATTTTTGGCGTCCCCCACCTGTCTAGACCTGAACCCTGTCCAGGCTAGCGAAATTTTGGACTTTATCAAAACAACTAATGTCAAAAAAGCACCGGGATTGGATTTTATTAAATCGCATCCTTAAAAATCTCACATTAAAATTTATTTTTTTTAAGATGCTCTTCAATTTTTCGATGGAGAACTGCCATTTTCCCAAGGCTTGAAAGACTGCCGTGGTGGTCCTAATTATCAAGTTGAATTCTGATGATACAAATCTTCAAAATTATCACCCCATATCGTTACTCATCTCGTTGAGCAAAACATATGAACATGTTATTCTGAATTGCCTGGATCAATTCTGCTTAGCCAGGAATATTATTATTCCAGAGCAGCATGGCTTCGTCCCAAAGTGATCTACAGTAACTCAGTTACTAAGGGTCACTGAGAAGGTCCAAAATAGCTTTTCCTATATAAAAAAAAAGTTCTGCAATTCCAGGAATATTGTTATTCCGGAGCAGCATGGTTTTGTTCCCAAGTGCTCTAGAGTAACGCAGTTACTTAGAGTTACTGAGACGGTCCAGCAAGGCTTTTCCAATAACAAGGACACGGGTATGCTTTTTATCGATATTGCCAAAGCTTTTGATAAAATTTGGCACAATGGGCTTATTTCCAAGATGAGGCGACTTGGTATTTCGGACCAATTAATCAAAATTATTCCCTCGTTCCTGAACTCTCGTAGTTTCTGGGTCCGAGTTGAAAATGCAGTCTCCTCCCCCAGACCAATTCTCAGTGGCGTACCACAGGGATCGATTTTAAGTCCAAAAATCTTCTCCTTGTACGTAAATGACATCCCGAAGGCGTCCAACATACATTTGGCGATGCATGCCGACGATACTGCCATCATGTCCCAAGACATCTGTAATCGGGAAATTATTGCAAGATTGCAGAAATATATCTCTCGATTACAGCTTTGGCTCATTAAGAGCGATATCGGTTAATGAAAAAATTCTGAATAACACCCATAGATGGCCCTGAGTATTCCAAGGTATTTCGCTCGTTGTATCTGGAATATCCAGCTTGAGCGATAAATGTGTCTGCCTCGAAGTACAAAGATCAATTAGGGTAATAGGGGGAACATTATGGAGTTTCACAGCTGTAAAGTTGAAAGAGCCAAAGATTTATTTTGTCTATTACTTGAGTTATGTCTCTCTCTCTCTCTTTTTTGAAGGGGATGTGTGTGTATGAATCTAAAGTTTCTTTTCTCCTAGTATTAAAAGCGCTTAAGATTAATAAGTATGTAAAATTTATTTATTTTTATAAGGAAAAATAATAATAGTAAAAAATAACAAGAAATAAATAATACAGGAAAAATTATAGTGAATAAAAATGTAAAACAATAAAAAGAATGAGGAGAGTTGTCAGGCATTTATCAGAAATAGCACTCTGAAATGTTGCCGTATAATATTTTCGAAGATATTTAAATTTAATTTATAAAAGCAATCAATATAATGATTATTATTTAACAGCTTACATAAATACATTTAATCAGTATAAATGTTGTAAAACAAAATTTGAATATTATTTTATCATGTCAAATCTAAACTAACTGTATACTTAAATTTTATTTCTACTAAATAGACATATTGCGATTGAACTATGTATTCTATTAATCATAATTGTTCCTTGAAATTAAACTTACCTTATGGGTAACTCCTCATTTTTTCAGAAATTTAAGCAGAAATGAAGTATAAGTAATTGTGGAAAAACTGTGGATCTTTTTCAGTCATATTTAATTTTTCAAAAGCTCTCTCTCCTCCCCTCCCCCACAAAAATTGTTCAATATAAATTTTTAATAGTTCACTTCTTTTCGTTTTATTACCTTAATAGTTAAATTTGGAAAATATATATTATTATCATAATACATTTGTTAAAAAAACAAATTCCGGACAGTAAAGGGGAGCTTGCATCTATTTCAGGTTTGAAACTTTTATTTTTTGTTTTGTCTTTAACTTTTCAGATTTCTTTTTATATTAAAATATAAAAATATTTCTTTCCATATGCTACGAACAACACCTTCTGAGTAAGACCACAGTACCAGAGAAAGTTCTTTTAGAATTTTAAGCAAATAATTTTTTATATTGATGCCTGTTTCCACAGAATAAGCAAATATTATTGATGTAAATAAGAAATTAATAATCTTTAATTCATTAAATACTTTGATTTATTTTGTGCTTATTAACATCGAACGTAGAAGCAACAAGAGGGCTTTCAGCGATAGACCACGCAATTTTAAACCTCTGTTAAATGACGAGGATGACACTTGAGCTGACATCCCCCTCTCCAAACTTCCTTCTAATCCTTTATTTTTCGTTATTAATTCAGTACACATATTCAAATACATCCGTAACAATTGGATTAAGCAAAAATATGCATTTTTATTTTCCAGATTTTGAAGGTCATAATAAGTTTCCATTATTAGAAGCAAATTTCTCTACACTTAAGCAACGATATGATATAGAAAATAATAATTTAGCAAAGTTTGCTTATGGTTTAACTTTAAAAGCTTTATGTCCTTCAAATCTTGAAAAACAAAATGTGAAACTCGTGCTTAAGATATTTAATAACTTTGTTATTCAAGGGCTTCAACAATTAGGAGAGCAACATAAGCTAATAAATTATGAAACAACATCAAATTTTATTTCTTTAATTTGTAGATGGTGGAAAATTGTTAATGTTAAAACAACTGTAAAGGGACAACATCTGATGATCCTTATCAAAAACTGATTACTTTATCACCAGATAACAAATGATGTGAATTCTTATAAAAAATTTTATTTGGTTAGTTTCATGGAAGGAAAAAAAATGTACAATTGGTATCTGAACTAAAGAAACACGTCTTGCTTTTATTCATACAACATATGTTTTACAATGCTTTTTACAATATCCATATGACAAGATTGAACAAACGGCTCTTTCAAATATTTCTTTTTTAAAATGTGGCTCCTAAAGATAGTGCAAATAAAAGATTATGTTATTAACTTCTCACTTAAAAGCAACACGATGAATATTGGCGACGCACCTCACAATTATGAACCCCAGTTAAGTGACCAGGAGCACACTTGTGATCTGAAAGTCTACTCTCCATTCTTCCACATTACGCCAACGTGATAATTTGGAGCCTCTACAGATGTAACGTACATCAACTCCTCTATAACATAAGACACAGTTTACACAATGCGTGGTTCTTAAATCAAATAACGTCAAAATGTAACCAAAAAAGTTAGCTGAAGGGGAAAAAAAGGGCAAGAATCAAAACAGTTTTATTTTCTCTATCGCGTTTCATCAAATCGCGATATTTAAAAGACTTCTACAATTGAAAATTATGTATCTTTGCTTTTTCGAATTTAAGACATCATTTGCCTTTTTAGAAAACTAATTTTCAATCTTTCAAATGAATCAGAATTTTTTCTTTAATTTTTTTTTTCGGATTTAAATAAAAAATACTTATGTTTAGTTATAATATGAGGGGGGGAGGAGAACCCTCTGATAAACCAAAAAAAAAAAAGTTCAATTTTGTTATGGTAATACAGTTTTATGTTAGATAGCTGTTCTGTTAAATTCAACTGCAATAGATATTCTTAGAATTAATTATAAATCTGAGCTAATATTTATAAAATATAATGCCCCCAAACTAGAGCGCTTCTTATGTTAAAAAGTTATTCGAGGACTTGGTTAGGAAATTGAAAATATCCGATTTAAATTTTCAATAATAATAATAAAAAAAAAGGCGAATGTTACCGATTATTAAGTGGGAAGTTCTACACTGATTGATATATTACATAGATTAATTATCGATTAATTTAGTTAAAATTTTACTTGATTTGTTTCAGTACACCAGTTACATAAATATAAGTTATATAAAGCTTTTCTCCCCTGTTACTGAATGAATCATTTATGATCAATGCAATATTTGTTACAGTAATCATTTGGTAAAAATTGATTGACAAGAAGGAGGATCAAAAATAGAGAAGCATCGTTGGGGTATCCAGGGGGTGCGTCACCCGTCTTCATCAAAGAAGTTAAAATCCAAATGAAATAAAAAGAGCACAAGGATGTCTTGGTGTCTTGTATTTGCTTAAAAAAGGCAAGTTTCTGAGGCGATAAAGGAAAACAAAATATAACAAGTGTTGCAATAGACAAAAAAAAAAAAAAAAAAACACGCAGAGATAATAGATATATTTTATTTTTCTGTGATTATCAGCTTATAACATCAATGATTGGGCTTCGAAATGGTTATATTTTTAACGAATGTAGAAAGCGCATTTCCACAGGATTTAGTTCAGTTTTCTTTATGGAAAAAGTATAATAATTTTGAAAAGATTATGAGAAGATGAGATTGAAATGCAAAAATATTAATTGATCTATATAATCTTTTGATAATATACATATTTACCAAAAATTTAAGAATATATAATGTATACTTATAATTACATTTATGACAGAAATAACAGATTACAAATATAATGTATATTTACTATAATTTCTTATTTACAAGTTCAAATGATGTTGACCTCGAAAGATTGAAATTTATTTCTAGTTTTTTGCTACCAATATTCATTTATTTTTTTTCATTCTTCTTTGTATGCCAATATTCTAAAAGAAGAAAAAACCACAGTTGATTGAAGCAATATTTTTGTATTTTGTTTCTTTCATACGAATACTATGAATATTATTGAGCGGTTAGATATTTTATCTTATGATTCTACAACACATTACAATGAAATTGAAATATGAAAACAATGTATGTTACGCAATGTAAATTATATGGAATCCAGCTTAAGTAAGAGTATTTTATTAATATTTTTTTCAGTGGCTCTAGACTTAAATTTTGTGAGATGCTTAATTTAATTTGAAAATATAATAATAAATAAATAAAAGAAATTAAGTTAAATAAAAAAAATAACTTTTGCTGGAATAAACAAATTAATTCAGTGCATCTTAGTGACTGAATTAAAATTTCACATTTATACTTCACGAAATAATAATTTGTATTTTGTTATATTTTTTAAAGGTTATAAAGAAAATTTAAGTAAATATTAATTGATTTTAGAAATGTTAACTATTAATTTAATTCAGATTCTCTCTTCTCTGCTTTTACTTCAATAAATCAAAACTTGTATCTAAACATCTTTTCAATAACACAAATTTACCATTGCACACAAATAAATTTTTATGAACACGCACAAAATATTCCCAAACCGGAGAATTTATTAGTGATTAGTTCGTAAGCTTCGTGTACACTTCTGTGAATCATAAAACTTTCTCCATTATTTACCATTAGTCACAATTTACAAGTTGCTATAATTTCATTTCAGAAAGTAACTGTAAATGTTCGCCAAAAATAAGCATTCCTCTCCAAGAGTACGTACTACAGAAAAAAATACGCTCGCGCCATCTGTTGCAGATAGTCCGAAGTACGCAATAATTAATAAAAATTCCTTTGAAACTTTAAATAATTGATTAATAACGATATAAAACTATATTCTGGCTACGCTATTCGATAGAGAAAAGTGTATACATCTAACTGATTCAATTCTGATTGAATCAATAATTTTTTTTCTTGTAGAGAATGTGTTCGAACATTTCGTCTCCTATACTTTAACATAGAAAATTGAATATCCATTTTACATAAAGGCAAAAAAAATTGTAAGTTTTCTTAAAAAAATCAAAATTCTAAGAACGCTAATTAATAAATAATTATATTTGTTATATCCATAGTAATTTATATTAGTATTCAAGCATTTTTTCTACCTGAAAATGTGTTCGAACTTTGAGCCCTATTCTTTAACAGTAGCCGAGAACAGCCTTAACTGGGAAATTAAAGTTGATGCATTTAAAAGCGCTTGCCTCCCCTTTACGAAACAACGGTGTATTGGCAATTTGCCAACAATCACCATTTTCAACCAACCCGTCCTCTGGGTCACTGAATACAAGTACCTAGGGTTAATTCTTGACTCAAAATTGACTTTTGCCCACCATATACAAAAAGCCTATCAAAAGACTTGCAGATTGCTCACACGTTTGATTTCTCGCAAGAGCAATTTGGTGATCCGGCATAAAATTTTACTGTACAAGTCTATCTTGAGACCAATCATGTTGTAAGCCTCGCCCATATGGGCGTCACGGCAACCACCCATCTGAAACGACTGCACGTCTTCCAAAATATTCAACTCAGAAAAATGATTAATGCTCCTTGGTTCGTCAAAAACGAAGTCCTGCATAATGCTCTAAAAATTGAACACATTTTAGAGTTCATAAGAAAAAACTAATCTTTTACCTTTTTCAACAAGATCCCTCAAATTCCTAATGAATTGCTTTAAAATCTCCCTGCGTATGATGTAACCAATGCATCATCGCAAAAAAGACCAAGGGCCCCAATGGGCAAACTTTATCAACATTTCCCAGTACTAAAAAGGCTGAGAAATAATTGAAGCAATTCAATAGTGATATCCTGTGCGTTTGTAAATTTTCAGGACTTCACTTCATTAAGTGGCTATGTCCCACTGTTAAATTGGACCTCACGCATCACTGTCGACCACTTTCCAAATTTTCAAAATATTTTTGACTTGAAAACTTTGAAGCTTTAAAATAGTTCTAATATTTTTTCGCATAAAATCAATTTTGACCAACAGGCGTCACTTGTGGCGCTGCAGTTCCTAACGTTTAATTCTGTCTTTTCAACCTCATTCTCTTCGTGTTTTAAAGATTTCTCAATAAAATAGTAATATCTTCCCTAAAATTGGTATCGGAACGGCATTTCTTAATAATTTCATTTATTTTTAATAGAGAGATCCTTTTTAAACCTCTCTACTTCCCGCGGACTACAGTATTCTCGAAGTCTCCGCCCATTGCTATATATACTTCTTAGCTTACGACAACAGCATCCAGTGGCAATGCGAGCATTTGCAACTTATACTACAAGTTTGTTTCGGCAGTTCCTCAGTTTGTTGAATATCCAGGCTCTTGTTGCCTTGGTTCTAATTTTAGATAGCTAATTCTTAATTATGAAAACTTCTTAAATTATGATTTAAACTTTATTTAATTATGATGAGAGGATAAATTAATAATTTTTAATAGATACCTCGTAATTTTAGCCGTTACCGTTAGCAAAACGAGTAGTTTTTAAAGTATCTCAGCAATCCTCTAATGCAGTATCTTTAAATGATTGTCTTCGAAAGGGAGGTGAGTACAAGAGGATATCTTTTTCATCCTCCTCAGATTTTGTCAACATAAAGTTGTATTCATAGCTGATGTTAAAAAAATGTACCGTCAGATATGGATTGACCCTAGCCAATGCAATTTGGAGTGTATTTTATGCAACAAAGATCTTAAAGAAAAGCCTTAGATATATAAGCTGTTAACGGTTATGTATGAAAATAACTCTGCTCCATAACTGGCAACGAGAGTCTTGAAACAGCTTGCTATTGATAGAAAAATCAATTCCCCTTGGATTTTGCGGCTGCATTGAAAGACTTTTAGGTTGATGATATTCTTACGGGAACTGATAATATTTCTTCTGCTATGGAATTGCAATGTCAGCCAAAGTCAAAAATTTTGCCATGCTAAAGTCTAGTGTCATGGGGCTCTAATGGAAGAGCTCTGATGGAACAAGTTTCGTTTCATGATAAGGAATATAATTTAGAGGAAAATAACTTTGGAAAAGTCAAGACTCTTGGTTTAAGATGGAACCCCAGGGAAGATAACTTTAATTTCACCATCTCACTCGGTTCGAACAAAATAATCAAGTGCACTATATTAACAGAAATTAATCCCTTAGGTCTTCTAGGACCAGTAATTGTACAAGCAAAGATTTTCCTCCAAAAGTTATGGCTTTTGAAAATAGATTAGGATCAAGAGCTTCTCCTGAAAGAGGGAAAAAAAATAGAAAATATTTAGAGGTGGCTTACCAGAACTTAAGAAATTGAAAATTCCTCGCTATATATTTACTGACTCTGAAGTGAAGGATTTGTCTCTACATGATTTTTCCGATGCAAGTAAGGATGCGTATGGAGCTGCAATATATCTTTGTCGCATTACTAGCTCAAACAATGTGAAAGTGATGTTACTTAATAGCAAATTAAGAGGTGCACCAATTAAAGTGTTAATCATTGCTAGAATAGAGCTTCGTGCGACTGAGCTACTTTCAAAGCTTATGACCTAGGATTTTGAATCGATTCATTTTAAAACTTGCTCTGTGTATTTATACACTGACTCCACCATAGTGCAGACTTAGACTGACTATTCACCACATTTGCTGAAAGTTTTCGTTTTGAGCACAATCACCCGCATTCAAGAGCTGACAAAACACTTCTGCTGGAAGCGGATAATCACTGCTTGAAATCCTGCAGATATGATTTCGAGAGGAGTCAATCCGGATCTAATTGAAGGCAATTCATTGTAGTGGCACGAACTTCATCAAGATATAGCTGAATCTTTCAGTGGACCTGATCCTTCTTCTGTCGAGGATTATCTGCAGGAATTTAAAAGAACTCATCTAGAAACAGCATGGACTCTTACTACCACTAATACATTCCTTGATTTTATCTTGAGTGTTACTAACAACCTTTCTAAATTAACTCGCATTATAAATTTTATATTCAGAATTTTTTCACAACGTTCAGAACCCCTGTAACAAGAGAAGTGAATCTTTACCTCAGCAAGAGCTACAGCATGGAAAAAGAATCATAATCCATGCTATAGAGGTTAGAGAATTCAAAAAAGACCTCAATAATCTACTCAAGGGCAATCCAATAGTAGGCAAATTTAGGACTTTGAATCCATTCTTAGATAGGGATAATATTTTAAGACTAGGAAGTTGTCTCCAACATAGTAATTTAAGTGTAAATCAGATGTACCCTATAATCTTAACCTGCAAACCATAAACTGACCAAGATGATTATAGAACATTTCATAAGAAGTATTTTAATCTGGAGCCTCAAAATATACTTTATAGTGTTAGAAATGAATATTGGCCATTAAATGGTAGAGCAACTTGTAGAAAAATTCAACAATATATAACAAATGCATTATTTATTATAAAGCTAAACCTGTGACAGCAGAACAAATTATGGGCAATTTGCCTAAAGAGAGAGTAAATTCAAATTTTGCGTTCAACTGTTCAGGTGTTGATTTTTGTAGACCCTTTTTCATTAAATGCAGAGGACAAAGAAAGGGTACATACCACAAAATTTATGTCTGTACTTTTGTTTGTATGGTAACAAAAACCATTCACTTAGATATAGTGTGTGACTTGACATATGATGCATTTATCGCAACTTTAAAGAGATCTTTTATTAGATGGGTAAGTCACAACGACTGTTTAGTGATAATGCTACAAATTTTGTAGGTGCAAATGTAGAGCTTAAGAAATTGTACAACCTTGTGAAAAAATCTGATAGTGAGTTGTTTAACTCTTTAGCATCAGAAGATATTGAATGGAGATTTCAGCCTCCCAGAGCACCACACTTTGGAGGTTTATAGGAGGCAGGAGTTAAGTCTTATAAATGTCTTTTCAAAAGGGTTATAAGGGATTCGAGGTTAATTTATGAAGAGTTTCTTACTCTAACTTATCAGATTGAGGGAATTTTAAATTCTCGCCCACTTACACCGTATCTGATGACCTGGAGGATCCAGAAGTATTGACTCCTGGCTATTTTCTTACTGATCGAGTGATAAGTGTCATTGTCGAACCATAGTATAACAAATGTTCAGCAAAATAGACTTAAATTTTGGCAAATGATTACAAAAATGGTACAAAATATTTGGAAGAAGGTGCAAAATAATTATTTAAATGCTTTGCAACAAAGAAGTAAGTGGATTATTACAAAAAACAGCAATGAAATTGGGGATTTGGTAATTGTAAAGGAGGATGACCTTCCCAGTTGTAAATGGGCTTCGGGCAGAATTGTGGACATTTTTGTTGGAAAGAACAGTAATATCAGAGTGGTAAATGTACAAACACAAAAGGAGTCTATATCAAAAATTGCTGTTTTATCAATAGAAAAAAGTGATTAATATCATTAATTGAAGGATAATATTAGTTTTATTTCAACTTGTAAATATTTCGTTAAAAATAGTATTTGCTTTCGATTATATATTTTGTGATCATTTATATATATAACTAATTATATTTGCGAATAAGGTGTATTGTTGTAATGTGCTTGTATGTATTGCATTTATATTTTTGTATAGAATGGTTGTGCTTCTTTTACTGAAATTATTATTCCAGTGGCGGGCAGGATGATCAATCCGTTGTCTATTTTTGTATTATTCCAGAGAGGTTTAGTGTAAAGCCCCTAGATGGCGCTCTTCTTCCTTGAATACGGGAGAATTCTTTTGTAGAATTCGACCAGATTTGAAACGATATGTTTGTTGATTTTCATATAGGTGCGATATCCAATATAGTTAGGAATTTAATAAATATTATTTTTCGTTTTAATGGTCCGTCGTAGTTGATTGAATGAAATTTATTTACTTTCACTTGTTGCATTATCTAAAGGTTTTTTCCCTATAGTTGAATTTATAATTTATGGTCATATACAATGTTTGTTACAGTAATATTTTGCATTAAAACTATAATTGTACAACTATGTTTATAATTATGAATCAAAGGCTATGATGCGAAGTATAAACAAAAACAATGGAATGGGATGGTAGTCATAATTACATAAAAGCCTGGTGTGGCTATGCTGTATTAAACAAAGTGTAATTTTGGGTCTAAGTGTTTGAAAAATGGGCAATTGATTGACAAGAAGAAGGGTCGAAAACAGAGAAGGATTTATTGGATATCCTGGAGGTGCGTCACCCCTGTTCACCAAAGACGTTAAAATCCAAGGAAAGTGAAAGGATCACTAAGGATATCTTAAGGTTGTGATGCCCGTACTTTCGGAAAAAAGACAAGTTTTTGAGACGATAAAGGAAAACAAAACATGACAAGTGTTGCAGCGGTCAGAAAAGCATACAGTAATTATAAGTATTTTATCTTTCTGTGATTATCAACTTATAATATTAATAATTTGGATTATAAATGCTTATATTTTAACGCATATGGGAAGCGTTTCCACAAGATTCAGCCCAGCTTTCTTTTTGGAAAATGTATAATAATAATATTGAAAAGATTGTGAGAAGATGACATTGAAATTCTTAAACATTAACTGATCTAATAATCTTTTGACAACATATTTATTCAGTAAAAATATGATATATACTTATATTATATTTTGTTTTCAAGGACAATGATTATCACCTATCAAGTAATTATATATATATATATATATTTACTTTAAAACATTTCCTTTATGATTCCCAGTATAATATTTTAGCTAAATAAAACTGAGAAAAATTTAGCACTAGCGTCTTAAAATGTATTTAAATGAGAAGTGGAATTTGATAATGTTCTTCAATATCTCCAGTTTAATTTTTTAAATAATAAGGAAATTGTCAAAATATTTCACTAAAAGGAAATCTGCTTCTTGTAATTTCATTATATGAAAACTTGTTTTCATCATCTTTTGATGTAATAAGATTGAAAGTTTTGGAAATCAATACCTTAATCTAATCATTAAAATGAAAATAACTAGGAACAAGTGAATAAAAGTTTTAATTTTGATATTTGTATATTCGAAATAATTAAATAAAATTGCAATGGTTGGTACAAATTCAGAGTTTTCAAACTTAATGACTCGTTTTTTACCTTTTACAAGTACTAACAAATCAAAACTTAACTCTATTATGAAATATCAAACTCTATATAATTTAACCAGATTATTCAGTGTCATTTTGAAAAATAAAAAAGAAATAATAAGAGATTACAAAGAGTTATTTAAAATTTTAAATTTTCATCTAATTTAAAATCTGATATTCTAGATAGTAGAATTTAGTTCTGTTGGAAAATGTAAGAAAAAAATTATTTGATTTGTTCATTTATTGCAATATCCATTACTCTTTCTTGGAAATAAGTGCTTTCGTTCACGTATAGCCACAGATTTAAAATTTAAATGAGCACTAAAAAACTGTGGAACATAAATTAAATATTGAATATTTTAAAAAAAAATATCGAAGGAACTTTTTCAAAGGATTCTAAGATCATACACAGGAATATATCACCAAATAATAACGGTTAGTAGATGGAACGAAATTAAACACGTCCCCATCACAATATTGCATTTGGAAGGTAGAAGCTGCTGCTAAAAAGATTCGATAACATCTTACGAGTATATAATGCATCAGCTGTAGAAATTATTGTACGAATTCTGAGTTCGTGGATAGCCTTCTTTTGTCTGAGGTAGTGAACGATTCCCGTCAAGACCCGTGTTAAATGTGAAATATATTGAAATCTATATACTGAGAGAGGAGAACCCAGTTTCCATAACAGGGTACATCCTATTATATCTATTATTTAAAAAAAAAAAAAATTCTCTTAACATTTTGAGGACTTTTTCTGGCTAGATAAAACAATAGCCAGTTTTTTTTAACAATATTTAAGTTTCATTGGTAAATTCCAGGATTTCACATTTCGTGATACCTCTCCATCCTGCGTGGAGCCTTTCTTTGTTACATTACTTTGGTAGCCCTTCCTCGATAGCGAGGAAAAGCCGCCTTTTTTTCCTTCTCACCTATAAGTGCTAGGTATTACACATCTTTTCCAAGATGTAAGATTTCCGAGATTTTCCTAGAGAATAAAATAACAGCATATATGGTGACTGTAACAAAGGAAACGGATATATTCCCGAATACCAAATGAAATATAAAATTCTACCATATCATTGATATCAGAAATTTATTAATAACTGATTTTAAAAATTTCCTATCAAAATAAAAAAAAAAACCCAAAATCCCACGTATAGTATTTGAAATGAATAAAAAAAAAACAATTCTGAAAGATATATGATATAAAATAAAATAGTACTATTTATACTATTATAAGAAATGAGTGTCTCTCCCTGTTTGAATTAATTAAAAGAAATCAAAGCATTTAATACGCATATTTACCCAAGGTATTTTTCTCCCTTTTCTACTTGATAGCTTATGAAATTGTTTCATTAAGAGTTATTCATACATCCCCTAAGGGCATACGAAAAAAATATTTATTTTACTCGAAAAAAATATTTATTTTGCTCGAAAAAAAAATTCAGATTCATGAAAAAATATTAATTTGTTTTGACTTCAATTTCCAAAACTATCGTTCTGTTGTGTTTTAATAAAACATATAAGAAAATATTTCAGAGAAAATCAAATAGAGCTAAAATAGTCAATGAAAAATAATTCATCAATAACACTTAAAAATATTCCTCTTGAGCTAAAACAGTTAGAGAAAAGTAGTTAATCAACAATCCTTACATTATTTAGTCAATAATCCATAAAACATTCATTCAATAATCCGTACAAAATATTAAATCAATAATCCTATAAAAATGCTAACCCGTAAGAAGGTCAATGAATAAGCCTTCAGCGTCAGATGTCTTTCTTTAAAATTTCTACCTGTAAATTTAAATTTAGTTCACTGGTTTCATATTATAATTTAAACTGTCCTTTTCATCAAGATTTACACCGCAAACACAAGTATATATATATATATATATATATATATATATAACACATGGATCAATAACTCCCGAGTCTAACATTGAAAACAACATTTTTTTTGCAAAATTTGTTTTTATTCATCAACATAACACCTTTTGTTAATCACCTTTTAGGGTGATACAATCGTTCCAACGCTTTTCCAAATCTTTTTTTTTTTCCCCAAATTTTTTTTCTTTCTTTTTTTTTTTTTTTGCAAGAAATCTTTTTTGTTGCGAGTAAATAGCGATAAACAGCTTTCTGAATCATCGACTCGTTGCTGTTTTTGTTCCATCGAAAGCAATCGCGGCACCCACTTGGAAAAAACCTTTTTCACTTCACTTCAAAAAACCTTTTTCAGTAAATACACTTCCATATGATATCTGTGTCATCTCAGCAATCTCACGGAGCTTCACTTTGCGATCTTTCATTATAATTTTTGTCACTTCACTCACATTTTCCGGTGTAACGGCTTCCACAGGTCTACCCGAGCGTTCCGCGTCATTTGTGTCGGTACGACCACGTTTAAACTCGGCAAACCACCGACAAATCGTTGCTTTTGATGGACAAGAGTCCGGGTAACATTTTTCAATCCATTGTTTCGCTTGCACGGTGTTTTTACCCATTAAAAAACAATGTTTTATCAGAACACGAAACTCGGTTTTTTCCATTTTTTAAACAAACTACAAAACGACTTTACTCCAACCTCGATAACTCAGCTGTTTCTGGTCCGATCGACTTAAAATTTTGACACGTTTCAAGCAAAGGTTCGTACTCTAGAAAGACCTGGTTACTGGTTTACTACGAGCGCCATCTCTGGTCTCGGAGTTATTGATTGATGTGTTATATATACATATACTGCTCTTCCAAGCACTTTGAAGCATCTTTTTCTTCAACACTAGAATTATTTTCTTCATTTTGCTCATTTCCAAATGATTCTTTCAATCTTCAACACTAAGTTTCGAGTTGAAATTTCTATTTTAATGGAATATTTGTTTATTGTTCTTATCAAATGTCCCTTCCTAACATCTATTTCCCTCTCTTTCGGGAATTTTTGTTTTCTTGTTAAGAGATTCTTCGAATGCTTATGTAAATTTTTCCAACTTCTGAACTTTTGAGCTTGACTCTTCATTTAAATGCTCCAATTCTTTGTGGCACCATTGTTGTTCTTTTCTATTTCTTTTCTTTTCTCAACCTTGCTCTATCCAGTTCTTTGTGATGAAATGCTTCTTTTTCAAGTTCTACCTCCAACGATCTTGTTTTTTTTCTCGATTTGAATTTTTTTTCTAGTTCATCTTCATTAAATCCAGTCCTTCAATTATTTCCGGTTTCTTTCATATTCTTTCACATTGGTGCGTATTTTTGTAATGTGAATTTTGCACCTTCTATTTTTTTCCTTCCTTCCGATTTTTCTTTTTTTTACATTTCTTCTAATTATTCCTTTTATTTTCGTTTTTGAGTAACGACTTTTATCAATTCCATAATAAATTTTTTACCATAACCATTAACTCTTGTCATGGCGTTTTTTAAATTTAGCATTGGTAGAGATTGGAAAGGTCTTTGATGTCCATTTCTGTAGCAAGGAATTAATGGACTTTTTTCTCTCAAGCAAAAAGCCACTTAACTAAAAAAAAAAATTAATAATAAATTCTTTGAAAAAAATTGTTTTCTTTAAATAGTTCCATAACAACTAAATATGTTCGATTTCAACACAAAGCACGCCTATAGTTCTTGCTTATGAAACACGATGGTTTTCCTACGAATGTCTCAATTCAATATGAAGTCCTTTCACTTACAGCTATCATTCCTAATCCAAAACTAAGTAACAGTTCCTACATTCAATCATTTTTTATGAGTAACCAGAATTTTGTGAGGACTTTTTCTTACTAGATAAAATAATAATTATGTTTTTCAACAATAAGTTTATTTAAGATTCGTTAGTAAATTCTTGAAGCTCCTATTTTCTCCTGTGAGAATAAGTGGTCGGACGGTAGGGAAGGATTGGAAGGAAGGGTCGATATCTCTAAAACATTTTACTTTATTGACAGCTCAGCTACAAATCTACAGAACAATTCAAATAGAAATCTATCCTATCTCACCCCCTCTCCACTCTTTCTTGAAAGCTTATACTATATATACATATATCAGTGTTAATTTGCATGTTTCCGTTCTCTTCTTCGGAGGAAGATCTCCAATGCAAATAACTGTTGAGGAGTGCAAATTCCCCCAAGAGGACTATTAGTGACAAGGTCGCGGATAGACCCGTCACAACCCCTTCCGTAAAGAAAATGTGATTTATTTGAGGGTCTTAACGCTCCGATAGAAATTACTTTAATAAATTTACATATACTTAATAACTAACAACTGGAACATTTTTACAATAATTTTCCTTTTAATTATCACTGTTGAGTCACTTGTAGGGCCGAAATCTACTCCTGCTCCTCGCTGTTTCTACTCCTCTGACTTTTGTCAGGTATGGACTTGTCCTTCCTGTTGCCGCTTGCCTCTCGCTGATGCGCAATCTGTTGCTTAGGGGATACGGACTTGACCTCCGGGACTCCTCTTGCCCTTCCTTGATATGTCGTCTGTTGCGAAGCCGACAAGGAATTGACCCCCCAGGCAGGACTTGTCTGTGGTTGTCTGTCGCTCCTCGAGGTGGACCTGGATTGGACCTTCCGGACAGGACTCCGCTTTCGTCAGCTGCTTCTCTACTAGTCATCTTTCTTATTCCTTGACATTTTCGTCCGTTCATTCTCACTGGTAGCCTCCCTTTACTCTGATACTCTATTAGAAAATTCAATCGTCCCCTCACTTCTCACTCTCCGACCTCACCATTGCCCTTCTCTAGAGGACTCCTAACTGGCTAGACCTTTGCTACCCACAGTTTCTACTTGTTCTGCCCTAGACCTTTCACCATCCAATCCGTCTGTCTCAACACACCTTCATCCCTTTCTCTTGGGTGATAAATCTATACCTGATCTACATTCACCGTTATCGGTTTACCCCCTTTCCAAATAACCAGATTGTTAATCTAAACCTTTATCACCTCATATTGGCCTTCAAATTTAGGTTTAAACTTACTCACAATCCTCTTGCTCGCCGAACTCATAGGAAGTGTTTGCACCAACACTAAATCCTTTACCTTAACATCAACTTCAACTTCCCGTGTTCTCTTATTATAATATTTTACCCATCTATCCTGTTGAATCTTAGTATTCCGCCTAGTCTATTCACACATTTTCTCTATATTACCACACACTAAGTCTTCTCCTAGCTTCACTCGGATCCCTGGACCATATTGATAAGACGGCTTTTTATAATTGGTGCTCGCACCCTTTCTAACCGAGTGACTACAGTTACTCCTAGAATCACCACCAGAGGCAAAAGGAAAACTGCAATTAATATATTGATCATGTACCAAACCTCGGATCCGCTTCTGTAATCCCTCAGACTTCCTTATCATAGTTTGTAGCCGACTCTGAACATCTTTAATAACATTTTCAAATTCTCTCTCAAGTTGTTAGCAAGTCTCTACTGATTTTATAGATAATAAATTTAAATTTATTTGAGGGCGATCAAAACTTTGCTTATGATTAACACTACGGTTGGCGATATTCTGGCATTGATATATGTATCACTAGTTTGCCTTACGTTATGTGGATCAAGAGCCATATCTCGCTTATGGCGATGTCTATACGAACCGAAATTTTGAACATTTCTTCTATCGCCTGCGGTCCAATCATTACTCAATCCTCCATCTGAAAAATCATTGAGACTCCTACGCCTATCGAATCTATGATCATCTCGATCATTCCGAATTCTGTTCTCGAACCCCTTATTTCCTGCACTTCCACGATATCCAAAATTATTCGAATCCGCATTAGTTAACCGCGCGTCATTCTGCCTATAATCAACCCTTCAATTCCGCCAGTTTCCTTCGAAACGCCTGTCGGGTAACCTTTTACTCGAATCCCATTCCTTTCTTCCGCCATTATTGCTCGAACCCTGGATTTCCCTATATCCATGTTGTTCCTCATACTTTTCTACTAATTGTAAAAGTTGTACCTTTGTTGTGGGGTTTCGAACTTCTACATAATCCATTACCTGTGTGGACAATCTCATAATGATGTGATTCACTAAGTTTTCTTCAGTTATTTCAAAATTAAGGATTTTCTGTATCTTCAATAATTTATAAACAAAATCTGACAGTGCCTGACTTCTAACTTGGTGCGACGAGTAAAACTTAGCCTCTAATTCCGACCTATTTCTGACCACCGGAAAACTGTTTGTTAATGCCTGTTTTAATTGTGCGAAGTCCGTTGCTGTTCCAGCCGCATACGAAGAACCTATTTCCTCAAACCAATCTCTTGCTTTTCCAAAAAGATGACCCTTTAAGTAAGCACAAGCTAAATTTGCGGGAAATTCATGGAACATCACTCCATAATTGATACTATCTAAAAATTTCGACACGTTTTCCTTTCCGGAAAAAAAAATTTCGGGTAATTCTCTAAAACTCGAGCCACCTCCTATCTCGGGGTTTGGGTAAGTTGGGCGTCAATGTGAGAATAATTGGTCGGACGGTAGGGAAGGAATGGAAGGATTGGAAGGAAGGGTCGACATCTCTAAAACAATTTACTTCATTGACAGCTCAGCTACAAATCTACAGAACAATTCAAATAGAAATCTATCCTATCTCTCCCCCCCCTCTCCACTCTTTCTTGAAAGCTTACACTATATATACACATATCAGTCTTAATTTGCATGTTTCCATTCTCTTCTTCGGAGGAAGATCTCCAATACAATTAACTGTTGAGGAGTGCAAATTCCCCCAAGAGGACTATTAGTGACAAGGTGGCGGATAGATCCGTCACACTACCTCTACCGTCTTGCGTATAGGCAGCGGTAGCCTAGTGATCATGGTCACCGACTAACTCACTAACTGGCGTCAGATGTTAAAAACATCTTTAACAATCGCCGAATGTGTCGGCATTCTACAGAGAAAACTTATAAATGAACGTTAGCCATTGAATCTGTGAAATTCAAATCCGAATATTAAATAGTTTTTAATTAAAACTCGTAAAATAATTTAGATAGTATAGTTACATAAAAATTATGATAACGAAGTTGATAACGAGATACTTGCAGTAAAAATTTTGTATTAATTTAGAGTATTTCATCATCATTTTCCAAATTAAAAAAAAATATTTTCATAATCTTAAAATTTTTAATTATTATAATGTGCTAACGTTATGCCAAGTTTGAACAAGAAAATGAATCTAAATAAACTATTCTACGATAAAAAATGAAATTGGTATTAAGATATTAAAATTTTAAAAGAAACCGAATAAATTAATAATGTGGACATAATTTATTCAAGATTTCTGTACGATTCTAAACAGATGTGAAAATTATAGCAAGTGACAGATTGTTAAATTCAATATGTCTGAGGGAAAATGTAATTATTGTTGCTTTAAAATAAGCATGAAACATAGCTTTACATGTGTTAATCTGTTCTTAAAAGGTCTCTTCTACCACCATGTATATGCATATAATGGTTATTGCTATTCTGAGATAGTTCTGTCAACTGAAAGATAATAGCACGGTAAAAAAAAAATATAATTAAATTTCTTATGCCGTTTAACATCAATTGGAGAAGGGCACAAAACAAAAGACGCCCTCAAAATAAAAAGAATGCGAGTTAACATTATGTTACAATTTACGAAGGATGATAAACGACTTGGAATCTTATCGGCTGAAGGATATATCATAAAAAATAAATTCCGAAAGTATTGCCTAAAAATGTTTTTTCGCTGTCTCACTTTAAGAAATAAACAAACAAAAAAGATCAAGTCCTTTATAATATTTGTGTTTCGTTTTTTTTCTTCTTTTTGACTCAATCGATTTGAACAATTTTTATCGAACACCAGTGCAAGAGCTATGTTGAAAAGAATTTAAAAAATCATATTTTATCCTTATATAAAAACATAGATTACTTTGCTTTTTATTTTGAATGTTCCTAATTCATTCGAATGGAAATCATACAATTGATCTTTGTATTCGAAATGTCATCAGGTTCAGATCTATGCGAACGTTCAAGTAGAAAGTGATTAATTTCTTATTTGTTATGTTTTACTGAAGATAAAATTCTGTGAAGGATTTCCAACTAGTGTCAGGAAATGATGACCTTTGACGATAAACTATTCTTAATGAGAAACCTGCTGATAATTCTTTTCCCATCAAAAATACAGTTTTTCTTCAGAATGAAATATAATTCAATTATATGTATACAAACAAATTATTAGTTCAGCTAAGCTTAGTATTTATTGCTTAACAGTCACACATTTTTAAAACGTTATTTGTTATATAATATTATTCACAACATTTGAACGCTACAAACATTTATTTTGCTTGAAATACAATACCACTGAAATATTTCGAAGACCGAATCTTAAATGCCATTTTGTTGAAATAAACTCCGAAATAAATATTGCATTATAAATTCGATTACTTAAACAAATTATTCAGGGCACATTCGAAATGAATTATACAGACGGAAGTGTTTTGTGCATATTAATGCAGAAACAGAAATGATTAAGATGATTTTCACTCTTTAATTTAAACGAGTTCAAAAGTAATTGCTTTCCTTTTCTCGCAATCTACTATGGAGCGGAGCTTAATTTAATTATTTCATATCGTTCTGGAAGAGTTGACTGCAAAGAAGCAAATTAGCTCCTCAGCATTCCAGTGCCGCTCGATGTGAGGAAATGTTTTCTGAACAAGGGATTATTAAAACTGGATACAATGAACAAGACGTTGATTCAGACTATCGGTGTGTTCTCAAGCGCTTGTTTAACAAACACTTTCACTGACAGATTCTTTTCAAAAGAAGTTTCAATTCGTAAGTACTGAATTTCACGACAGGATTTAAACTACTCCTAATGCACGAATGGAACACATTTTTTGTCATTTAAGTTAGATATTTAAAACTAATATTAAATGCATTTAAAAAGTAAGTTGAAATAAAATGTTTCTGTAGCCTTCGAAAACTAAAATTAGTCAATGGAAAGTCTGAACTAAAAGAATTAAGAAACATTTAATATTCTAGGTTATATAACAATAAAAAGGTAAATAGAAAAATCAAAAGGTAAATAGAAAAATCAAAAGGTGAATAGAAATCCAAATTGGATATGTAGCGTTTAATTAGAAAATTCAGGTTTAGGACTAAATGGCGGATTTATATACATAACCCCTCTCTACTTAGTGGGGTAAAGACGTGAAATTTTCAATAAGTCAAATAAAAAGTGTGAATACATTAATAAATAAAAAATAAAACATAACCCAAGAGGAATACTTTACATGTAGAATTTAAGAAAATGTTCCGAAAATAATAGAAAACAATTATAGAAATGAAACTGTTCTCCTTTTGCTTCCAGTTTTTTGAGATATATTCATAAAAAACAATAAAAAGTGAACCATGACATAATTTTAAAGTAACTATGAAAAAAAAAACAGCATGCAAATTCTAAAACACCGTAGTCTATATATATGTGTATGATTCGAATGACTAGTATCATCTGTTTGGATTAAAGATTGAAAATTTGCAGAAGTGATATTTCTTGTTTTGTAGAGAGCAAAGATAAAGCAAAATGGCAAAGTGACAATGAATATGAAGCATTCTCAATTTCTGAAGCTCTTGGAGAGCATTGTATTTCGCTTAACTGCTTCAAAGTTTGTTTGTATATAATTCCATCGAGCTAGAATGTACACATTTCTTCTAATGACTCTAGTGTAAAAGATAATATAAATACTGCTTACATTACACTTGTATTAATTTGTGTTATAAATCTAAAAATAAGTGTCTGTCAGATTATAGTAATTAATATCCACTAATTGGTGTATTTTATGGTAAACGTTTACAAAATTTGAAAAAGGACTCTTAAATGAGTTTCGAGAAATTTCAAAAATGAGAATTTACCACCACACAAATTACAAACATCAAGTTGAGTAAAGCCTTGGATCTTTATTTATGATATTTTTTAAATACAGAATTCTTTCGTATTTTAATCAAAACTTATTTATAGGCCCATTGTAGTGACTCCTATGTACCAACAAACAATGAATCCACCCACCTGCCAAGAAGAGGCTTGAGAAGACCCTCTGAAATGGCTAAAGGAGTACGATCGAGAGGCGTATTTCAATAAATGGGATAACATTATGTCCTAGTCAGCGTTTATTTCTTTCTTGACGGTATTGCACGGCAGTGGTATGTAAACAACGAAGACACTCTAAATTTTTGGGAAGCGTTTGAAAATAATTTAAATGAACTTATCGCAATCGTCAAAAATATTAGAAAGGCGAAGGAACTGAAGAATAATGCAAACTCTCAGGGGAGAGTACACAGTCCATATGCAGAGTATTTTAGGACTGTGCCAAGAAATTAATCTTTAAATTTCCGACGACGGAAAAGTCTCACATCTAATGAAAAGTATTGCAGAGGACATTTGTCAGACTCTGCTGATGAAAGAAATTTTCCCTTCATCATATTTTATAAAATGGGGCAACTACAAGGAGGACACGATGCAGAAGAGGATGGGACGGCGAAAGCGGATTTCCTGCTTTAATCGGACTCTGTAAACACAAAATAAAGAACGTAAACGTTACGATTCGAAACACCGAATGGTGTCTTATGATCCTGGAGATCTCATAAACGCTTATACCCTGGTCCGAAAAGTCGGTTTTTCCAAGAAACTTTTAAGATGGTATTTTGGACGATATAAAGTGTTACGTCATTTATCAGATGCTACCTATGAGTTCCAAGACTTTGATCCTGATTTCCAATGAAGAAACTCAAGAAATGTCTTCCCTATATTCCGTATGAAACTATACCATGACCCGGCCCATCAAAGAGAATTTCAAATAGGACAAAAAGAAAACAAATATAATATTCATTCTGAAAAGCATAATGTTTGCAAAAGGTATTTGACTTGTTCCAGAAAAAAATGCTCTTTAATTTGAATGACAGGGTGGCTCTATTGTTTGATAAGGGGATCAATGCTACCCAAAGCAAGAAAGCCAGCAATCTCCGTAGCTCAGTCTGCAGAGCGTTGGACAGCAGTTCCGTATATAAAGGCTGAGTAACATCAATAGTGAAGGGGAAAGTTTTCAGTCTTGTGATGTTGTATTGTTCTAATAATGAATATAATTTTTTTCATTAATGGGGAATACCACACATACATACATTATATATATATATATAACACATGGATCAATAGGTCCCGAGACTAACATTGAAAACAACATTTTTTTTGCAAAATTTTTTTTTATTCATCAACATAACACATTTTGTTAATCACCTTTTAGGGTGATACAATCGTTCCAACGCTTTTCCAAATCTTTTTTTTTTCTTTTTTTTTTCTTTTTCGCAAGAAATCTTTTTTGTTGCGAGTAAATAGCGATAAACAGCTTTCTGAATTATCGACTCGTTGCTGTTTTTGTTCCATCGAAAGCAATCGCGGCACCCACTTGGAAAAAACCTTTTTCACTTCACTTCAAAAAACCTTTTTCAGTAAATACACTTCCATATGATATCTGTGTCATCTCAGCAATCTCACGGAGCTTCACTTTACGATCTTTCATTATAATTTTTGCCACTTCACTCACATTTTCCGGTGTAACGGCTTCCACAGGTCTACCCGAGCGTTCCGCGTCATTTGTGTCGGTACGACCACGTTTAAATTCGGCAAACCACCGACAAATCGTTGCTTTTGATGGACAAGAGTCGGGGTAACATTTTTCAATCCATTGTTTCGCTTGCACGGTGTTTTTACCCATTAAAAAATAATGTTTCATCAGAACACGAAACTCGGTTTTTTCCATTTTTTAAACAAACTACAAAACGACTTTACTCCAACCTCGATAACTCAGCTGTTTCTGGTCCGATCGACTTAAAATTTTGACACGTTTCAAGCAAAGGTTAGTACTCTAGAAAGACCTGGTTACAGGTTTACTACGAGCGCCATCTCTGGGTTAGTCTCGGGAGTTATTGATTGATGTGTTATATATATATACTGGGTGGTTATAATTAAAGTCACACTATACAAAGGCCTGTAGAACCCGTTTTGTTTATCGGATTTTAATGAAACTTGGAATGTATGCTATATGGACCTTGGGAAAATGGTTCCTTCAATAAAAATAGTTCAAATTTTGACCACTAGGGGGAAATGTGGTGCCCAAAGAAGGACAAAAAAATATGTTAGAATCATTAAAATTTATTCATTTACAGAATATTCTCAATATGTGCTCCATTGACATCAATAACATGTTAAAAGCGTCTTATAGCGTTTTCAATGGTAGCGCGAAGCAACTCAAGAGGGATTTCAGCCACATGGCTAATAATGCTAGCTTTCAAATCAGGTCCTAATCCTCCACTATAAACACGGTCTTTTAGAAATCCCTATGACCAGAAATCACAGGGATTTAAGTCGGGTGAACGTGAAGGCCATGCATCCGGAAAATGTCTGGATATTACATGATTATCACCAAAGTTAGCACTAAGCAGTGCTTTGAATTGGCGCCCAATGTAAGAAGTTGCTCCATCTTGCATAAAGATAGTAGTTTGCTAACATTGTCGTTCCTGTAAAGCAGAATGGCCTGCTGTTGAAGGAGATCACTGTACCGGGAACTCGTGACAGAGCATCTTTTATGACATTGGGTAGTGAGAGTAGTTTCATAGAAAAAAAAAAGTTCGAGAATAAACTCAGCACTAAAGGAGGATATCCACACCAAGCAGTCAAGTAAACAGAATGCAGTGGTTGTTGATGCAGCTCATTGGGAGGTGATGTACACCATTTGCGGAAATTTCGACTATTCACAGCTCCACCTAAATAAAAATGTGCCTCATCTGATCTTAAAATATTCCAAAGCCAATTAATTTTTTTATTTCAGAAATCTTTTCCCCATGGTCAAGATTTCTGCAATAAGAAAATTGTCATCAATCACATGCTTCAACAAATAACTCCAAATGTATTTTAAGAAGATCAATCTTCATTAAAAGTAAATATTGGTACTTTTTAGCTTTGCTCTCTGTAATTTTTTTACTGGTACTTGAATGAGTCACAGCATTTAAAGGGCATCCCACACAGCACCGTAGTGTGAGTGCCTATGTTACGACTCAATCTGCAAAGCTTGCTAATTCTTGCAAGCTGGCAGATCTCGTGACAATATTAAGGCTCCCGTTGAAACTCCATGAATAATTTCTAAGCGTATTGTAAATATAGTAAAGTTTTCTAATTTTAAATACTTTTTGATCAAGCGTTACAGCAATACACCTACATAGAATATCTATGAATAAAGTTAATTTAAAACTCCTCTTATTTTCAGTGTATAAGGTGGTATATTTTATCAGAGAAGGACGGCATTGAATCGCTTTTTAAAAAAGTGGAATATAACTCAAATTATTAGAAAATTTTGGGTTACAATATTCACTTCGAGAACGGGAATCCGTTTATTTTTATAGGAAAGATTTAACGTTGTGGTAGCTATTCGTGATTTCCCCTTTACTCACCCTGAAGGAAATATTTTTTACTTTAAAAATACTTAAATTAAAACCATTCCAAAGTATTGGAACGTGACGTATGCAGACTTGATTGAAGTAAAGAAGTATAATAAACAGATTTCAGAAAATGTACATATCAGATTAGTAGAATTAAATATTAAAAAAATAGATGGTGGGTGATATAAATTTAGTGGTACAAGTGAATATCGGTAGCAGACAAACTTTGAATAATAATCCTTTGTGCAGTGAGTTCACGGAGGAAATGAACTCACCTTCAAACCATCTGGCATTACTCAACCGAACCCGAGTAAGTTGGTAAGAGTTAACATGGATTACTATAACAAACTATATTTCAGGCCCGTTGAAGATAAGTAGCCTTTGAGAGAGAGAGAGAGTAATGCTGCAAGAGAACATTAAGACTTAATGAATATTAATAAATTGATTTCTTATTGATCTACCTCACTTCACTTAATCGTATAATAGTGTTATTATCTACATAAAATTAATAATGACCGCTGTAGGAAATTAAAGGGAGATGCAACAAAGGGGGAGGTGAGTATATTTTTTTTTCCTTTAAGAAATGGTCGGTAGCCAACAAAAAGGTAGGAACCTTTGCTATAACCAATAGATTAAAATGACAAATATTAAATTAGGCCAATTCTGGTAAGGCTCACACGAACAAAGGCGTTAATGTAACATCAATTGATGCTCATTGTATTAGTAAAGGCTTAATGTTATCACCTTGACATGAGGTGTGTTTGGAAAGTAGGATACAAACTGGAGTGTCGACCCAGTTTGTATCCAACAAAATTATAAGATGTACTGAATGTTGTAAAGGGATCACTGAGTTTGGTAAAAATAGTTACCTGATGATACTCAATGGATTACAATCACAAGAGCAATAAAATCAATTCTATTAACATTTTTCACAACTTATGATTTATTAGCACTTTCATTCCGGATTTTGACGCTAACATTAAAAACGTTTGTGTTTTTCACCTCGAAGCTATAGAAATGAGATTCGAATTATATATGTAGTGCATATCAAGTCAATTATATATGTAGGGTATGTAGGGCATATCAAGTCAATGTAGCACAAGCCTTGAAATGTTAACATTTCTTTTTTAATCATTCATAATAACTTTTACGATATATTTGTGACGAATTCGTAGTTAATGGATTTGAATAATGTTATCTTTTGTCAAGAAAACGTGCTTATTATCTTATGGGGTTTATGATTTCTTAAACTACTTGTAAATTGGGCTATGAGATGATTTTAAGGGAAGTTTACTCAAGTTATTTGAGCGTGGTATATCGGAACACAAATGTAACTTCCGCCGAGAGAAACTTTATTCTCCAGGAAGTAAAAAACGGAAGGAGCCATCCTTTTTTTTTCTCCCTACTTCTCCCATAATCCCATTCGAGATCCTACTGAGACGCATAATCTCCTGTCCTTGTGCAATATTGTTTTACTTGATACTCCACAGCGAGACACTTCTCAACAAGAAAGTCGTTGGGAAGTAATGGATTTCTGAAATAATCATCTCAACACATGAAATATCAATATCAAAATTGGCGAATTTCTTAAAAAGGATAAAAATTGTCATTCTTTGGAAGAGGAGTAAAAAGGAAATATTTCGACATCGGGTTTATTTTGAAGCATTTGATGCACACGACATTGAAAAGGAAAATGTTTCATTTAGTTTACTTATATACTTAATTTAATTTTAAAGAAAAGTATTATTTAATTGTTTAGCATAGTTTTAATGAAATATAATATCACAGTAGCTCCATCAAGGATAAACTCATTAATTTTGAAACTTAAGGCAAATATTTATTAAAGAAATTATCGAATTAAACTGATGGTATTCAATATTCCTTTTTCATTTTCCCTAAAAATATATTGCAAACACTACTTAAAAATTATGCTCTATTATGTCGTTAGTATTGTTATTTAATTTCTTTTCACAAAAAAACATTCACTAAATACGACTAAAATAAATGAGTTAATTATCGAGTTAGCATTTCCAGAGATGAGGAAGATGTTGCTTTTGGGTGAAATTGTTTCCGGGTTCACTTCTGTCACTTAATTATGTTATTGTTAATTAACAAAGTTCAATCACTAATTAAAAAATCTAAATAATCAAAGAATTAGCTTCTCTACTAATTTTTATTCTTCCTGATATAATATTCATGTATCAAAATTATGTCTCGATCATTGTGCGCTGATTCAGTTACGTGTTATCTATCATCGCCAGCATAAATAACCTATTATTGGCTAAGGTGTATATGCGGTGCTCAAAAGTATATTTATAATCCACCGAAGGACATTTTATATCGACCTAGACAACCACCACAGTTTTCATGTTGTAACAATCAATTCCTTGTTTTACCACACTTTAAACATTTACAACTTCAAAGTGCAAATTTAAGATTGATATCCACTGTGGGCATTCCTAAAACCAGACAAGTATCATTCGGAGGTATATCCATGTTTTTGACCTTCTTTTCACTGGAAGATACATTTTATTTCTTCCTTGGAATATTTTAACTACATCACTTCTTCCTATAAAGTCAGTACTTTCATCTGCTGTTAAAATGTCAACTCCATGCACCAAAATTCATCTTTTTGATCTAGGCATGTCCAAATCATGAAAACAACAAGTTTAAAATAATTAGTATGTGTTTGTTCAAACACTAACTAAAGAACAACAAATATTTTCAATAATTCAGTTAGCATGTTTTCAGAACAAAACACTAACTAGATAGACAAGCTCGTGAAAGTAGTCAGACTAACATGCAAATATAAACAAAATATCTATAATCACCAGATACAGTAGAGCTGTAGAGTAGAATACAAATAAAGGCTCATTTATAACGAAAGTTTAAAAATTTAGGAAGTGGCACATAGTATTATCATTAAAATGAGTGCGTTGTTTACATTTTGTGCTTCGTAAACATGGCCCCGTTTCAATGTATTTAAAACTAAGTTTCTTCAATTATCGTGAGATAAAAATAAAATTATCTTTAGGAACAAAAGCCATACAGTTGAATAAAATCTCAAATCATGGATTTTGGCGTTGACGTTCATTTATAACGTCACACCGACAACACGAAGGGTCATTGGCGACGGACCTATTAATTTTGAATTTCGTCTTGATAATGGCGGGCGACATCAGATTGGCAACACCTCCTCCGCTTCCACCGCCTCAGGAGTTTTGGGCTAACGGGTTAATTTGCGTGACACAGCTACGGCTGGATTTAATGTAGGATCTGCGTCTTAGGATCGAACCTGCGACGGAACGAAACCGCCAGCCACAAACCATGACTACTGGATTTCTGGCACTAAGAGAAAGATCAGATTTGAATTACAACTTTGGCACTGCTTTCGTTGAGAAGAAGATGCTGGGACTTGACAGTTGGTGAAGTGATCATCAGTGAAAGACATTTGGTTGGATCAGGCAGACAGAGTTTGGTACTGTGGATCAGTTGTATTAGTAAATAAGCAACATTTTGAATGTTAATCGATTTGGAACGGAAGAGTTGGATGTATAGTGTGACAAAT
>BMAW01026593.1:772274-848376 GCA_019974015.1 Nephila pilipes
AAAAAAAAAGATTTGGAAAAGCGTTGGAACGATTGTATCACCCTAAAAGGTGATTAACAAAAGGTGTTATGTTGATGAATAAAAAAAAATTTTGCAAAAAAAAATGTTGTTTTCAATGTTAGACTCGGGAGTTATTGATCGATGTGTTATATATATATATATATATATATATATATATATATATATATATAAACTCATTTTTAAATTAGATAATATTAATTAAATATGTTTAACTGTAGATTCATATCGTATGTAATCTTCATACATTGATAGTTTACGTACTAAATATTTCTCGCATAACTTTTGTAAAGTTGTCTGGAAGAAATATTAAGTACTGTAAAAGAATAATTAATAAAAGTCTTTCACAGTAAAGCAAAAAAAGCATTTCGATTTCATTTGATTAATGAAGATTGCGGCGATAGATTCAACTGTCATTACTTTATTTTTGTTTTGATTGTGATATTAATTATGTCACGCAGAATCCATCTCCGACAAGTGGTAGAACTAATTCAATTACCGGGCTCCTCTGAGAGTCTTGGAAGTCGGTCGCTTTAATTCATCAATGTACGAAATGCGTCCGAGATGAAATATCCAATATGTTGGCTCGATTAATATGAGTAAGCGGCCACTTGTGAGGCGCTGTCAACAAGGGCTGGACTGCTTATGAAGTAGATGTGCTGTTGATGGTGTGAAGAGGTTTGGGATAGTTATTCCCTTTTTTTCCTTTAGATACTCGAAGGATATTTTTAGCTAAATGGCATGCGATATTGAGTTATATTTTGTTATTATGACATATCATACTAAAATATTGAAATCATGTTAACAAATTATTAAATTAACATTCTAACATAAGAGTACCTCTTATTAAATGTTGACCTATATATATATATATATATTAAATTCTGTAAAATTATTAATGCTTATTTTTGTTTCTAATTTAAATTTAAGGAGAGTTGAATGAAATTATATCATGTTTTAAAAACAAGCTTAATTTTTTACATCCAGTCTTAAGGGGGAATTTGGTGTAGATACATACTATTAAGTCGTACACCTAGTAAAACCATTATTTTAAGTTTAAGAAGAAATTATAGAATTGTTTTATTACATTACATATGCCTAAATGAATTCTGAAAATTAAAGAGAATAAATACTGGAGAAATAGTTCTTAAAAAGGGTGTAGAAAATGTAATTGAAAATCACTAGCGTAACTCTTGATATCGGTTACAATTCTACAAAATAAGATTTCGAAGCAAACAATAATAATAATAATTTCATTATTTATTATTTTTTTCCAAATCAGCGATGTTGATTTAAAGTTCAAATACAGAGTAATCATGTTTTCGCGTTTTTTTAATTTTGTTTTCTGATTAGAATTATTATCTTATTTTAATAAGTTATCTGGCATTCTTTTTAGATGTTCAAAAGGAAATAAAAATAAGAAATAATAGAATGATATAGAAAGTAATGAAGCAAATATTAACTAAAGAAAATTTAATTTCAAAGAATCAATATAAATTCCTTTTCGTAAGTATAGTAAAAAGTATAATTCTTATGTGAAATAATTATGTGATGAACTCTTATTAAAAATTGAAATTTTGCTAAGAATTGTTATTTTTGTATGTGTTTCTGTTTCTTGGAGTCTCTACTAGCAGGTATCGTAAGTTTTTAATAGTTACTAAGCAATAACTGAGATATATTTATAATATTTTTTTTCTCCTTTTAATTGATTCTTATATACATAATTTTCTAAATTACTGCTATGAATAATGATTGGTTTGGTTTCAGAAAGTCATAGATTGAAGTAACCTACAGTATGGAGAATATAAGAGTTCACACAGTTACCTGAATTCTACAATGAAGCTTAAAAAGACAAGAAATACTGATGAGGAATATATAAAACTGGGAGGAATACATGACCATGTAAAACAAATTTTAAGAGTAATAAATAAAAATTAAGTTTTTGTGTCGACTGTTTTTAATAATGAGATTTTATGATACTGTGGGTTAAATCAATCTACGGCTTCTTGAAACCAAAGAAAGCAATATTGTTAATTATAATTTACAATATTATGTACATAAGGATCAATCAAAGACAGAATAAATTTTACCCAGATATCTCGGTAATTTTTTTTTATAAAAGTTACAATTTTACGATATCTACCTCGTACCTTAATCATTGGGTACTATTTTTTGCTGTACTTCGATTTTGAAATTCTGTGTGAAAAAAGAAGAAAGCAATTAACAAAAGACGCTTGAATCTTCTAATAAAGAAATAAGTGTAAAATAATTTACATGTTCTAATTGATTTAGATAGAATGTCTTAGATGTTTTATTTTACTGGGGTATATTTAAATAAAAAAAAAGACAGATAAATATTGCTAAAGGTATATGTAGAGTTAACAGTAATTCTGTAACTTAAAAAGTGAGCCCCAATAAGAAAATGTTGAACTTAGGATAGGACGTCTAAGGACCATAACATTAAGAACTTTTGAAACTTAACAAATACCTGTCAGAGAGATACTGTCAGCAAATAAGGAATTTAAACAAACCAGTCCAAGAAACGATTCCGGAAAATTTTCAATAGGAAGCATATCATATTGCATGACGATAATGCCAGACAACTCACACAGCTTTAGTGACTCGTGAGAAATTCGTAGAGCTAGGCCGATTAAATCTTCTATGTCTGAAGAGTATGTCATGTTTTCCATACTCACCAGATTCAAGAAATTCTGAGTATCACCTGTCTCTCTCACTGAAAAATGTTTTTAAAGGAAAAATATTTCAATACAGAAAAAGATGTCAATCTAACATTACTTTCAAACTCGTCACCTCTAAAGACAAGGAGTTTCTCAAATAATGTATTTAAAAATTACCATTATGCTACCAAGAGGTCATAAGTAAAGACGAAAATTATATTGTCTAATAAACAATATTAAATGTAAGCAAAATGTATTACTTTCTTTCTCTTAACAAACGGACAGAGCTTCCCGGTAGACCTGATGCATTCTTTAATTAATTTTAGATTTCTGACCACTCCCTTAAACCTCACTATGCTAAGAGAGAAATAATTAGCATTACATCATGACATTTATCCTCTCGACAAATGCAAAAAAAATATCTTTCTCTTCGGCAAATAAAGAATCAAAGAATTTATCCATCACCATATCCGAGCGATTCCTTGTAGGACATATTTAAGGACATTAAGTAGGACATATTCTTATTTAAGTAATAAGATGAAATAAGGGAGAAGAAATTTGGTAAATAAAATGCATTGATTCACATGGAAAAGAAAGAAAAGTTCAAGGAACGAATTCACGGACTATCAGCCACTTTTTTCTTTAACCATATCTACTAGCAGAACGATGGAAGGATATTCATCAGATGCTGAACACCGGAAATTATTTGTATTATGAATTATTTTTCCTATTCTGAAGATAGTGTTAGCTAATTCACGCATCCCGACAGAAACTTCGATACAAATTTTATAAGAAAAATACTTTAAGATATAACTTACCATATTTCAAAATACCTAACACAATACTGTTTTAAAATAACTTGTTATAACATTCAGAAAATGCTTTTTAAAATGTGCACACAATCATATTTAAAATTTACATCTAAGAAGAATATACAGGTTATGTTAATAATATTTATTCAGAATATTGTTACTTTGGATTAGGTAAAGTATTTTAGATACATTTGTGATATCATCGTTTGTTCTTCACGTATTATTATTATTATGCTCAGGGGACCTTCTTTCCCCAACAACAGCTTGGAGAGTTGCTTCTATGTCTAGGAAGGACTTTCATCTGGAATGTTCATTTGATAGCTTCATTGTCTCAAATATGACCATTTATGATCAGGGGATCTTCTCAGTTCTTTGATACTATGATTCTTCGATTCTATGAGCATATGAATAGAGCTACTATTATTCACGAGTTCTTTTAATTTTTTTAAAATCTGCTTAAGTAACACTAGGAAAGTCAGCAGTTGGTCAAAAAAGATGTTAGATATTTGTTAGTGACTTGCAGTTTAGTCAATAGTTATTACGAATTCCAGTCACGAGGTATTAAAGTATATATTCTTAAGATCAAGAAGCTGTCATCGGAGCTCACGTTCTGGGAAGGAGAGCGCTTGCGGGAGAATCATTTCCCTTACCATTTTGGCGAAATAATGCAGTTTTATTTCGCATTTGTTTATGCACTTTAAACCAGTAAATATTAAATAATTTTATCGTTTTAAGGTACGTCTCTTTTAATTTTATTGAGGTAATATGATTCATTCGATATATTGGTCAGGAGTTCCATAGATGCTATTTGTATAAAAAATTAATTTTTCTATTATTGTTAGTAGCTCATCTGATAGAGTAACTGCCACATATGATATGTGCAAGGACTTGGTGTGTGTTTTGTATTTGCAATTTCTGAGCAAGTCTTAACAAAATAGCTTGTACATACTTCTATGAGTAGGCAGGGGCTCTTCAAAAGGTACATGCAAAGCTCAAAAAAGCCGTATTGTAAAATCAGCGATTGCTAATTCACTTGGAGATGCACTTATTCAAAGAATAATACATTCTTCTCTCACCACGGTTAATTGAAAAGATTTAATAATCATTCTATTCTGAATTAACTCAAATGTATGTTATGTTGTGCTCGTATTTTAACTGTTAAAATTACATAATTTCAACAATTCATTGTAATTACTTCCAATTCTTATGGTAACTTTAATCACCTTCATCTTCACCAGATGGAGCTAATATTAAATAGCAATCCAAAAGCTTTTTAATAAAGTTGAAGGATTAAAGATGAAAATAGTATGTAGTAATACCAGGAATTACTAGTTCATTTTATAAATGCATAAGTTTCCTATTTTTACCGAAAATATATGTTTTCTTCCGTGAAAAAAAAACCACTAATCGCTATTATAAGCTGCTTCAAATTTTGACGCTTCACATTTTCTAGTTATTAGGAGGAACGCTATCAATAAACTACGAAGGAGATGGCTCATCAAGACTACTTGAAGATTCTATCAAATTTCGTTTTGTGTCTTTTTTAGCATTAAAAATCAGTAAACTATGAATTTCAATCTTGATAAATAAAATAATCCATTATTTGATTAAATTTTTTGGAAAGTGTTGCAGAATTCTAGCAAAGAATTTTTATAGAAGTGCTTCAAGTAAGTTTCTGTTCTCAAACACATTTTAGCAAACTCTCGAAATTCCATCAATAATTTGAAAAAAAAAAAAAAAAAAAAAGAATAAATACTTTTATTAATCCCTTTAGCTTCACTAAATATTTGACGTTTTTGTTTTTAATATCGGACAACAATAGATGTCAGTACTTTATCAGCATCGATTAAAATATTCTTATTATGAATGATTATATTCAAATCCAGAAAATTCCATTTATTCCATTAAAAAAATTGTTCTTAATTAACTCACTAGTTTATAGTTTTTAAGTTTGCGTGTAAACCCTTTTTTTGTTAATTGTTTACTTCATCTCAACTCCAAATGTGTTAATTAAACTATACGTAAAATATAGTAGGAAGGGACCAAATATGAGAAATATTCTCTTTGAAGACTTTAAAAGAGATGTCGACCAGAAGAAGAGACCCATGAAAATTTCTAAGCAGAAGAACAATTATTAATGCGAATGTTTTAAAAATGTATTTTATAAGAAACAAATTAGGTAAAAACTGACTTTTACATTTTTTCGAGAAAACCAGAGTGTTTTACCGAAAACTTACCACCTTCTAACAGTTATGTCAATTTGGAAACCTATCCACGTTTTATTTCAATTACACAACAGTAAGACATTCGTTTTCAAAGAGGTTCTTTATAACGTTAAAACATTCAGTACAGCAAAGACATTAATCTCCAAACTATCTGCATATTACGCACTGGATGAGAAATACAATAAAATACAAACAAAACAAGTATTGTGTTTTATTATTTCACATAACAATGCTCAGTGAGAAATAATTGAAAAAGAACTTGCGGTCATTATTTGAAAGCAATCGATTATCTTCAGTCTTAATTGATTTAATACTTCTTAATTGGCCTAACAAATTTTAACGTAACTTCTGACAAATAGAGAAATAAAAGGTAAATACACTGTAGGAAAGTGCCTCACAAATTAAAATATGTTTCTTTGATGTAATATACTTGAAAAGCAAATCATTTATCGGGTTTCACAGTAGTAAATACACACAGATTTTCTTCGGCCTTTGAAGAGAAAACGCATTTCTGGAAAAGCTACATTCCTCCTCTGATCACGTCCAACTTTTTCTCTTCTCTCATGAGTCCAAGAAACGAGTTCGTCTTCTCGTAAGGGAAGAACTAATGAATTGCATGAATTAATGAACTCTCGGATCAGAATAAAAACCTTTGTTCTCAGAGGCTCTTCAAACTGTTGGCTAATAAGCACAAAGTCTTGAGCTTCAAAGCGCATCCGCAAGTTGAAAAACAGCCTCAAGTCTCTTTTCTTCTCAAGTAGAGAGTGTAATTAATTAGAAACGCATGCAGTTTCTTTGATATAACGAAGTTTGAATTGTAAGAATTGTTGACTATATATTCTTTTATTTCAGTCTTTCAACGAAAAAAATATTTTTAATATTTTAACGATTGATTTAAATCAGATTTCGTGTCTGGGATTTACATTTCAGTGGAGTTTCAGAAAATTAAATTACTAAATAAAGGATTAACCTAAAATAATTTTCTTGGATCAGGTAAAGTTTGATAGAATGAACATTATCGGCACACTTAGAAACAACATAAGGACTATAGGTGATGGACATCTTAATTTTGAGCTAAAGGCAAGTGATTAGGGTGACTCCTTAGCCAACCCTCCGCCCCCTCTTTTTTCGTGACGACTTTGAATTTCAACAATACCAAAAAGGAAATATTGATTACTGTTACAGAAATAACAAGAGTCTTGTATCATTTAAGAATTTTCAAAAAATTAAATTTAATAAAATTTTTAGAAACTACTTTCAAGATCCTTCGTAAGCGCAAGATTTTTTTTTTTTTAAAAAAAAGAGCTTTTTTAAGTGACTGGATACGAATCAAAAATAATCTAAAAATGTTGGGTTCATTGTCTATTCTACCTTTGATCCTAAATTACTGTTGTCGCCCATCTGTAGAGGGTACATTGTAAGGGGATGATATATAGGATGTTGTTTCAAAAACACATCAGTGATAGAGAAAGCGATTTCCGTAATTCATCGCAGGTGACACACGCACTAAAAGTAAAGTGTGGTGCTCACAGATATAGGGTGATGAAAACATAAGCCGATTAGTTTTTGTAAGCTACGTTCCTTTTTTTTTTCTGCAGTTTGAAGACAAAAGGGTAATTAAAGAAGGAAATAAGTCAAAAATTTGAATAATAAGTAAAAGTGTGATTCAGTTATTAGCTAAGAAAGTAGAATAAGGAAGTGAAAAGAAAGTTTATAAATCAGAAGTGGAAATGACACATAAGTAGTAAAGAATGTTTCATACAAATCAGAAATGGGATATGCAACCATTTACTAAGTAAAAACTTACGAATCTCTCAAGCATTAAAGTGAGAATGGACTGCGAAACGAACAGAAAGGGACAAATAAAAAGATAAATAATTTTCGTTTCCCTTTATGCATGTACTTGAAAGTGATTCTTTTGAGTAACTGAAGTGCATTCAATTCAAGTTATGTCGTTTCTCAATGCAGGATTGAAATGTGATATCATGGAAATAGCGGAAGTAGTAAAAACTTTTCTATATCTCTCTAGATGTGTTTTAACATCTAGAGAGATGTAGAAAATATCTCTCTACATGTTAAAACTATCATCTTTAGAAATGAATACTATGAAGAAGAATTTGTATGGCTAATGCATGAAAGAATAATCGAAATTAGAAATGAAATGGTGGTAAGGGAGATAAATTCTGTAAGAGACATAAGCGGTGAGAATTTTCCACTTTACTTTTTTTATTATTTCTTTCAAAAGACTGAAAAAAAAACTTGAACTGCCGGACACTGCTTTTTATGGATTATTTTGACTTTTTTGTGATTCATTATGAAAGTTTCATGTGCATAAGCCCTCTATTAATTTGTCAATATTTTTAAATATCAAATTGAATTTAAGGACTGTTGATTGTATATTTTTAAGGATTAGTGTTTGATTATATTAAGAGTTTTTAACTAGCCATTTTCTCATAGAACAGTTAAAATAATTTTTTTTTTTATTTTTGTAAATATTTCTTTAAGGATAAGCTTTTTTAGAAACATGTTAACAGAATTTAATAAGAGATACGCTTTAATTATTGTGTTAGATAAAATATATTTTTATGTTTTGTGTAATTCATTTTGAAATTTTGAAGTATTTAAGAATTAGTATTTTCTATGCATATGAGAATTAATAATTTGATCTGCGTAAAAAAATTAATACTCTGAAGTTTATGAACTTGATATTTTGCTGTATATAATAATTAATATCTTGAGTGTATGGTAATTAATGTTTTGAAGTATGTGAATTTTATATTTTGATGTATATAATAATAAGTATCTTGAAGTATATATAATGATTAATATTTTGAAATGTGTAATAAGTAAGAGTTTCATAATGAATTTAGTATGCTCCTTCTCTAAAGTAAGGTGAAAATATTTAACATTAATGATATATATAGTAATTATGAGGTATATTGATTTGTGTTAATTATAAATTAGTATAATCTGGGATGATCGTAGGTCAGGAAGCCCGAATGTTATCACCTACCTGTAGAGGGCCCTTTGTAAGGGGCGAATGTGTAAGATGTTTTACCCCAATGAGAGAAAAAGAGAGAGATCTGCAATTAATTGCAAGTGACACATACAAGAAAAGTAAATTGCGGAGCTCGTTAACATAACGTGCTAAAAGTTTATACCGAATAAATGTAACTGTTATTGTTACCTTATTTTCTTTTACTTGTTTGAAATTCAATGACAAAAACGGTAATTATAGACTTAGTAAAGATAAAAGTTGGGTAACTCGACTAAGCTATTAGTTACGAAGGAAAGTAAGAAAGTGAAAAAAAAGTTTATAAATAAAAAAGGTAAGTGAAATATAAATAGAATAAAAAAGGGGTGAGTTTCCGACTCTACTAATTCATCTTAATTTTTCTACGCTATTACTAAACAAACGTTTTGGTATAAACATTCAATCGCAATTTTTCTCTTGAATTATGTATCCTGGTCACGATTGACTTTTCTTGTACACCCTTGAGGGGTGCTAATAATTAATATGAGTTCATGCATATAATGTGAAACTCGTTTCCTAATTCCTCAACTCTGCAGATATTCCTTCTTCCTCCCATCCTTCTTTTCTCACGATTCAAGCTAATATCTAGATTTTAATTAGTATCACAATACCTATGTTATTTCTAAATAAGGACAACTAAAGATTTTTCTTTGGGAAAAAAATGCATAGTTATTGAATAAAACAGTTTGGTGATGCATGCACATGTGAAAAAATTAATAATGCATGTGAAAAAGTGTAAGATTTCATTTTAAATACTCAGCTATTATGAATTTGTAAATCTGTGTAAATTTTCACAATAATAGTAAAATGTTTATGAAATTTAATTATCTGCATTGAATTAGCTCTGACAGTATCCGGAATTTTATTTGAGACGTTTCCGTTTTGGATGATAATAAAGTGTTGGGATAACAATTAAATTTTCTTCTGACAGAAGTTAAAGCTTCTTTTAATAGTTGCAAATCTGCATCAAAAATATGATACAGTACTAACATTGAGTAACCTCTGAAACTTAGGCCGGGTGATGCGTGTCCGTTTTTAAATCTGCCGGCAACATTTAACAAATTCATCAATAGTTTTATAGTCCTAAACCAGCAGGGCCTGGTACAAATGTCTCTCGATTCCCTTCATCGTCATCTTCTATGGAAGGATTAACTTTTCGGCACAAGCCAAGTATATCCCGAATGTGTATGACTGGGACGTATCGTCAATTTTCGTTATACGTTTAAGTAATCACCTTTCAGCTTGGCGTCTTATATCTTCTGTACAGTAAAACGTATTGTTTCGGTAGTTTCTGATCGTAGTCCAATTCGTAAAATTATCCTCATTGTTTTCAAATCATAGTCTAGCTGTTCCAATGAGATAGGAAGCGACATTTTCCGGACACATTTCTTCATCCCAGCGGTTATAGAATGCGATCCACTCATATTCCTTGAGCCATTTTCTAGCAACTTGTTAGTGGTAACCGGAAAGATGCATTGATTTCTAAATAGCTGATAGGTCAGTAATGGCACTAGAGAGATGTTGGTTGAAGCTGTACACTTTTGCTCTGTGTTTCCAGATATCGTTGGGTTAACCTTATTTTTAAGACTTCGACTTGAATTTGCTAATTAGTCTAATTCAGGTAGGAGACCCTAAAGGAGTAGACTTCTACATTACTGATCCGTATTACTGATCGTATTCTCCGCGCCTCTACGCGAAAAAAGTCACATCGATTTCAAGTCAAATGAAGAGTAAGGAATTTAAACTCAACCAGAAAACTTTTATTTATCCGAAGTATCAAATCGATAGAAACAAAAAATAAAATTTTATTTTAGATCATCACAGAAACTAACTATAAATGAAGATAATAAGAAGCAAGACAGAAAAACAGGAAGATGAAAATCTATCTCCAATTTACAGCTTCGGGAGAGGTATATATATACGAAGAAGATGTACCTTGTTTCAGTTCCACATTAATCCTAGGTCCCGACCGGGGGCTAGGGATTCTATTATTGATCTTGCAATCTTTAAAAATATTCCTTTTAATTATGATATAAGAGTCATTCATGATCTGAGTTCAGATCATTTACCGGTCATTTTGACTCTTAATACTAACTCTGCATTTTTAAAATTACCAGAGCAACTCTCTACCAATTGGGAGAATTTTAAATTTATTTTAAATTCAAAATCCCTCCCTGTCTCAGAAACCTCCAGCAATGAAGATATCGAAAAATCTATCGATAAAATTGGAGAAATTATTTCTGAGGCACTTGTGGTGGCCTCAAAACCAAAATTTAAACCTCCTCCTCTGAGACTCCCTATTGAGATCAGAAATAAAATTCGTCGCAAAAATTATGTACGGAGAGTCTGACAAAGATGTAGGAATCTGGCTCTAAAATCTGAACTCCGTGCACTCAGCAATGAGATCAAACGAGATATTCAATACTTTTCCCAATCCAGAAGGGAGAAACACATTGAAGGCCTCTCGCCTGATTCAAACACCCTTTGGAGAGAAACCTCTCGACTCAAAAAGCCTTTTCACACCATTCCGCCCCTGAAGGGCGCCCTCGGCAGTGTTGCTGTAGCTCCTATTGAAAAAGCGGAAGTTATAACTGATAGCCTTCAAAAACAATTCGAACCAAATGAAGACGAGAATCCCAGATTCTCAGAACATACTAAACGAAAAGTCCAAAGGTTTTTGCCCTCCCCCACATGCCTAGACCTGGAACCAGTCCAGGCTAGCGAAATTTTGGACTTTATACATAAAACAAAAATTAAGAAGGCTCCGCGATTGGATTTAATTTCAAACCGCATCCTTAAAAACCTCCCTCTTAAATTTATTTTTCTTCTCACGCTACTCTTTAACTTTTTAATGGAGAACTGCTACTTTCCTAAGGCTTGGAAGATCGCCGTGGTGGTCCCCATTCTCAAGTCTGATTCTGATGATACGAAACCTCAAAATTATCGCCCCATATCGTTACTCAGTTCGCTGAGCAAAGCATATGAATGTGTTATTTTGAATCGCCTGGACCAGTTCTGCAATTCCAGGAATATTGTTATTCCGGAGCAGCATGGTTTTGTTCCCAAGTGCTCTACAGTAACGCAGTTACTTACAGTTACTGAGACGGTCCAGCAAGGCTTTTCCAATAACAAGGCCACGGGTATGCTTTTTATCGATATTGCCAAAGCTTTTGATAAAATTTGGCACAATGGGCTTATTTCCAAGATGAGGCGACTTGGAATTTCGGACCATCTTATCAAAATTATTCATTCGTTCCTGGACTCTCGTAGTTTTCGGGTTTGAGTCGGAAATGCAGTCTCCTCCCCCCGTCCAATCTTTAGTGGAGTCCCCCAGGGATCGATTTTAAGTCCAAGAATTTTTCTTTGTACGTAAATGACATCCCGAAGGCTTCCAACATTCATTTAGCAATGTATGCTGATGACACTGCTATTATGTCCCAAGACATCTGCAATCGGAAAATTATTGCAAGATTTCAGAGATACATTTCTCGTTTACAGCTCTGGCTCATTGACTGGAAAATTAAAGTTAATGCATCCAAAAGCGCTTGCCTCCTCTTTACGAAACAACGGTGTATTTGGCAATTTGCCAGCAGTCACCATTTTTGATCAACCTGTCCCCTGGGTTACTGAATATAAGTACCTAGGGTTAGTTCTAGACGCTAAATTAACTTTGCCCACCACATCCGAAAAGCACATCAAAAGGCTATCGGAATGAGCAGATTGCTCACTCGCTTGATTTCTCGTAAGATCAAGCTGGCGATCAGCACAAAATTTTGCTCTGCAAGTCGATCTTAAGACCGATCATGTTGTATTCGTCGCCTATTTGGGCGTCTGCCGCAACCACCCATCTGAAACGACTGCACGTCTTTCAAAATATCCACCTTAGGAAAATGATTAATGCTCCCTGGTTTGTCCGGAACGAAGTCCTGCACAAAGATCTAAATATTGAACCAATTCTAGAGTTCATTAAAAACAATCATTTAATTTCTTTAATAGGATCCCTCAAATACCTAATGCACTGCTTCAACAACTCCCCGCGTATGATGCGTCAATCGCATCATCGTAAAAAAAGACCAATAGCCGCTCTCGGACACTCTTATATTCATTTCCCAGTCTTAAAAAGACTGAGAGCGCATTGAAGCAATTCATTAGTGATATCCTGCTTAATTTTTAAATTCAGGACTTCACATCGATAAGTGGCAATGTCCCATAGTCAAAATGGACTTCGCGTAACCCTGTCGATCACTTTCAAAAATTTTAAAATTTCGAAATCTTAGTGATTTAAGCTCTTAAAAGTTTGTTTACACTTTATTTTCCATTTTCCTAAGTTAGAACCAAATTTAACCACCAAGCGTCGCTAGTGGCGCATAGCTCAATTCATGTTAATTCTCTTTTTTCAAACACAATCTCCTCGCGTTTAAATTTTCCCTCAAACTTTTAAATTGCATTTTTCTTTAAATTGGTTTCGGTACGGCATTTCTATTTATTTCATTTTAATTTTAACTTTATTTTTATCTAGTTACAACCTCTCAAAAACCCGCGGACGACAGCTTTCTCGAAGTCGTTTTCGCCTTCGAACTGAAGTCCCACCCCATAACGCTCTCTCCGCCCATTGCTATATATGCTTCTTAGCTTACTGGCTACAGCGTCCAATGGCAATGCGCTTTCGTAACTTTACTTTCCAACTTTGTTTCGGCAGTTCCTCACTCTGCCGAACGCCCAGGCGCTTGTTGCCTTGATCACAATTATTATAGTTGATTACAATTAAGCTAAAATTTTATTAAATGATGCACTTAAACTTTTTAATAGTAATTCTGATGAGAGGGTATGTTTTTAATTTTAAAACAGGTACCTCGTAATTTTAGCCGTTACCGTTACCGTATTTCATTTTAATCATAACTTTAACATTTTAGCGTTCTTTTTTTGTGACTACATCTTTCATTAAAAGCGATTTGTTGTTGATATTTCGTGTTTTGATTGTAGTGTGGATAGCGAGCTAATTATAAACATGTTTTATATTGAGAAAAAAAAGTTTTTATCAAGACCCTTTTTTTTTATTGTTCCTGTTGAAGTTTTTGCTGCTTATTTTTTTGAGAATTGAAGATAAAAAATGCCTCGCGTAAAACGACGTTGTCATTGAAAGTAATGAATAGTAAACGTTGGTGTAGTAATGCTGATATTAAAGTTGATTCTACATAAGAAAAATTTGCTGTTCCTACTAACAGAATTGAACAGTTATTAAATGTCGAAAAGACTGATTGTTCCGATACTGGATATTTATGTATATACTTTCTACAATCCAGCAAACTGTTTGACAAACTGATGTGCGTGGAATTTGACAAAAAAGTTCTTGTGCTTTTAAAGTTTGTGCTGTAGAAATAGCAAATGAAAGACAAACAAATACAGTTCCTGATATCAATTTATGGATAACAAACAAGCATTCTGCAATATAGAGAAAGGTAATTTAGGCATCAAGAAATTTTGTATCTCCATAAATATCTTGCCTTTTTCATCGAGGACATACAGTGAATGTACTAAACTTCTTCACAAAGCCTATGGTATTGCGGCAAATACTATGCTAAAAGAAGTACATTTTGAAGTACGAAATGGATATGATGTACCTGATGATGTCCCATTTGTCGACATAAGTGTTTCTTTCGATAGTATTTCGATGACACGAGGCCATACATCTTTAATTGGCTTTGGTTGTGTCATCGATATACTTACTGGCTATGTCATTGACTTTGAAGTTATGTGCAAAGTATGTCGACATTGTTCCATAGCAAAAAGAGAACTTGGAAAGTCAAGTGCAGAATATGATATGTGGTTTAAAGGACATAAAGATGAGTGTGATATCAATCACACCGGTTCATCGGGTTCGATGAAAATGGAGGCAGCATTGATACTGTGGGAAATATCGCAATCATTAGGATTTCAATATTCTACATTATTGATTGACGAAGATTGTAAATTTTTCAATTACTTATCTGAAAGAAATATCTTTGGGAATAATGTCAAAATGAAAAAGCGGAATGCATAAACCATGTGATTAAAAGGTTAGGTACTGCTTTACGGAATGCTGTGAAGGAATCGAGAGCTCGAGGCATCTCATTAGGTGGGAAAGGTTATGCATCTTTGAAAGAACCTACTATAAAGAAATTAAATTCTTATTATCAGAAGGCCGTATTAAAAAGACGAAGTGTCAAGAAGACACAAAAAGCTATGTACATACCTTTTGGAAAATGCACGCATGATCTTGGTGTAATACTGGAATTGCGAAAAAAATTGTTAAGAATGAAACAAGAAATATCAGTGTGTACATAAATTAGTAAAGAAAGCAGTTTTAAAAAGAGAAACATTAGTGATAGAAAAAGGTGTGAATTAATAAATAAAGGAGGAGTAAGGTTTTGAAATTTTTCAAATATTTTTAAAAAAATTTAAATTTTTAAAATTGTGTTATCAATGTATTCAAATTTTCACATAAAATCATTTTCTTGTATAGAAACACTTCAAAGCTTGTTAAAACCAAATTTTTAAACGAATTAATAAAAAAAAAAATGGTTCAATGGATACCGAGTCCCCTTAAACTTGCTTCTGTAGTTTGTTTGTATACTTCCGATATAAGCTGTAAATTATTTTTTGATTTAAATAGAGGTATCTTTGAACCGTTAACGGTCATTTCAGGTTTTTTTTGTTATAATTAAACTTATTTTGTATTTCAAATTATTTCATGTTTTAATATTGTTACGTATCATTAGATCGTCGGTTGATTCTAACATGTTAAAAATAAAGGCCCCAATATTTATTCTAGCATTGTAATTATTCTAAACCCTCTGAAAAATACATGTGAATAGTTAAAGTGTTACTAAGCTCATCTGAATTATAGTATCCCTTATGTAGAAAACACTTTATATTTATCAGGCTGATTCTGCTTAAAAAATAAAGCAATATTGGATTAAACTATTTTCTCTTTTAATCAAGAAACATAATTAAGATGTAACAGTTATATAATTGCTTAAACAGGTTACTAATTTTGTACCTTGAATTAAAGTTTATTTTGAATGTGTTTTGCAAACAAAATTAATTAATTTAATCACAAGTTGATTATAATATTTCTGAATGGAATCAATAGTATATAAGAAAAACGTATAAGAATATGTAAGTTCTATATACAATTTCTAATTTAATAATAGCTAGTATTATTTTTTTTTCTTTTTCTACAAATAATATTTATTAATCAAATACAGTTTTTGTTTTTATGTTTTAATGTAAAATGAAGTGCAGAAAAAATTCTGACTATAGTGAATAATAAGACATCCCAAAACTTATATTAGTGATAATCTGATTTTTAAAAATATGTATAAAAAATTAATTTTTAAAATTATATTTGAATAGAAATGATACAGTTGGGGGTAAAAAACAGAATTTTGAGGAAATAGAAATTTTTTCAAACTATAAATCTTGAGTACTACTTAACAATCAGTTACGTTGCCTTTTCGTGCAAATGTGATTCTTGTTTCTTCCAGCCAACACCAGTATCTTGGTTTTACTTTGTAATTAATCTCGGCACAAGCATATTTCTTAAAAACATTAACTTTAAGAAGTGCATGAATAAAGTGGTTAAACTGTGTAAATAAAAATACAAATATCAATAAATAAAAGGGCTAGATGATATGCTCGGCCTTGTTGTACAGTGAACATTTATAAACTTTTTTACAATTTAATGAATTATACATAACTATAGTGTTTGTGTCACGTATCGAATACAAAAAGAAATTGTTTTATTTATTCTGTGAGCATGAATGTTGGAGTTCACGCATAGAATAAAATCTGAATGTACTGCACCAAATATTAATTTAAATTTTTGCAGCATTTTTGGGCCACATTATAAAAAAAAAATCAAGATGTGAAATGTCTGTGTTTAAATCTTAATTATATAAAAATAAAATTTTGAATTACAACACAAACAAGTAGTTGTTCCTAACCCCAAGTCATATGAGTTTTAAATAGATAATTTAAAAAATGTAAGACAATAGTGATGAAACACAAGACTATCACTTATAATATGATGAACGAGCAATATTTGGGACATAACAGGAAGGATGCCTGATTGAATTGTGAAACCCTGGCTTCAAAATACACTTTAAATTTGTGTTCAAATTTAAACTACATTCTTTAAAAAAATATATTATGAAACATCTTACTCCTGTCATAAATCACCTGAAATTTTCTTCAATTTATGAAGGAATAATCTGGAATAAAAGCTATTTTTTCAATATTTTATTCTGTGTGTATAATTTCTTACTTTTAAATAACAAAATGTTATTCTATAGATTATTCTCAGCATCATACACAAATATTCACATGTATGAAAACATTTTTTGACACTTATCTGTTCGAATTAAAGTAAAGAAGTTTCTAAAGTACAATTATAATGTAATATTATGGATATTCTGCAACACACAAATTACTCTCAAGAAAATCATTTTCTAAACTGATCAATAACAATTCGTAAGATATAATAGAATCTTTCTGAAGATATTACAATATAACCTTTCAAATATGCAATGATTTTAAAACCTACGTATTTTTTAATTAATTCTTTATATTTTTAATTAATTTTTCATTCAAATCTGAAAATTCTTAATGTATAAAACAACAAAATTATCATACAATTTCATCATATGTTCTAAATAAATATATCTGAAATAATCTTATTCATCATACTATACATATGTTATACATCATTTATATGCATCATACTATAGGATATGGTTAAAACTCAAAATATAAAATTTAGATAAATTAAATTTTTTTTTAATATTTTAGCTCAAAGGATACATAAAAATATCAGCAAAGTGACACTTGTGCAAAACACCAAAGCTGAAATTTAAATAGATATTTCAATTCTGTAAATTTTATTATGATGAATTGAATGTAATTCAGGATTTGCGCCTCTCTCACAACTATAAATCTGATAATTAAATATTTACAGGAAGTCATACTTTTAACATACAGAAGAACAGTAAAAATTTAAGATAATTTATGACTTTTATCAACAATAAAATGAAAAATAACAGAATTACATCGATAGAAGAGGTTCAAATCCTGAATTAATCTTCATAGAGTATACCATAAGAGTTTCATAACATTAAATGCATTAAGCGCTTCGAATCTCTAATTCGATTGTTATCTAATTTTTGGTATCCCTTTGCAGTGAAGTAACCTCGATTTTCAATGTTCAGCTTATTTAAGACTTTTAAACAGCCTTGATATCCTTCAATTAAATTGCATAATTGCATCAAATGCACCCAATTTCACAGTTTTCAAACAAATAAAAAAAAATTTTGGCACTCTTTGTGATAATACTCTTCCAGTTCCAAAAAAATTGACACAGACTATTATTAAAATGCTTATAATTCAAGTTCTAAGTAAGATAGAAACAAAATTGAGAATCTATTTTAGAAAGTCAAGAAATCAGGCTTTAATAAAAGATAGTAAACATTGAAAAAATCGACTTTTTGACCGAAAATCCCGTATTAAAGGTAGGCGATTACCTTAAATTATGATGCTTTCAATAATATAAAAAATGTAAATAAATACTGAATCGTACCAACAAATGAATCGTGGTACGTGCTCATTTTAAAATTTATGTGTTCTTCCGGGTGTAGCGTGGTAAATACAAAATATAGATCCAAATATTTAAGTGAACCATATTTGTTTTTGAGAACCAATTTTTAAAATACGTAGCCAGTGTATAAAAGGTTCTTTTATAGTCTTTATATCTGTAATAATTTTTTGAGAGTGTTGATTTCCCATTTTTTTAGGTTTTGAATACATGCAATGTTTTACATTCAATAAAGATATACGTTCAAATCTGATACAAACATACTCATTTCAAAATGAGTACGCCTGGGTATTCATTTTTGAGTATTTCTTTCTTTTCTCCGTGTAATCTTAGCAGGAATCAACACTTGGAATAAATTTAAACTATAAAAATAGCAATAAAATTAATAAGAATATCAACAGCAGCGCAAAAAACAGCAAAAAAAAATATAAAAACAGGCAATCTGAGATACAAAATCAAATAAAGAGAAAAATAATTCATGAAAATTTTGTTAAGTTGTTTGTTAAGTAAGTTTGTTTTAATTCAACACTTGCACTTACCGCCGTTTTAAAACAGAAAATTGTTGCCAAACTAAAAAATAAGTTTGTGAAGAATTCTTTTCTTACTTTATCAAATAATAATCTTTTAAGTTGATGATTAATATGAAATATAATAGTAATTATTTTTTAAGAAGATAAAGGAATCATAATAATTCTTTTAGAAAGAAGAAATAAGTCAAATGAATAGTCTGAAGACGATACACTATGATGCCCTACATGACGTTTTTGAAATTTAAAATTAATCTACATAAATCTAAGTTGAATTTTAAAGAAATGGCTTCGTGGTGCACACTAGCTGTATTCTCAGACTCCTTGTACCAAATTGCATAGTCATGAGTTTTCTATTTTTTTCCGTTACACTGACGACAAAACTAGTAAATCAATTTTTTGATTATCATTGCTCATGCGCAGTGAAGGAAAATTCCCTTTTAACTTAAATTTTAAGAAATTTCTGGTAAATTTCTAAAAACCGGTTCCGTGGTGCATACCATCAATATTCATAGATTCTTTGTACCAAATTTCATAGTCCAGGGCCTTCTAATGCTTCCGTTACGCCTCCGACAAAAATAGCAAATTCTTCCTCTTATTAATATAGATTATTATAAATTTAAAATATCATTATTTGCAGAAGAAATAATATTACAGAATATTCAAGATTACATATTGAACATTTAAATAATTAAAAATTAAAAAATAAAGCAATTAAATTTAATAAATTATAACAATGTTCAAATATCAAAACTTCATCATAATGTACAAAATGTAATCTATCTATGCTTAAGAACAAATAAATCCAGAAGAACTAATAATATTTATGAAGGTAATAGAATTTTTTTCCCAACGACCTTTTTCTGCAGTAATTTGCAGTTTATATATTTAAGATAGTTCAGTCGTAGGTTATCAAGAGACTCAAATTTTATATGAAAAGGTGAATCCTTTTACACATTCCTTGAACGTCAGTTTTTAAATTATCGGTTTTTCACATAAGTAACCGACAAAATGCATCGAAAATATTGTTCGATTAAGCATTCTTTTCCCCACTCGTTGTGCGTGTGCGTGCTTTGATTCATACAATACTTATATAATTTAAATACCAAATTCAAAGGAAGAACGGCGGTTATGCTTCTCACAAGATGCGCGAAAGAATTCTTTCTTTTGGATATCATACAACAAAACAAAAGGAGTGTCATTCTGCTGAAAGCAGATGTGGAAAAGTATGACACAACTACCGATACTCAAGTATTTTGCATCAGTAGCAATATTTCTCGAATTCGTTCTACGTGGAATTCTCTTCTCTGAAAGCGATGTATTCACTTACACGTAACGCGTCATTTATTGAAAATATTTTATAAAAATTTACTGTAGCGATCGACTTCTCTATGTCTCATTTTATACTTAATTCTTAATAGGAAATCTGGAAGATTTTATTTGGAAAATATGGATTAACTATATTTATGATAATTCAATAGCATTCGGGGAATGGGAATATCTTGGGTTTTTTAAAATTTTATAGTAATTTAATTAAATAAAATACAAGGAATAATAATAGAAAAATAAACAACAATATGATTAAGTTACAGAATGCTGATACGTGGTTTGTATCTAAATGCAGCTGACATGGAATGCGTAATTTTTTGTGATGTATACATTTGATCTTGTATCTAATATCAATTTCTTTTCATTGTAGTGATTTTCATAAGAGAAAATAACTATAAAATAGAATGCATTCTATAAACTCGATGCTAATATTTAAAGAAAAATATTTTTGCACAGGATTATTTAGATCATCTTCTAATTAAATATAAAATTAATTTTATCATTCTCTAGAATTATATTCATAATGTTCTACTATTACTTTCATGGTGTTCTAAAATTACCTTTAAAATGCTCTAGAGTTACTTTAATGATATTCTAGAAATACCTTCATGATGTTTTAAAACAATTTTACGATGTTCTAGATTTAGCTTTATGATGAAATAGCATTACCTTCACGATGTTCAGAACTATTTTTATAATGAGCTTCATTCTTCTTAAAGACAACGAAAAGAAAATCGCTTGTAACCTCTTACCCAATTCATACTTAATGATTAATTATTCTCTTCGGAGTTAGACTTATACATAAACTACAGTTAAGTTATTTGTGTTAAAGATCATCTGATATGTATCAGACTTTTTCTTTCTGTTAGGTTTATCAGTGAGCTCTCAATCACAGAAAACCTACCCCTAGGATAAGATAAGGATTACAAAGGGATGCGAAAATCGTATTGAAAAAATGGCCTACGAAATCTTCCTTAACAAAGTCATGTCCAAAATATCTGTATGTCATTTCGGTAAACAAAGGAAACAAATCCAGTCTCTTCTATGTGAAAAAAAAATGAGTTTATAAATAATTTTCGAGTAGCAAAAGTTAACATCAATCCATCAAATGTCTTGGAAAATGATAATGGTGAGAGTTACATTAAAATAATAGCTTTAAAACACTGCATAATTTATCTTCCAAAAGAAAGTAATTTTTAACATACTAAGACAGCACATAGTGCTTACAATTATAAAGCTAGATGCAGATTGTAAATTTACACCTATATGGTAATCGTATTATTTTAATTACTTAAATAAGTTGCAAATATATAAAGCAAAAAAATTCTAAAAATTTCTTTAAAGAGATAAATATATACGTTTACATACATTCGTTTAGTTCAAATTCTAAAGAAGGGGTACATATAAAACGACTGAGAACCGCTTCTGTGAAAAATGTTATTTCGAACGGAAATAAGGGGGAGATTGTGAGATTGTTTGTTAACGTCACTCTGAAATTGAGGCGTATTTTGACGGACTTGAATAATTCCGAGCATCGGTCAAATGACTAAAACGGCCCCTGAACTAATTACTCCCTCTCCAAACTTCTACACTATGCTAAATAGAAGGCTTAATACCTCGACCAGGTTTATCGTGTATCAGATTCGCTACACGGAGATGATTGTCTTTAGTAGCTTCAGGGCTTGAACCCACGACTCGACGAAAACAACGAGTCGTCCACTCGACGCGAGTCCGACTACTCTGTTACCTAACCACTATGGAACCATGGCCCAAATATAAGGGATAAAGAAAAGTAACTCTAGATCTTCAGGAAATTCATTCTGAAATCTTTTTAAGAAAATCAAGTGAAATGAAAAAATTTTTTTTTTAAAAAAAAAACAAATTATGATTTATAGTTAAAATATCTTAATATAAAATTTTCGATACATTCGTTTGCCTCTTTAAAAAAAAATACAGATTTTAAATTGCTAGAAATAATGGAACTATTTGGAAACTTGCAACCAGAGATATTATATTAAGGTGTGTGCCTTTACAAAAATCATTGTTTTCGTGAAAATTTTAAAAAGTTTCTTTATCACTTTTTATCAAAGCCCACATATTTATGATTTCAAAAATGTTTTGCAAAGTTGTAGCCCACATTTTAAACAGGAATTTCAATTTAAAGCAAAAGGAAGAGGAGTTTTTCCAAGACCGAAACTAAGCCATAAAATGGTGAACAATGCATTTTAAAAAGGTGTTTCTTATTATTAAACGATGTGAATGCTCTGTATATTTTTAAAAAACAGAATTTAGCTTTATTTATTTATATTAGCTGTAGGTACATCTGGGAACTATTTCTTCAATTAATTTTCATTTATAGATTTGCATTATCTGGAAAACTGTGATTAAATTTTTTTTGATTACGAAAATCTCATTACTTAAAAATAATTATGTACTAGAATGAAATTTTACCACAATGTTCTGTCTATATTTAGATATGCTGTTAAAAGCTATGTACCCTAAAACGTAGCTTTTAAGTATGTAACTATTTATTTTGGAGCTATTTTTATTTAAAAAAAGGAATATATTTTTTTGTAAAATCATGTTGTGTTTATAAACTGCTGTTTGTAGAAAATGCAACACCATGAAGGAATCATCAGAATCAAATGAAATTCGCAGCAAATGTCAATTATAGGATATTATGCAAATTAATAAAGTTTCAGAGCCATCGCGCGTGCGCGGCGCGCGCAGCGCCCTCTGAATTGATGCTGAAAGCGTATAAATAAAGTGCTGTAGCGGGACGTTGAAAAAAGTCTATGATTATTTGTTAGTGGCAAACGTTTAGTGAGACCTGAGTATGCCTCCACGACGGAAGAATAAGAAATTCAAGCAACTTACGGAGTTTGAACGAGGGAGGATAATCGGCCTTCGAGAAGGAGGATTTTCCTATCGCGCAATAGCAGCTCGTATGCAGCGGAACAGTTCCACAGTGATGCGAGTTTGGAAGCAGTGGACCGACGAGCACCGAACAACTCGAAAAACAGGCACTGGACGACAGAAGGTGACGTCAGAGCGCGATGATCGACACCTGCTCCGCATGGCGGTGAATGATCGCACAGCTTCCTCCAGGCAGCTGGCAGCACGTTGGTCTACTGCTACAGGTGTACAATTGTCGGCTTCGTCAATTCGTCGTCGTCTGCTGCGCCGTGGATTGCGTGCAAGGGTGCCTTTATACAGGATTCCCCTCACGGCGAATCATCGACGGCTGCGTCGGCAGTGGGCTCTTGAGCACAGAGACAGGCGAGCTGATTGGCACCAAGTTGTCTTTTCAGATGAATCACGCTTCAATTTGTGGACCCATGATGGCCGTGTTCGTGTTAGACGTTATGCCGGTCAACGCTGCCTTCCTGAGTGTATTATTGAACGACATAGTGGTCGAACACCCGGAGTTATGGTCTGGGGTGCGATTTCGTATCATGGACGATCCAATTTGATACGAATTGAGGGTAATCTCAATAGCAACAGGTACGTCCGTGAAGTGCTACAGCCCGAAGTCGTTCCTTTCCTTCAAGGCATCCCTGGAGCTATCTTTCAGCAGGATAATGCACGCCCACATGTTGCGCGGACTGTTCGAGACTTCTGTTCAGCACAACGCATGCAACTTCTTCCTTGGCCTGCTTATTCACCGGATATGTCGCCTATTGAGCACGTGTGGGATATGGTTGGTCGGCGTCTCGCTCGTGATCCGCGTCCTGCAGTTTCCAAAGACGAACTTTGGTTGCGCATACAAGCGATATGGAATTCTCTTCCTCAAGCAGATATTCAACATCTGTTTGACTCCATGCCACGTCGTATAGCAGCACTTATTGCAGCGCATGGTGGCTGCACCAAATACTGATTTCGGACGCTTAATTTGTTTCTTTTGTTTTGAAAATTTCATCATTTATTTGTATCAGTACAAGTCGTTTCTGCATTAAATTTCATTTGATTCTGATGATTCTTTCATGGTGTTGCATTTTCTACAAACAGCAGTATATGTTTTGGTATAACTCAGTAAGTTTAAGAGATAACTGCATTTTTCTGTTTTATAACACAATCATATGTATATTGAATATATTGTTGAAACTAAAAGTGAAATATATTAATTAGAATTTGTTATATGAATTTTAGAGTAAATGTAAATTTTTACTAAATTTCAACTAAATACGGACAAAATTTAAAGAATAAAGAAAAGTTGATGGAAAAGACTTTTGAATTTATTATTTTATGGATCATTATAACTGAAAATATTAGTGTTTCACACGAATCCTTTTTTTTTTTTTTTTTTTTTAGAAAAAAGTGCTCTGTTGGTAGGTACTTATAATAATATATTAGGAACTTATATAATTTAATATAATAACATACAGTTGAGGTATGTGCCTATATACCTTAACTGTAAGTTATTATATAAAATTCAAAGCGACCTCCACCGATCAGCCGGAAAGAAGGGATGTGTCAGTAAAGGCCAAGGCCCCCGGGAGAATAAACTTGTTGTGAAACTCCCTTCCTTTTTCTTTCAACTTATCTTCAAAATACAGGAACACAAACAGATACTGCTTTTAATCCAACATGACACCTCACTATAGCTGGCATTATAACTGACATCCAACAACTTGTACAAACTGACATTAATTTCAGTTCACCAAATTAATTCCACAATTTGGGTTAGCGTATTTTCTTCAGAATTAGTTATTTATCATGGAATAAATAAAACATTTGAGAATTAAAAATATTCAACTATTTTTGCTATTAATAATTATAAAAATAAATGAATAACTAATTCCAAAATCTTAGCGATGTTTCTAATTTCATCTCGCAAATCTGTAGGGGGAAAACCGTATCGATTTTGATTGGTTTTCAGAAAGTCTTTTACTATACAGGGTATTTCAAATTCATGGGCAAAAATTTAAATAGTGATAGAAAACATCTACTCAAGCAATTCCCCCCCCCCCCATACAATGCATAAGCGGAGAGCAAGCATTGAACCGTTAGACGACAGGAAAAGGCCATGTCTCGTGAAAGCCCCGGTAGAAATGTGAAAGAAAAATCGCGCTTTATGATTTCCATTATAACGCCGTATACCGGTTCACCGTTTGCTTTTCAATTTTGCATTGTTTGGAGAAAATTGCTTTTGATGTTTTCTATCACCCCTTAAAATTTTGATCATGAGTTTTGAAACACCTTGTATATAATTTAACTTTGCAATTTTATAAATTTCTGAAATAAGAAAATGGAATATTTGTGTAAAGCTTGAAAATTCTTAAATTCTGAAAGATAGGATGCATTTCATTTTTTTAAAAATTCGATATTACGCATTCGTAACATTTTAGATTTATAGAAATCTGAATTATGCATATGAATATAGAGAAAACGAAATATATCTGCAAAGCTTTAGAAATAAATGAATAAATAATATTTTAATATTATTACAAATTATATTAAGGTATAATATTTTATAGTCAATGATTTGGCATTGAACAATAGTTCTACTTTTCTTCAATAATACACATTTAATCACCAATGCAGCGATTACGTTCCCATAATATTTCGCTTTCATTTCCAAACTTCTTAAAAATATCCTATGTTTAGCATTTTGAATAATGTTAACTGGGTTTATTGTAGTATTTAATTTAAACTCTTTGCTTAGTGAATTTTTAAATCTTCAGTAGAACATTAAAAGCCAAATATAATTTCGTTTGTCAGAAGGAGATCTCATTTTTTTTTTCTGTTTGGTTTTTAATAGATGAATATTGCTGTATAATTTGGCCTAAGAGACGAGTATGACACTCAATGGGAAATGTTTATTGTATTGAGTCTAAAACACACAATCAATCAATTAGTTGATTTACGTATCATTTTAATTTTTACTACTTCTATTCTGAAAACTGAATATATTCAGTTTTCAGGTTACTTTATATTATTTAACTTTTTGTAAGAGCACTTGAATAATTTAGCAATATTAGTAAGGTTATAACTTTCATTTGCTATAAAATTTACTTTTTTGAAAAACTTGTTTAAGTGTTTTGAAGTATTATTTATGATTAGACGTTAAGAAGAAAAAGAAAAAGATGTAACTTTAAATAAAGATATGATTTTCGAATTTTACATTTATTTTCAAAATTTCACTGAAGTTCTTATCTTTACACTAACTGAATATTAGAGGTAGTATACAAAAGTTAACGAATAACGGTTCTATGGACTGAGTTTGGTCAATAAACATTTCTCTCTCTACGGATGTATCGACCAGCTGCTTTCGATTTCAATACTGCCAGTAGCATCGCCAAAGAAGGTTTCGAAGGAAATTTTTCGTCGCAGTTTGCTCCTCCTTTTTCCATGTGGTGGATTGCGCAACTGTGAAAATTTACATCCTGTATGGGAGAAAAACTACAAAAACTTTGATACTGTTGAAAACATTTTTCAAAGATTATGCGTAGCTAAAAATTCAAGTATACGAGTGGTTTTCATGATTAAAGAATAATGACATGTAACTACATTAACAGCAAATATCTTTCTGGATATTCATCACCTATTATTCAGGCTACAATATCTAGAAAATTCGTGACGGTGACGTGAAAAATCGACGATGGGCCATACCCATTGAGCAGAGAAAACTGGATTGCCTTGGAACTTGGATCAGCATTTTTTAACAGAAACTTTGGGGATGAGAAGAGCCAAATTGTTGTTTTGGGATTCTAAGTAACCATCAGATAGAGACATCTCTGTGCACCAGTTTTTGGTCAAAAGAATCAGGGATCCGCTTTTTCACTCACCTTATTCATCTGATCTAGCTCCATGCGATTTCTTTTGAAAATCGCATATGAGGTGGATGTGAAAAGACACTAATTAATCGGTGTGGAAGCTGTCGAGAAAAAACGAGAGAGGAGCTGCCAGCCGTTACTGCAGATGAGAATCAAAAATTTTTCCAACAAAACAGAATCACCAGTTGTGTGGAATGAAATGTGTTTAGTATACAGTGGTGAAGTAATTTGAAGGCGATAATATAGTTTTGTAAGAAAAGTCTAAATACATAGCTTTAAAAAAAAATCTGTGTTTTTCTTGTGTCCCTGATGTAGGGTGAATCGTGTGTGTCTATCGTTTGACTCCAATTTGCTTACTACACCACATTAGAATTTTCATGTATGCAAAATCTTCGACTGGGATGTTATATCTATTGTTAACTATACCTTCATTAAGTTAAGAAGGAAATTTATTTTTCAGTTAAAATAACTGCTTCGAAAGTTCCTCACGGCATAAGTAATTTTTAAAAAAATTTCGAAATTTACTGGTATTGATGATGTTTTTTCTTACTCTATATTTAAAGGGATTGGTTAAGACATAAGGTAAAACTGTGTACAGTGCCTTAATTGTTACATATCCTCAAGAGAAACATTAAAAAGTATAAAAAAATTGAGAAATGAAAAAAAAAAAGTAGAAATGAATTTTGAAAAAAAGAATGAAAAATTTTAGAGATAAACGTAACTGTAAGGGGGAGGGGGTGCATAGAGTTTCCAATTATTCTCTTCATAGTTTTTTTATTTTAAACAAACCAGGAACAGATAAACAAAAGTTGCTTAAAAATAAATGAAGTTTCTTTTCAAAAGACAGGTCAAAAAATTGTACTAACTCAGAGTAAAGTAGAAAAAAAATTATCGGATATAAAAGAGACAACAGAAAAAAAAGAGTAAAATTTCTCTAATCCGTTGCTTTGTTTTAAACTTTTAAAACTTCTGATTGCCGAAAAACAAGGAACACGAAAGAGCCGCTGTTATCTCAGCGTAGCTCAAGCAAATCTAAGAGCGGATTGAGAGAATAAAAATATTTGCAAATAAAATTCATGATTTTACATCTTTAGTGTGATCAAGTATATATTAAGCGTGTGTGATTTGTTACCTTGTGTTACTGCTCGATTAGAAGAAATATTTTTATGAAAGGGAATTCTTTACAGAATATCGATGTAAGAGAATTCTCTAAAGGTTGGTTGTTTTCATCTAGGAGAGGCTGAATACTTATTTAGACTCATTGTTAAGATAATCACGTAGTAAATAATCTTGCCTCATAACTTTCATAGTGGCGGGTATATTTGATATATTTTTACAATTTTTTAAGTTTTATAATTTAACCTATAAATACTCCGGAGATTTTCGCTATAATTTCCCTTCAGGAAAATTTTTCTTCTAACATTCCTTTTTTTAAACTATTTATATGATTTAAACATTTACATGATAAATATTTTATAATAATTTACTGATATTGCCTTAATATTTCACTCATTTCTTATAATCAATATAGTTGCTAATTATTTAATTCCTTTAACACAAAATGATTAGCAATCATATTTACTCCGATTTGATTTAAAATTGCTTATTTCACTTCAGATTTACTATACGAAATATTTTTAACTATATTGCATTAATGGATTTTTTAATTAAGCTTTTTGCCTGTAAGTTGAGGTTTTACAAACTTTATACTTGCGTTTGTAAAATATGCAACATCACAAAAGACTCATCAAAATTGAGTGAAATTTATTCCACTAATAACATACATTTATGCATGTGAATGATTGCATTTACAAAGTCAGAAAAGAATACTGCATTATAAAAATCACTTTTGAAGAAGCCACTACACACTTTTCTAGTATAGAGTATCATAACAAATACATGTTAAAACTTTACCCGAAGAAGAGAGTTTCCAAATTGTTTCCATCGGATCCCTAAGTTCACTGTATCATATGTGGGATAAGCGTTGCGTGAGAAACATCGATCGATCAAATCCCAGACATTTTCAATCGGAGACTTATCTAGTGCATAAACATTCCAAGCAGCTGTCGAGTGCCCTGAAAAGAGAGAGCTTGAACGTTCCCAGCAATACGTGGACGTTGATTTCCTTTTGAAATACAAATCCAAGAAAACTTTGGAAGTATAGTACGACTTCGAGCTCTAGTACTCTGATGTAACGGTTGCTGCTGCAATTACTCTCGTTTCTTAACAGCTAAGATCATCTCTGATATCTTATAGTAGCACTGAGGTAGGTAACATTAATCTATATAGCATCCAACTTGGAAGCGGATATTACTGACCCCCAAATTAAAGTGGGATTCATCGAAGAAATCGATTTGTTGCCAGATGGCTCGCCAGTTCAGTAAATTGATGTGCCCTTTGAAGCTGTAGGAGCTGATGCCATTGCATCAAGGGAATCGTGTACAAAGAAATTCTTCTCTGCCATCCACATTGCAGCAAACACCGACATATAGCAATTAATAATAACACATTTATAGCAGTGCTCTTATGTCATATCAACTGTCCAGATGAATCGGAACGAATTTGCAGATTATATGCTTTTCTTCCCATGCTGACATAAACTTTCGTTCACCATTGCCGGATTGTTGAATCTTCCAGTTCTCTTGAGCCCACTGCTTCCACATTCTTTTTATAGTCGCGGCATTGTGGAAGATCGATCATTGCTTAAACTGCGTATTTTGCTCAATGTGTAGTTTTATATTACCGTAGAAATATTTAGACTTTTCATGAAATCATTAGCAATTTCAAACACCCCCATGCACTACTTTGAACAGTATTTTAAAAGGCCATCGCAGCACTTGTATCGTGGTGACACTGTAATTCTTATTAAATAAAATACCCTAATTAGCATTTGCCGTCAGTTTCAACGCAATTGCACGACTTCTTCATAAAGTTACAATTTCTTTTCAAGCAGGAGTACTTTGCAAAAATATTCACTGTGGAAAAAAGGTCCACTATGCAATTGGATCCCAAATATTATATGTTTGTAATGTTATTACTGATCAAATCATCACACTTAGGGAATGACATTAAAATAAAATATGGTAATAAACCAAAAATGAGCAAAATTCTGAAAATCTAACAACGAAAAGAGAAAAATTAAACGTAGTATAAATATAATCAAATTGAAATAAACTGCAAACAGCAAAACAATAATATATAAATAAATATCTAAAAAATTAGTAAACCGAAAATCTAAAGAAACATACAAAAAAATAAAACATATAAAAACACTTTAATTAAACAAAAAAAGCCCGTAATACAAAGTTTAAAAATTATCAAAGGCACATCATATAATTAGTATAGAAACTTTTTAAAGACGACTACCACAGCTGAGATTGATAAGTATTTAGCCATGTAAACCACTTAAACAAAATGCAAATAAGTAATAAAAGAAGCATTACTATAACCAAAATTTTAAAAACATTATAAATTTCCTACATAGGTTTACCACTACTCTTTATAAAAAATTCACCGCCAAAGAAATCACTGAGTGATTGCTTTAAAAGAAACCATACAAATCAATGAGATTTAAATAAAACTAAATTACAATGAAAACTAACAACCAAAAACTAAATAAAACTTGTAAAAAAGCAAAACCAAGCGTAATTAAAAAAAACAAAATTTCGCTATAGATTAAAAAAAAAGCATTTATAAGAAATTAAATTATGTCAAAATCAAAATTAAAAGAGAGTCAACTGGAATGATAAAACGTTTAAATAATTAATTCAAAAAACATTTAAATTAAAAGAGGGAGAGAGAGAGAAAAATGGAGGAAAATAGAATCATGTAAAACGCACAAGTGTATATACGAACGGGTACATATATATATATTAAAAATATCTAAAAATGACAAATATGATTTTTTCAGTCACATTTATAACTTTGATGTCTAAAATTTCCTTCTATAAATTTAAATTTATTTTTAAAATTTTAAATTTTTTCTAAAATCATTCATTATTTGAAAATGTAGTACAGAAGTTATTCATGTTATTCTGAAAATGAATAATTTTATAAAATATTTCTAAAAGTATTCATCAAGGATCACTATCAAAAGATGGCACTTTATTAATACAGAAACAATTGTCATCAATCATGTCATGAATATCAGTAACAACTCCATTATTAACAAATTTTATATTTATATGTGTGAAATCTATTTAATGAGAATTTGTATTAATTAGATATAAATAACAATGATATAATGATAAGTCAGGTATAGAATATATTTTAAACTTAACTTGAAAAACAACAAGATCATCAATATATCTAAATAATTTACAATTATTGTTATATCTAATTTTATATTCAAAGAAATGCAAAATATTAGCTATACAATTTCCAGCTGTACTCCCTTAGGTTTATCTCTTATTTGTTTATAGTTTTTTCCCATTAAAACAATTAGTGTTTCCTTTTAGAACAAGATTAATAAGAGATTGGAATTTTTCATGTGATTAGGTCTGTTAATTTTTTTTTTCAAAAATGTCAGTAGTATTTTGTAATAGGTCTCCAGTTATATTAATTTAAGTATTTGAACCATTAGTCACAGTTCTAAATTTAATAAGAGCTTAGTGATTTAGGGGTTAGAAATAACGTAAATTTTATCAAATTAAAAATAAAATCTATTTTTTTAAAAACAGTCACATGCGTCTCATTTTCTTACATTTTTCTTTATTCTCTCCTAAATTCAAAGTATAATTATTTCAAAACTACACGTTATATTTCGAATATACTTTATCTTCTATTGTAACAAACATGAAGATTTACCTTTTAAATTCCTGGAGATGGTTTCTCTGTTTTCGAGGAAAATATTTTCTATGAAAATGATCCGAATATATGTAAAGAAACATTAAAATGACGAGAAAAGGAAGTTTGGCTGTCGTGTATGTGAGAGACGTCATGTCGCTCTTTGCATTCCATGGTCTCAGAAACTGAAAATTAAACGATACGTTACAGCCTTTTCCTGACTATAGTACACGAGGAAAGAGCTCTCTGGGGTTCAGAGAGAAATTAGTTTTGCCATTTTGAAAAAGAAACTCTTTTGTAACATAAAAGAAAAGGAAACATTTTAATCTTCTTGGACAGAGTCAAGAAATATTTCACGATTTTGATATTATGATATTCAAAACTTGTTACCATGTTGAAACATTATACGATTAAAGTAATATTAAAAAGCATCATCGCTAGATTTAAATAATTTTCACAAGAGTAATATAAGAACATGTTACGAAGGAAAGGTTGTTTATTAATGAGGAATGTTTTTTTCCAGTTTCAGAGTTTTCAAAATACTGCATATTTTACTCGTCCTGTAGGCATCAAATAATTTAATTGTTTATTTAATTAGTAAAAAAAAAGTTTTTTCTATGATTTGATGATGAAAGTATAATATAATTCTGCATAAAAATTATTCATGTATTAAAGGAGAATATGTAGCGACTTTTAATAATACCGTGTTAGTATCATTTTACTCACATACACTTTTTAAAACACAAAATCTTGGAATAAAATTCATTTTATTCATATTGTTACTGCAATTTAATCTATTAGCCCTAAAACATTATAAGTATTAAAACGTATCCAAAACTTAAACTTTTATTTTTAAATGATATAAAATATCTTTGTAATTACTTTTAATAAATAACATCCATACAATTTTTGTATTTAATCCCGGAATGACAAATATTATAAGGACGACACAGTAAATATATTACTAATTTCTGATTCTTAAAGAATCAGTTTTCAGTAGTATACATTAGAGAGTAGATATTTCTTACAACAATAAGTATTATGTGCATTTCCTTAAGTTTTTAGGTACACTTAGCGCTAACGAAATTCTATTAAATTTCATGCAAATTTTAACAAATGCATATAACGCACACAATTATTATTCTGAATTCTTAACATTCTTCATACATTATAAATCTGCTACGAATTTTAATCATTTATTCTACATATGATATAAATCTTGATAAAGTTTCAGGAGCAAATTAAGTTCCATTGTGAAAAATGTTTTAGTGTTCCACCGTCAGATGTTTCTCTTTCAAATATATTTCCTTTTAGAAAACTTATATTCTCACAAATCCCCATTCAAAAATCTTACAGGAAAATTGTGTGATTAAAATTAAATATATGTATAATAGTGATTTTAGTTATTATACTAATTTAGAATCACCTTTATAGATTCATTTTTTTTCTGGAGTAACAATTTTTTTTCCATATTTATCTTATTAAACCAGAACCAACTATCGGAGCAACATACGAGGCAGAAAGGAATTATTTTATAATATTGTACTCTTTTCATTCGAAAATATCTTATAACTGATCTATTTAAATAATTTATTTAGTTGTACATTAAACATGAAAAGTTACATTTCTTAAATATGTGTGTGTGGGGGGGGTTATCTCTTACAAGTTTTGAGTTTAGTTACAATTACATCAATAGTTCGAAATGATTGCAAGCTGTGTCTTGCATGAAGTAAACTTATAATAGTAAATAGAGTCTATTATGAAAGGATAAAAGTAATGCAAAATAATCTCATGAAATTAATTTAATCCTTAATAATTATTATGATTAGTTTCATTAATGAGGAATTACTCAGGGAAGTGTGTTCGAAACCATTGCATACATCATTACAATGATGATCGGGAAGTTCTGTAACTAGGGTCAGGTGAAAACTCTTTTCTCGCTGTCATGTTTATGCACTTCTAATTAAATTTAAGTTCTATAGTCTTATAAAAATATTTGAAATGACTAAATCAAATGTTATTGCACAAAACTTTTAGATGGTTAGAATTACCACATTATAAATGTACTGAGTTAAATATAATTAATTTTATGCATTCCTTCAAGGAAAGAAACAATATAATTTTTAGTTTTGTATCTGATAACGAAGTTATGCTTGAAAAATAAGGGTCCATGATAATATATTCAAATGATTTTCTCTCCCTTTTTAATAATTATCGACCGCAAAAAATTCTTTAGCCAACATGTGATTTTCCATCCTTTTTTACCATCCTCCCCTTTCAGATTGATTTGACCATATTTAGTAGACATAATTTTCAAGTCGGTTTGTAAAGAGTTTTAGTAAGAAATTTGAGATTATATTAGAGTTTATTAAGCTTCAAGTGTTTGAATCGACGAATGAATTATTCATAATGTATATGATAATTTTATTCAATGTTATACTTGAAAATTATGTTTCTTCATTTTATCAATTACTTCAAAATAATTTCTTATTTTTCTTCTAGTTCCTTTACCAAAGACTGTGTGGAATTTGATTTTCTATTACAGTTATTTAAACTCCCATATGGATGAGAATGAATAAGACAGGAAAATGAATTCTTATAGGGATCACATTTTGTTTCAAGAAATGAAAATTAAAAAAAGAGTGAAAATAACTTCTGTTATTTAAATAATAACAATATCAAGTAAAAAGGGAATAAAAAAGCTATTAGAACTAATTAACCTTCCTTATTAGAACTAATTATTTAGAATCTCTTAATTATGAGAATTTTCTAATTATTAGAAGGCACACATAATATAGCATGGCCATAAAAATTATTATTAACAATAATCTTCTAAATTAATTTTCCAGGAACGCTTTAACTAATTTTGAACTATTTTTAAAATATTTATTTTTTGTATTTTAACCCTACTTTCTGATAGATTACCTAGAATAAAAGATTAATTAAATTTGATAAATGTATATTTTAACATTATTTCATTCATTTAAGATTTTTAAAATAAATGTAAGCAAAATTTGACTTTACAATTAACATTTTAAAACTATTTGAAATGATTGTGTTAAAATAATTTCAACAACATATTATACAGCAGATTTTGTGCATTGCACGTACTGAAATCTGAATTATGTCTGCATTTGAGTGGAAATTGGAGATAATCAATGCACATCCACTTATTAAAATCTTCAAAACTCTCACCAAATTCAAGACATAAATGTAATTACACAGGTGTGAATACAGAGAAGAGTTTTAGGTTAATTCCTTGTATAGTCAACCCCTTGGAAGAAAGCGCAAAGGGTTTCAAAGCAGTTTTCAAAACTGCTTCAATAATTAGGTTAATTGGATAAAAAAAACTATTTTCTGGGATAACACAATTTTATTGTTTCACTTATGTTAAAAAGTTATTTCTTTTATGAACGTAAGCAAACATTTTTATATTTATAAGTCATTTGTGCTTAAAAGTGTAAATTCTTCCCTAACCGAAGAAAACCTTTTAATAGTAAAATTTTGAACTCGACACACATGTTTACTGTATTGTCAATAGGAACCGCGCAATGTTCAAATAAAGCATACTAACTGAATCGTAGAATTTATCAAAATAATGAAGAAGAATCTGTAATTAAATCACATTTGTTTGCCACTTCCAATCCCTTTAAATTAACCGTGTCTCAATTTTATCCCTGCAATTGTCACTAATGTAGAATAATAATTACATGTGATTTTAAGAACACTGTTAGTTTTATATAAATCAAACTAAAGTAATCAGTGTTTCATTAGGTGCTGAGTTTAAAAAAAAAGTCTTAATATAAGATTTTGCAAAAACAGTATCGTATATATTATCCAATTAAAAAAATAATTCGTAAGAAATTGTGAGGTAATAAATAAATACAGAAATGATGTTGTCTTGAAATACTATGAAATATATATTTTCAGCATGAACTTACTAGTTATATTTTATACAACCACTCATCTGTTTATCACAGTTCTATCTTTGACGGTGTGGGATTGAACTACGCAACATCCCGATCCAGAATGGCACATAAATTGAGTTGTTGATATGTCCTATCTTTTTAGAACGTCATTTTGAACTACGGTCAATTGTTAACATTAGCTGTCACTCCACTACCCGAACTTCCACATCTTCCCTACGAGAGGACTTTGAGCCCGATACACGATGAGATTTTAATTAAATCAGGGCTAGAATCCACGACTCGATCAAAGCAGTATCCTTAAAATTTGTACCTTTCGTGTGGTTGCTTGTTTGGAGCCTACGTCTTGTTTCAAATGTTTCATCTTGTAATCAATTCCTTCTTACAGTGTCATTAGGTCATAACATTTTCACCAGAGTGAAGTGTATAATCCTAGCAAGTAAGATGTATTAAAGTTTAAAAAGTTTGACTTCTTATAACGTTAAATTTTGGTTAAATGTGAAATATATAAATGTAAATATACATATCTAAGCAATCGAGTTTTCTCCACTTTTTACATGAATTTTCGGAGTTCAATAAAGTCATTTATTTCATTTTATAGGATTTTTAGGTGAAGAAAATTGAGCCTATTACCTTTTTTACGATACAAATCACGTCGGTTTTACATTGTTTTCGTACAATTTTTCGAGAAATGAATTTACATAAAAAGAAGAGTTGCAAACTATACACGACACACAGCATTAACTTGAGTTGTCAACTGAAGTCGGTGAGAATGCTAATTTCCTTTTGTGTGCATTGTATGGAATTCCTTTTGCAATGAACAATTAGATCTTGCTTTTTGAAACTGGTGCTATTATATTTCTAATTAAGTTCTGATGTTCTGCTCTTTTTCTCAAAAAGAACGAAAAGAAAAAATTCCTTTGATAGAATGTATTTACAAGAGATTGCAAACGAAGGATCTGTTTCTCGTCATGCATATTTAACGCATTCATTGTTAAAAAGTGTATAACAAGAAAATTCTATTCATTCTTGACACTTTTTGCGGCATTAATGTCACTCAGAATAGGAAAACAAAGGAAATTTTATTCTCGAATGAGTAGTTATGAAAACGGATTAGCTGTTTTTTGTGCCTTACAACAAAAATAAACTTTTTTTTAAAATTATGAGGTTGCCTTAATATAACTCTTGCTTTGTAAAAAAATGTTTTATTTCTCAAATACAAAAATATATTCGAAATGAGGTAACAAAATGAACTTAATATTACGAAGTAAATATATATAAAAACCCTTTAAAATATTACGTGAGCACCACTCTTTGTAAAAAAGGCCTTCCCTTTACTTTGTGACAAGTGAATAATTTGAGAGTAATTTATCATGTAGCGTCTTTGATTCTTCGTGTATTAATTTTGTATTCAATTTGTTTTGGTTGCAATTATCACTTCAAAATAAATGTCAACAAATACTTTTAAGGATCTTTCTAAAAGGGATCAGTTTTTTATGAATACATTTTTATGACATTAGAGAAGGCATTAATAGATTTTTTTTAATTTCTATAACATTAATTCTCTTAACAACAGAATACGCGAAATTATCAAAATAATAATTAAGTATTTATTTTATTTTGAGTTCCTCTTATTCTAAATAAATCTTGCCTTAAAATTACTTAAGTAAATAGGTAAATACTCTTTCGCCTACATTATGATGAGAATAAAGTAGGGCACATTAATAAATATCACATATAATAAAAGTTTGTTTCAATCTGAGTTGTTGCTGTTCAATCATCACGGCAGGCAGAGTCTCATCGAATTATGTGAATGTCACAGGAATATATTTAACTAAGCGTAGAAAAAAATGAAATAATCAAAGAGGATTAGCACTGGGAAACCAATGATTTAGCCCAGAATTGATGAGCACAATGTCTTCAAAAAATATCCAATCAGTGTTATTATATACTGTCTTGAATATTGAACGGGAGTGATTGGGAAAGGAGAAGCAGCTTCTGAAATATTCTATGGGCACTTGCATTTTACTCTACCATTTCCAAAGATCGAACGCCATAATTCCGTGTCTTAAAATGTATCGTCAACTATTAATGAAGGTTCTACATATGAGAATTGCTACACATGAAGCAATCACAAGAAATGAGATTGACTCAAATTTAGCTGTTGCCTTGGATAGAAAAATCTCCCGTGGGGTGACCGGGAATGACAAAATAGTTCCACTGTAGCTAATGCATGTCGCCGACTGAAATGGATACCCAGTATCTGGGGGCATAGCCAGGACCCCTGCACCTGGAGAATATATCAGGGTACCTCAGGGACTTACCTTCTTTAGGCAAGTACGACATCAGGACCCCGAGGCACCCTAGATATCTTTTTCTTTCCCATAGGGTTTAATGTTTTTGTTAAACATGGGTGACGCGCCACCGGGTTACCCTAGCGATCCTTCTCTATTTTCGACCCTTCTTCTTGCCAACCAATTTTTGTCTTCTCTTCAATTTCTTCACGTCTAGACCACAGTTATATCTTGTTAGATGCATCATAGCCATATCTCGTTTTTGCGCCAATAAACTTTACATTAATCACTGGATTGAAAAATGAGGTTATTCTTCGTTAAATGACGTGTGTGTGTATTACGTTTATTAAGAACGGCAAAGTCATTGACTCTTTCATAGAGTATTGTTCTTTATGTAAGAGCCCAAAAATATGTGTTAAAAACTATGAAAGAGGAATGGAATGCCTATAGTTATATTTTAACTTTTTGAGATGTCACAAGTTAAGTATATTCCGTTCTTTCAAGATGGAGATTCTGAAGGTTAGGTTGCTTTATTAACGACGCACTAGAAGCAACACAATGGCTATTGGCGACGGACTTCATAATTTTGAGCCTCGGTGAAGTGACGAGGACGTCACTTGAGCTGGCAACCTTCTCTCCTAACTTCTACACCACACCATCGTTAGGACAATGGGCTCCGAGAAATTGCTTTGTATCAGCACCGGCTACACGGCGGATCTTTGTGGCATCAAGTCTCGAACCTACAACTCGATAAATTCATTGCTTTATCTTATACATATATAATGCATGTAATATATATATATATATATATATATATATATATATATATATATATATATATATGTATGTATGTATGTATGTATGTATGAATGAATGAATGTATGCATATGTATACTGTTTGTGTGTATGAAAGAAAAACATTTAAGTTTTCAGATTTATGAAGTGAAAAATAATTTTTTCAAAGAATTTCTACAGTTATACAATTTTAATTAGTATTACGCATGCATTATTTTATAAAAAGTTTTAAAAAAGTAAAATATTTTGTATATTTAAGGCATAAACAACATGCAAATATAGTATCATGAGATTTCAAAAATCTTGTCACTATTCAATTCAGAAGGGAAAAAAATTCTTTCTGATTAAAAGATACTTTCATAATTCGATAGAATGATTAAAATATCATAATAAGGCATAAAATACCCCAATCTTTTTAGTAATTTTAAAAGCTATGGGCTGGCAGTGGTAGCTGAATAGTCTTGAACTAGATCTCACACCTGGGGCTGTTTTCGTCGAATCGTATGGTCGCAGTCATGATCGCAAACTCATTGCTGACATTGTTTCCTGTGAAAAGTAGATTCGAATCCTGCTGCATGTTAAAACTGCCGAAGCTCTAAGTTTTCGTTTTCACATAATGTGGAAGTTTGGTGAGGGAGATATAATGTTTCAGATGCCGTCAACGTCACTTCACTTAGGTTCTAAATTAACCAGTCTGTTGCTCATAGTCTTGGTGTTGCTTCTATACGTGAAGTTAATAAACAATCAATTGGCTGCCGGGGTACACACATAAAAGACAGCGTTTGCAAAAAACATCATATTGTACTAGATATTATAGGATACTTAAGCTGATCCCCTTCAATTTTGGATAAATAGTTTTATTTTGTTCATATAATTACCTTTCGTTTGTTTCAAGGAATTTAAAAGTTCTTCAACAAAACACTTGCTTGAAATATTCAAATATAAAAAGTTTCTTAGAATACGACTCAAATTTTCAGAGATATTTTGAAGTACTGAGTTGAAATAGACCAGTGAAATACAATTTCTTACTGTTCACTTGAATGTCCCTAAACAAAATAGATTCTTCCAAATGTGGTGACAGTAACGACTCCATTTTCGTAAAAAAACTGCCAAATGTTGTTTTTTTGGAACCCTATTCCTAAGCACTGAAAGCTGTTGTGTAGATATCATTCCCCATGAGACCCATTTTCGGACATCGTGAGCAGAAAAGACTAAAATTTCCCTACGAAAGAGGAAACGATCTTCCACAAACGATGCGCATTTATGTCGATAAACAGTTCTGTTTTATGGTCGTCCGAGAGAACCGAACATTCTAAACCTGACAATAATATCCTGCTGCCAGACACATATACTTTTCTCGGTCAGGACAACGAAAGGTTAGTTGTATTTGCGAAATATTTGAGAAACATTCTGACAGAAAAGCACATTTTGTAGACTTCGATATTTCAGGATGAATAATTAATTAACTAGATATTGATTATTGCGTGTCAAATGTGATACAATTGTGCATTTCGATAACAGGCAGGTTACGTTTTATTAAATTCCGTTTAATGTATTTAACACTGTTTTAGAATGTAAAATAATATTTTTGTAATAGTATACATCCAATTCTAAAACGGGTCAGAGAACAGAATCCTTTGCCTTTTTGGCTACATATACACAATAGATAATCCTATCCCCCCAAAGATTTTTAAATAGGCTCCCATGGTAATTCAATGTTTTAGGCTGTGAGCTCGTGGCTGACTTGATCCATTCGTTCATGAATTTGAGTTCTGGTTTTGTCAAATACCTATCGAGTAGCCAGTATGTGGATTCTCATTAAGTCTGTCAGGACTCAAATTCTTCACAGCTGCGTGATGTGGATCTAAGGAAACTGGGCTGCGAGCTTGAGTGTTATTCTCGTCACAAAACCGTGGTCAAAATTACGAGAGTCATCAATAGTCTTTATGTAGTTTCTACGGGTGACTTTAAAAAACAATCAATAAATCTGCTTAAGCTCTACGATTCTCAATTTTCAATGTGTTTCACAGGTTCTTTATTAGAAACCCTTCCGTATCGATGCTCTGAGCTACGATTAAGTAGAAAATTTGCACTGGAATCATTTAGAAACAAATTCAAAACAGGAGAAGTTAATTACCGTTCTAATTCTCCTTGCTTTTAAGGGTAGGTTTAAACAAGTTTGAAATTTGTAAATTTTATATAAAATCCAAATTTCATCTTTTATAGTTCGGGATAAAATTTTAAAAACATATAAGCACTTTTAAACATAGATTTTTATAGCGAGCCTTTCATCCTGTGTGAGGAATACACGCAATGGATAATAATGGTATAGAATTGTAGAAATATCTATTTCAATTAATATTTGTGAAGGCGTTTCTTGCAAATAAATTTGTTGTTTACACCTATTAAAAATGTTGTATTAGTTTTGTATCCACAAGTTTTAAACGAAAAATAAATGTATTGCATGTCTTTAATAAATAACTGAGAAGCGAGTTCCCTCCTATTCACCAGGAAAAGAAACAGTCCTTTGCAGTATGAAGCCCTCTCTGATAAATATGTACATATGCATTGATTTCATACGAAGAGACGGGTGCATAATTTAGAACGCAATCTCGGCGCAAGTTATTGGAAACTCCAATCTCAACGCGACGCTATTTTATCGAAGGAGATCCAGACTCTTGCAGCAGTGCGTTATTCAACATTCATGCAGATTCTAATTTTCAGACTCGAAGCTTTCTTAGAATAGAACTCTGGGTATGTTTTCGAGAAAAATTGGAAATGAATAAGTTTGAGAAAGTAAAAGGAAGATTTCAATGGATTATTATCTTAAACGTCTAATTTTAAGATGCATTCCGCAGATGATCTTTTCATTTCGGGTATAAAGTTGCGTGCTTAATAAGTATTGAATTAATGATCTTCAGAGGAAATATATAACTTACATAATTGGGATGCTTTCTTTTTCATTTTTTTTGTCTACATGGGAATCCCTTAGGGCTTACCTTCTTTAGATAAAGACTGAAATCTTGATCACGGAGTACTTCAGAGATCATAATCAATCCCGTGGGGTTTCCTCAGTAAACACGGATGACGCTCCCCCGAGTTACTCTAACGATCCTTCTTCTTGTCACCCAATTTTTATTTCTTTTTTATTTTCATTTCTTTTTTTTTTCATTTCTTCTAACGTCTAAATAACAATGGGACAGAATGTGACGCATCAAAGCCAAATGTGGCTTTTGCGCCTTGCACCTCAATTTTCACTCATTCACTCAATCTGCGTGAGAAACAGAGAACGACAAATCATTTAAAAAGTCAGAATTTAGAATCTTACACTTTCAGAGAGATCGTATTCATTATCCGTTCTTAGGTTTCGAAAATTATTCCACTTCGAATGTCTGAAGTTGGGCAAAATAAACTTTCCAGATATACAGGGAATTTAGAAAGTATTCGCACATTGATTGTCATAAGAAAAAGATGCCTCTCTGTCAAAAGATGTGCTGTTAAATTATACAATAAGTCTTTAGATGTATTATAATAAAATGAAATTTACTATTTCTGTGTAAATTTACTTTAAAAATTATGTATGAAAATATAGGCCTCGTATAACATAAAAATGGTATAATATTGGGATGAAGATTGATTCGTACAATGCACGTCTTATCAAATACTCAAGCGAGACTCTTGTAAGATATCTTCTAATTTGAATTACTGCATCTGAGTCAGCTTTGAAAAAATCTACTAAATTCAAGGTCACTATTTAAGAGTGTTTTACAAGCCATGTTTATTAGAAAGCATCCTGGAAACTATTCTGATCAAGACTTTTTTATACATGTTCCACAGGATTGATGTCTGGTGAATGAGGAAGAAATTTCAAGAATTTAGTAGTGTGGAATAAAAATTATAGCCACGTTTTGAGAGTTGCATACTTGAATCGGTATCATGCATACAAGCATCATGAAATCCATTTTTTTCTCACTAGATTGTATATTATTTTTCAAAATGTCTATAAAATTCTGGTGATTAATGATTAAAAGAATTGAGACTAAATTAATAATTTTGGAGGCGCTCACACAGTTCCAAACACACATACTCCCACCGCAATGTTTCTCCGTAAGAAGTAAATTCTTTGAATGCATTTAAACGTTTAGTTTTCTTCACACCATCCGTCTATCGAACGATTCAAAAACTTTATACATGTGTTCTTCGGAAAAAGCAACTGTTTCCCAGACTCTAGGTTTTCATTTACGCATTTTATAATGGAGTATTATCGTAACTTCCATTCCTCTTATTCACAAATACTTTTAGTGAAACATGACCGTTGACATCTTGCTGCTTACACGCATTTTGAGCTGTATCTACGGCTACGGTTACTTATATAGGTTTTTTTTATCCTTCTGTAAGATTTGGAGATTTATTTTCTATTTTTCTTCAAAGAACGGTGAGAAATAGTCTGTCGTCAGAGCTAAGTAGAAGCGGTCTACCTAGAAGTGGTACGTTACATAGTACGAGTAGTCTAGAAGCCATAAAGCTTTGAATAATTAATTGCATTTTGCTGAATAAGATCTACTAATCTGATAATGATATTTCTTTATGTTTTTCACCTATTGTACAAAGCTTTAATAACAATTGTTTTAAATGTAACGACAGGTCGAAAAATTCGTATTGTCTATTACATTTAAAAGTTACCTTATCATCCTATACATGTCTCAGAATAAGGGATGTTACTTATCAACAAAAAAAACCTCACTGATCTAATCACAAAACGTTTACAAAAATTTTATTTACATATATACCTTATATATGTTTATATAATACGCATACACATGTATATAAATATATGCAGAGAGAGAGAGAGATTCTTCTACATAAAGCTTGCACTGACTTTGGAAATGTTCACCAAATTGAGAAACATCTCACTGTTTTAAAGAAATTATAAACGGGCAAGTGACTAATAGGTTAAAGAAAATTTATTATCATATTAACTTGTTAATATACTAGGAACCCATATTCATATTTGCTTGGAGGACCTCAAGATCTTAAATGACTAGTATTTTAAATTTAGATCCTGAACTCTTGTAGAAGTGTGATCTTAATAGAAGGCAAAGACTATTAATTGCAAAGATTATTACTAAGAAAGATTATTACTGATTACTAAAATTTACATCTGTTTGAAATTAATTGGCAAGTATGCCGATTTATTGTACTTTTTATTTTAATTATTTAGTTTATAAATTTATTTAATTATAGTTATTTTCCCCTTAATTTATAAAAAAAAAATCATAATGAAGAGGAAAATATGTTAAAATCATGATTATATAGTTAATATGAAAGTATGTATTATTTATATTTGATTTTCTAAGCCGAATTCGAACAATTGAATGTAGGAGAAACAAGTTACAAAAACATTCACTTGAATATTATTTTAACAAAAATGTTCTTAGCAATTTATACAGAAAGTTATATTGTCTCGACTGCTGGAATCAGCAGTAAAACTCTCAAGACAAGCAGAGAAAAAATATTTTATGAATGTGTTTGAAAAGCGTGGATGTATTTTACTTTGAAATACTTTTTAAAAATTAAAAAAAAAAAATGTCGTCGAAATGTGATCTTTGTTGTTGTTATTATTATCGTCATCCGAGACACATCGCCCGACCGAAGCTAAAAAACCGTGTTTATTTTCTTTTCTGAATAACACATTTTGAAGGAATTTCTTTATTAAAAAGAAATCCCTTTTCGTGTAAGAAGATTTTGAAAACGAAACCATATTTCCTGAAAGACCACTCGACGAGGCTTCTTAAGCATTCACAGGGCAGCTTAAATAAGAGCATGTTTTAAAATCTAGCATGATTCGATTTAAGTGGAGTGAAAGTTTCTTCGAAAGAACGTATTTCAAATTTTGACTTTCGCATTAAAAATACTTATTTTATAGATAAGGACTTGGAGCAAACGTAAATTATTTTTTTTAACAAAAAAGGTTTCGAACAAAAAAGGTTTCGCTTCTCTGAATAAAAATCTGAGAAACAAATAACTTTACTGAAATATATCGATTACTAGCATGATACAAATGAAAAAAATAGAAAGACTCGAATTCAGAGACCTTATGATTATCTCTTCACTACTCTCGGATACTTTTAACTATTTGAGTTGTATAAAATTACCGCTGCACAATGAAACTCGGGATGATGACAATGATGACTGAAAGATGACACTACATGTTTGTTCAATCTCTGCAAAGTGAAATATGATTAGGTAAACTATATGAAGATAAAAGTGAATTAAAATGATTTAAAGATAATGATATATAAATGAAATTGAATAAATGGAAAATGAAGAGAGATAGAGGATAACGATTTGCTGATAGAAAATTGTATCTCGAGGGGATTGCAGTTTTTCATACAATTTTGTGGATTAAAGAGAGTTTTATTCAAAATATTAAGCTACGTAGGTATTATTTGTAAGAACTGTTGAAATAAGAAAAAATGAACTGGTAAAATATTACTTCTTATTTAAATCATATGTTACGATTATGAGCTTGGTTAGAATCCAATAGAGAGCGGCATTAGTTATTCTACAGTGATAATTAATAAACCGTTTTATTCTTACGTGTCTTCAGCTGGAGTTAGAGTTTATTGCTTAGTATACATTATTAAGAAAAAGCCAAGAGTTGACTCACAAGAACCGAGTAAGGAACGGCAGACGTATTTTGTTATGTATGGAATAATTCACAAAGATGACAATACTCATCTTTTTTAAAACTTTTCTGAACTGGAGGTACGAGAGTCGTTCACTAAGTCATAAGAAGAAGGTAGAAAAATAAATTATTTTAGGTAGATTTTTTTTAAAATTCTTCGGTATATGCTTTTTTTTTTTTACCTCCATACACTTTTCCAAGTTTTTCTCTAACATTTTTACTCCATCTGTAAAGTAAGATTTCGGAATGATAAAATGGACATTGGTTTTCTCTTCGTTCGACGTGAACAGTGGAAAATGAAAATGAAAAAAAGTCATTGTGGGCGAAATCTGGTGAAATCTGTACTGTAATAATTCAAATTTTATTTCCATGCTTTTGGCCATTGAAGCTACACAGGTGTGCACTCATTCATTGTCTTGATGGAAGAGGGTCTTTTTCTTTTTCTAATGAAGACGATTTTTCTTGATTTCTTCGCTCAGCCTGTGCAATAACGATGCATAATACTCGCCAGCTATTGTTTTTCTTTTACTCAAGTAATCGGTGTACATGTTTCCGCGTGCATTGCAAAATCCCGAACTGTTTTGACCCACTGTTTCGATTGTTCCTTTGTCTCTGGAGTGTAGTAGGGCATCCTCGTTTCGTTTGCAGTTATGTATCGATGCAGAAACTCATTTGGATTGCGACGAAAAAGTGCCAAAATAGTTTCAGAATCCACCAACAATTACCTTTATTTTCCACTGAGAGGAAACGTGACACCTATCTTGCCGAGATTTTTTCACACCTAATTTTTTGTATAAAATTAAAAACCTTGCGGTATGCCAGTGACCAATTTTTCAATTATTTTCCTTCTTGACCAACTTTTCAATTATTTTATTATTGACCTATTTCAACAATTATTTTCTTTTCTTTTGAGATTTACTATGTTTTTGGTAGATTTGTGTTTAACTAGGTTGTAATTTTTAATTAATGGTTATATATGTTTGAATTTAAAGTTATGTATATATAATTTGTGTTTCAGAAAACTTGTTACTTTTTTCATTATAATATTTTGTATCATTTTAACTAAGAATAATGTTTTTAGTCTTCATGTATGTTTGTCTGGTTATTGTGAAATCGTTTCCAAATGATTATCCAATATTTGTAGGTTTTTAATTATATATACACTCTATAAATAAAAGAAACGACGCACCAAGAAAAGTTGCCGGATTGTAATGAAATTTTGCATGCAAAAACATTTGGACCGAACATGCAAATTATTAAAATGTGATGAAAATGAATGAATAGGGGGAGCTGCAGAGCGTCGGAACTGTGCACTTAGCAGATGTGTATAAAAAGCAATTCTCAATCTGATGGTCAAATTTTCTATTGCATTTTGATTTAGGATACCTTTCAACGACTGAAAAAATATATTCGGGCTCATTACGAGCAATTGTCAGAGTTTGGAAGAGGTCGTATCATTGGACTGAAAGAGGCAGGTTGGGTAAATCGGATAATCATTCGTTATATCGGTCGAAAATATTAGAAGATGCTGGCAAGAATTAGTGGACAGTAGCAGATTTCAACGTCATGATGGTAGCTGTCTACCAAGGGCCACAGTAGATTGGGAGGACAGGGTGATTGTCAGATCAGCTGTCACAGTGCCTGATTCATCGTTATCAACCATCAGTGTCCACCACGACCATTCACACACGGCTGATAGAGCCAAATCTATGCTGGTACCAACCGCTACTTCACCTGCCACTCACGCCTGCACACTGTCGAGCCAGATTACAATGGTTCTTTTCTCGATCAGGTGAGAATGTTGTTGAATGGGGACATATAGTGTTTAGCGACGAATCCCGCTTCCAACTGTGTCCTGACGATCATCGAAGATGTTTCTGGAGACGCGCAGGACAGAGTGCCATTCCTGTTTTTACTATGACACGCCACACAGACCCTCAACCAGGAGTTATCGTCTGAGGTGCCCTTTCCCTTGATAGGCAGACCCCTTTGGTCGTCATTAGAGGCACACTTACAGCACAGCGGTACGTCGACGACACTCTGAGACCCGTTTTGCCATCGTTCTTTTTGCATTACGTTGGCCTTACTTTTCAGTAAGATAATACCAGATCACATACGGCACATGTTGCTATGAACTGTCTTACAGCATGTGAAACACTTCCTTTTCCAGCTAGATCTCTCTCCAATCTAGCATGTCTGGGAATGATGGGAAGGCGACTGCATCTACTAGGGAATGTTGATAACCTAGTCCGACAATTGGAGCAAATTTGGCAAGAAATACCGCAGGAGACTATCAGAGAGCTTTATCAATCTATGCCACGTCGTATGGCAGCTTGCATCCAAGCTAGAGGTGGATCAATACCCTATTGAGCTCATTACTTTGTAACTATGTAACTGTGAAATAAATCATTCAATTTTTCTGAAATTTTAATCATTTTCTATTATATAATTATATAACCTTCCTATCTGACAATTTTCGTCTATTTACAACTCCTTCTTGGTGCTTCGTTTGTTTTTGTTATAGAGTATATATATATATATATATGGGTGTATACGAGTGAAATCATTCCAACAATGAGGATAACGGTAACGAAAACTTAATTCACAAATATTCAGAACAGGACGAGGAAACAAACCTTGGAACACAGGAAACAAACCTTGGACAGAATAACAGCACAAGTACAGCCCTTATATAGATTAGTGACACAGATATAGGAATAAAAACTACACTTGTAAAGACAGTTACAGTTTTGTCTGTAACGTTCTGTTCACCAGTCTACTAATTCGCACTACTGACATGTATCTGCAATAACACTCTGCTCTACCAAGGCTGTCTCCTACAATTCACGGCGGATTACAGATTATTTCTTGCTAGATTCGCTTGTGTATGATAGTGATATATCGTAAGCAGAAGCTCTCAGCCATTACCGACGACTCCAATCACTTTACCTGTCCGATTTCTCTCTGACTTCGAATTTCCTCCTTTTACAGCCATTTCGGACGGGTGTGACATCACAGGAATATTTAGGAAAAATTTGAAACTTTCTGCTTAATTGAGATATCGATTAGATTCCAGTGTTTTCTAGAAACATCTTATGTCGCCCTTCGACAATTTTCTCAACTTCAGTGAAAAAGACAGCCAACGAGGTTAATCGCCACCACAAAAAAAAGTGAAGATTTTTTGATCCAACTGAAAATGCTTGACTAAAACCTGAAGCGTTGTGCACGATCTTGAATATGATTGTCAAACAATTAGAGTGTACACAACATATTATTGGTTAGTAAAATTTTTCAGTTGGTTCATTATTTTTATTTCAGCTGACACAGGAACGTTTCACCGAATATCGAGATTTACAGAAGCAAGAAGCAAACAAAAAAAAAAACAGAATTTTAACATAGATTCTACTACAATAACTAAGAAAAATCGAAATACACGTCCAATTGGATATTATAAAATAATAGTAATACTAGTAAAATATGTTCTTTATGTAAGAAACTGTTTGTGGAAAATGTTAACGGGAGATACTTTTTATACCTAAGAAGGGCGTTGGCGAATAAATTATATTTTAATTTCAATAATAATTTCTATTGAAATTACAAAAGCAAAACGTAATTTTTCAATTTTTAGTAATTTTCTTAAAAATGTGTATTATTAAAATCCAAAGTTAAATATATTCTAATTGTTATATTTTACTTATTTTACATTTTATTGTCCATGCTATAAGTTCTGTATTATTTTTAATCAACTGGTAACGAATACAGCGTTTATTTGAAAAAGGTGATTTGATCAATATCAATAGAAATTGGTGTACATAAAATGTCTATAGTGTTTGTGTTTAATTCAGTTTTAGAACGTTATATTTATCAAATTCTCGTAAATAATATATCTAATATGGAATCAACGGAGCGCCTTCCGTTTTTAAACAGTACGGTTGAAAATGCAATATTTTAAGCTATTTAATGTCTCATTTAATTTGAGATAATAAATCGAATTGTATCTTTTTTTCCCCTGCTAAGCCACAAACACATTTTTCGCACGTGGCATATATGTGAAATGACGGTTAAGGTGATAAATAATGCCCATTTAACTGAAATAAATTACTTGTGTAAATACCAGGGTTATTTAGTACAGAAAAAAAGTATTTTTAATCGTAACATTGAAGAATGGTGAGAATGAACTCATTTGATGTAGTATCGTCCATTAAATGTGTTCTCTTTTTTCTAAGAAACCATGAGTATGTTATTAAGGCACCAGTTCCGTCTATGGACGGTGGATCCATAGGAATAAGGGGCTTCCAAACACAAAATTCCTCATCATACCAAGATAAGATTTTGAGGTTCTCTTAAATTATGATTAATATTCAACATTCTTTACAACAATGGTTTTTGTTGGATACTAGGAAAAAAGTTTTAAAGTGCTGCAGCCTTTCTCAGAACGTAAATTGGAGAAAATGGCTTTCGTCACAAACAGTAGATAAAATGTTGACATAGGAGAGACGAACAAAAGAAAGACAGATGCATCTTCTCAAAGTTCGTGGTGAGTTCTAAGTGAGAGTTTACCAATTTAATAGTTTTTATTTGCTTTTTAGAATTTTCTAATGTTCTTTTTCTCTATCTACTTTCATCTTATTCTCGAATGGGAAATTGTATAGAGAATATGCTCTCTTCACTTATTGTAACGAGGTATTTATTATACAATAAGAATGAGACGCAATTGCGTTGTGAAATGTCGTTGCTAGCTTCTGGGTAGTTTTACTATTTTTTTTACAGAATCGACTTTCAGTTTATTTTGGAGAGTTGTTATCGAAAAGTAATAAGCTGTGTCAATTTATGAACGGGGCGCATAATTAAGGAATTTGTGCAGAATTTAGATATTTGTTTAAAACAAAGATTATCAGACCAAATTAGCCAGGCATAAAAAGGAAAATTTAAAAAAAAAACAATTTTTACACCACAATGCCTAGCAGTGATATGGAAGTTCAATTCTGCGGGTGCATTAATTTCGAATCGGTTCTTTGTAAATTGTATTATTCGTACTATTTATTAATATTATTTTGTTATTTATCTCGCTTATTTTATCGTAATAGTATAATGGATAAGTGATTAATAAAGAAAGCACCAACTGCAAAATAAAATGAAACAACAAGCTCAAATTTAAGGAGGCCGAAACGAAGAAAAGTGGTAAGGAAGTTTCATTCTGTCTACTTTGCATGTGTGTTTTCATTTCGCGAAAATGATCTCAAACCTGAATGTGTTATTCACAATAAATACTTGAGAACAAAAGTATGTGCTAATAACGTCAGTAATTGAGATAAATTATCAAGTTTTAAAAAATAAGTATCACGAATTTTTCACAAGAATGAGGGACGTGTTGGAAGCGTCAAGAACGAAAATTTAAAATGCTATGTACATTTCGTACATGATAGACATCGAATTGCAAAAACTGATAAACCTCACACAATTCGCGAAGTTTAAGTGCTCTCGGCGATAAATCATGTAGTTGGAGTTATGTTCGATGAAAAGCGCTAGAGAAAGTTGGCAAAATACCACTTCTAACGACACAGAAGCTCTCAAAATTAATGAAATGTCCCAAAGTGCAAAAAATCAACTGGTCGCATGAGCTACCAAAAGTAAATTTTTCTCGCAACCATTTGACGAATCTAATGATTTACAAAGTTTGCTCCAGTTACTTGTCAATAATAAATATGTATATATATATAATTCGAGAAGCTTGAGAAGAAATATTCACGATTCAGCACTTGTATAAAATCTAAATATTTAGATTAGATGAAATGTGTTGGGACATGTACATATTGTGCACGAAGTACAAATATGTGTGATAAAAAAGCACTGTTGTGATTCAAGTGCTTGGTACTTGTCATTAGTCAAAATGCACCATAAACTTAGTAGAGGTATTGACGCTTGCATGTGCCCAACAAAGAGGAAGATGATAGTGCCTATGTGCTCATGTGAAAGACATAAAGCGCATGCGTAGTATAGGAGTAAGTATTGTGATACTAAGCAACGGAAGTTCGTGACGACCCTCAGAGGCGATTATACGTTGACTCAAATTTTATACTTAGTTGTTTTAGGATAATATTTGTTAATACAGTAAAATTTATTCATAATCAATTTTTGTGCGTGTATTTGCTTTTATGTGCGAGTTTTTTTTTTAACCAGTGAGAGAGACATTCGCTTAAAACAAATCCAAACATAATATACTGTCTTAAGAATTCCAATTTAGAAGTTTACTTAATTATGTCTCGTTTTAGAAGATTCTGAAAGCATTAAACATAAGCTTTAAAAGTTCATGGGGCCAATAAAAGATGATATTTGGTATCTTGTCTCTGTTTATTAGGATTAACAATTAGTGATAAATTCATTATAATAGAATTGCTAGGTATGAAAAATGGTGATAGGTATATGATGGATTCCAAGTTGAAAAAAAGGTAGCTAATCTAACTGTATATGAGAAAAAGAAATCGAAGATTAGCAATTAGGGCTAGAGAGAATAAAGAAAGAACTGATTTAGAATTAACAAAATTGCGAATCAAGGCTACAAATAATAAAGGCGAAATAGAGAATAAAATTTTACATTCCTTGAATAAAATTATTAGAAATATCACAGTAGTAAATATCCCCTACAATCCAGAAGACTCGGGATTTTTTTTCACTTCTTTAGAAGGAGTGTTTTAAACAAAAATTGTAGCTGAAGAGCCAAAAGCAGAAATTATTTTGAGTCTAGTGAGAAATCATCTAATATCATAACTTACAAAGAGGGACGTTAAATAAACGATTATGGAGTAATTAAATCTAGTCTTACGAGAATTGAACCGACTCCCGTAAGTTGCTTGGAAATTTTATAAAGCACCAGACGTCAGGCTAATGAAACTTTTATGCAGTTAGCCACGCTACTGATTAATAGTTGGGATAATTATTTCAGATTAAGGAAAGTGTCAGACTTCAAAACGTCAAAAGAATTCATTGTATCAGATAAACTATTTCGAAACTTAGATAAAGAAACTACATTTATAAGCATAAAACAAGGTGAAGGTTGTTTCCAGCTTTTAATCCTGGTAAGAGAGATCGACCTATACTATAATTCTCAGCGTTGAAATTTAAGTGAATTGAACGTTTACGTTAACATTCAATAAAGAAATTAAGAGATTGGTTTTACTAACGTCGCACTAGAAGCAACACAAGGGCAAAAGACGTTGGATCGCATAATTTTAAACTTCGATCAAGTGACAAGTATAACACCTGAGCTGGTAATTCCTTTTCCTGACTTCCACACCACGTCCTTGGAGGATTTGGAGCCTCGACAGATTTAACGGGCTCTCTACCCAACTTCATGGCGGGGCTTTAGTGGCAATCAAGGAGAAATTCAAGTGAAAAATAATCCTTAAATTTTCTATTGAACGAAAAACATGAAATGTGCATATTGTGTGATGGAAACCATTATCTGTATAAATGCCCAGAATATACAAAGCTCAGTGTAAATGAGTTTGTACAATTTTTGAGAAACATGATAATTTATGTTTTAACTTTATCATATCGTAAGGTTAATCTTTGCAAATCAAAGTTTTCATGTCCCCTCTACAAGAAAAATTACCATTTGAAAATTACACTAATATTTTAAATAATTTAAAAAATAAATATATAATATATTTATTTTAATGAAAGTATATAGTTAGCTTAATTAAATGGCAATTAAGCAAAATTAAATTCAATAAAATTATCCTTCTTTTCAGGTAATGCGTGGTCATAATTATGATAAATTTTCGATTCAGTGACCACTACCAATTTTTTTAAACTATATTAAAGTAATACCATATTAAACAGTCTCGTCTGACTATTTATAATATCACAAATTATCTGAGAAAATAGATTCTTAAATGTTATTTTCTGCTCTGAATATGACTGTCTGACGTTTACCATACAAGGTTTATTAAACACTTCAAAAGTGTTTTATGATCCAACATTTTTTTTTGACAATAATAAATTAGTTCTTGCTCGGAAATAGTCCTAGCCCCAAAAAAAGTTATTCAATTTCGTACAGTTTCGTAAAAGGACGATAATTCATGAACAATTTATGTACTGTAATTTTTGCTTCAATGACTCAACTCTTTAATTAGATTAAGGATAATAAACTGGACTTCTGAAATTGTTGACCAGCAATAATTCATTTTTTTGTATTATTAATATTTGCTACCGTATGAGCTACCGTATGATTTACGTTTCATAATATTGATATTTCCTATTATTATACTACTTAGACGAAATAAAAGGTACGAAACACACTTTTAATGAGACTCGCTTCCCATGATTTGGTAAAAAAAGGATGCCCTTAAAATAACATTTCATACAAACTATGCAATATTCAACACCGCATTAGAACATAATAAATTAATATATTAAAATAATATTATTCAATGAATATAGAACATTGTTGGACTTTTAGCTAATAATTATTTTATATTCTGTAAATAAATATGTAAGAAGGTGTTTATATGTTTCTCTAAATATTCTAGAGACGAAATTTCTATACACAGTTGAATAAATATTGCAAATCATCAACAATAAAGGAATATATGTATATGTAAGCCAAAATAATACATTTATGTATGCAATATCCCTCTATGGATAGATTTTTGCTAATTATTTCAATTAATATTTTCTATCAATACTATCAAAGCTATTGCTTATAAAAATGTTCATTGTTGTTATAATTAATGTGATTATTTATTTGCTTTTACTTTTCTGTTTATTTTTTGAAAAAAAGTGATTTTGTATAATTGAATACCGAAGTTACACATTTAATTTCCCGCAATATTTTTCATTTAAGACTTTATATCGTACTTCAAATTGTGTGAGATTTTATATTCTTCCGGTCTAAAAACTCTTACAGTAAGTGTTAAAAAAAGGACACATTTTTAAGAATGATTATAGTACATTTTTTGCGAGACTATTTTCAGAATTTTATTTCCTTTGAAAAATATTAATACAGAAAAGTATGCGGTAAGAAAAAACTGAAGCTTTGCGAACACTTAAAGGGAACAAGCATTTTAAAATTGTTTCATTTGCTTCAAAAAAAATAAGGAAAAAACAAACAATTCTTAAAATAAATTTAGAAACTGCTAAACATTTAGAAAATTATCCTTCTTGGGATATAAAAACAAATTTGTCTTTCAATTCTTTTCTGTTAGTCACTTCTATATATAAAGAAGTTCATTTTGTTGATTCGACTTTGAAAAACAAACAGATGTCGAAAGCTGGAATTCTTAATTTTAAGATTTCAGAAATCTCAATTTAATTGCTTTTAGTTAATTTCTTTCTACCTACAGATAATTTAATATTATTTTAAAAATTTAATTAACTCTACGTTCATTAAATAGATATTTAAAAGTATTTGCATCATCAAATGTAAAACTACAATTAAATTGTCGTTTTTAAATAAACCCCATGCAAAAATATAGCGAAATTTCTGAGCTCTTTTGAATTGAGGAATTAGACTTCTAAGAACGCATTGTTGAATGAACAATTTAGTAGAGCTAATTCTTTCAGAACATAGAAATTAGAGAAATATATAAGAAATATTACTGTTATACCACAGTATAAAAATAAAAATTATTTCAAAATGTCTGCTGATTTGTAAGTACCAAAAGCCAAATTAGGGGAATATGTGGTGCTGTGCAATTGAAGAGAGAATTTTTTAAAAAAAGGCAGAGTCAATACTAAATAAAAATTATCCATTATTTAATTATATTTAAGAGTTTAATTCAAGTTTAATATGACAACAATAAGCGAAAAATTTACATAAATACTTTTAAAGTCTCTTGATCTGCAATTTCATTTACCAAGAAAGCAGCAGGACCAGAATTACTTCACTCAAATTTCATGTTACGTTCTTTGGCACAGTGCCAGCTTCTCGAGCTTTAAAATGCAATGTGTTAATTTTCGGAACAATTGGATTTCATATCATGTGTAATAATGATTTCATTAGTCGAATGTGTGTTATTGTCAAATTCTATTACCTCAAGCAGTCTAACGTGTCAGCCATTCTTTGTGCTTTTTGAAAGCATAAAAATGGCATAAAGGTTACGGTCCGGTGTCAACTACTGGTTTTAATGCAATGGGTGTGATATTTGAGTAAATAGGTTCTCTGAAAATTCAGTCAGCAAAGGATGGAAACCCGTTCCACAAGATACAATCGGAGAAGTAGCAACAGCGATTATCGACAGAGCAGAAGAAAATATTGCTGCCTGCTATATTGAATCTTGGACTTTACAAGAGACTCCTGCTGACATATTACTTTCTGCTGTTGTGAATGCTGTGCACAGAATGCAATATGTGATCCACAAAAACTTTGGCCATATTAAACCTGATTTGAATGAGCAAAATAAAAGGTAATTTTGTTTTAGTATTGGTTCTGCATATTTCAAAATTCTCTTTTCATTATACAGCGCCACATAATCTTCTAGCAGTGACTTTAGAAATTATTTATTCGTAGAATCCATCGTCCCCCGTCTTGTTAATCTAGCACTTTCAGTTTAATTTTGGTCAATATGTATGTATGTATGTATATATATATATATATATATATATGATTTTCCAGCTAATTATTAAGCAATTAATTTTATTTTCCAATGCACTGTAAAACAAGTTCCTCCTATACTCAATAGATGGCACCACGAATCAGAGTCATGTGATAAGCTCATGCAGCGCCACCTATTCCAGAACAAAAACTGAGTGACACTTCGTTATCACTCTCTTTTCCCCGACCTTTCCGCTTCTATTCTCCTTCGCATTACCCGCGTCGGAAGTAAACTTAAAACGCCCGAGCGCGTTCCAGTGCCCTTCGTCGATATGGGTTAAATGAGGCAGCCATCTATCGTTATCCGACGAACTGGCCAATCAGTCATATCATAATATAAATACTTTTCACTCTTCATTATCTCTCCTAATAAACAAGTAAAGCTACTACGAGCCTCATCATTGAATTTCAACAACACATTGGAATCCGATAATGGAACTACCCCATAGACAACCAGCCCTTTGCGTAAGAGCAAACCATTGTAGATTCGGGACGAACAATCTCATCACCCCACTTTCTACATATATATATATATATATATATGAATAAGATTGATACACACACACACACACACACACATATATATATATATATATATATATATGAATAAAACTCCTACGATGAACCGGCCTTACATCATTCATCATACATTCTGATACTTCGTCAGTAAGCTTTGCTATGTATATATTTCAAAAGTTAGATGAAAAGACTTGCCCAATATCTTATGTAAGTTTTAAACTGACGAAAGCTACGACACTACGAGGAGACTAAAACGATGGCCCTTTATCCTCCTTCAAATATTTAATACAATAATAATAATTTTCAATTACAATAATAATAATAACAAGTGGGGAATTTAGGATTTCTCGTAGCATCGTTTCACGACTTAAGAGAGAATATCAAACTGCAGGAATAGGTATCCGACGCTTCAGCAGCGATCGTTCAGGAGAAAATCACGCCAGTGGACGACCAATATGTTGCCCTACAGGCCAGGAGGAACAGAAGGCACACAGCGGGAGAAATCATTAGATACACGAAACAGGCTGTTGGAAGACCGATATCATGTTCTCCCGGATCAGGAGGCTGCACATTTGTGATCTGTTTGTATTATGACCTATACGGTGTGTCCGTTTAACCCCTGCTCATCAGAGAAAGCGTGTTCTGTGGTGTACTAATCGATGGAGTAGAGTATTCTTAACGGATGAGAGCAGGTTTAGTCTGAATAACAATTCTGGACGCATACACTTCTGGAGAGAACGGGAAACCTACAATAATCCCTCCAACATAATCGAAAGAGACCGGTTTGAAGGTCGTAGTATTTTCGTTTGGGCAGGCATCATGTTTGGTTGCCGTACCGAACTTCACATCTTCGAAGGAGATTGAATCACCGCGTCCCGCTATTGTAACGAAATTCTCCTTCCGTATGTCAGTCTTTTTAAAGGCGCTATGGGTTAGTAACTCCTTTCATGGACAATAATGTACCAGCTCATCGCTCATTAACTGTTGAAGACCTTTTGGATATTGAAGATATTGAACGCATTAATTAGCCGGCAAGGCCGGATGCTACTTTATCAATACAGTTCATTTTTATCCTTTCGATTTCCTTTTGGGTAAATTTTGCTTACGTTATTCATGTTTTTATGTTTTGGGAATCTTACGGAACTAATTGTGTTGATTTAGAAAGCTTTTCCGCAACATTATATTGAAGAAACCATCTCGTCCTTAATTTTTGCACGCTATTTTGTATATGTATGTATGTATATATATATATATATATATATATATATATATATATATATATATATGTGTGTGTGTGTGTGTGTGTGTGTATGTGTGTATAAGGTATTTCTTAAAGTGTTAGGAAGCCAAGTAAAAATTACAAAGGGAATATTAATTTAGATTTGAATAAAAATTACTTAGCAGAGTATTCACACATGCAGCATCAGATAGTAATTTGACAAAATAAATAGCCGTTAATTTTCCTTGCTTCTATTTTCTTAAAAACTTTATTTTCAGAAAATTCTATATTGACATAAGATATGTCTAGTTTCTATGTTATATTCTGATATAAAAAAGAAAATTACCTGAATAATAATGGTTATAAGGAATTTTTTTTTTTTGCAAGTTATATGACTAAGTATTTTTATTGAAATCGCCGAAAAAATTTGTAACCCCTTTTTAACATATTTGCTACATTATTCTGAGTATCTGTAAATTTATGCAGTTATTAATACATGGTGCACATACTCTAAATATAATAAATAAAGCTGATGCAATAAATTACAAAGCTATTTTAAAGCTCAATTTAAAAAAATAATTTAATTGAAACTTTCGAAATGCTTATGTACATTCTGGTTTGTAAACTTATTGTGTTTTACTAGGTATGTTACATTAAAATTCATTGCATATTCTTAAAAAGGAGTAAAATTAAATAGCCAGATATTAATTTCCGCCATATTTCTTTCAGTAATTTATAAACTTGAAAGAGCTTATTGATTTTTTAAAGACTTTTTAATATTCCTTTCTAGGAAATTATAATACATTCAAACAAAATTACAATTCAACATACGAATAACATACCTTATTTCTTTTTAGATAGTGTAAAATATGCTTTAAAATATTTTCTCACATGAAAACCACTTTCTGCTACCTAGGGTCAAAATTTATTTGCATGTAAAATTTAATTTTTAAATATAATGAAATACTTTGAAAATATGCAACATTTATCAAATAAGATACTTGCATTAAGAAATTTGTATTTTATAATCTAAGAACAAAAAATGGATACACTTTCAAAACACTTTTTATCTGCTGAAATAGAGTTTTTATAAAGGCCATGTACACATATAAATAAATAAAAAATGTCTATTGTGTTCTTAATTTTAAATTATTCATTTGTTACATATTATATGTTAAATGAATTTATATACTTGTCGGTACAAAATATTTCTCCAGATAACTTCAATGTCTTTGTAATTTACTTAGATTTTTTCCCAAACATTTATAGAGTAGAATCGAGTATTATATAACATTGATACGTTAATATCAGACAAAATAAACAGATATTATGTTCTAATAAAATGTAACATGCTTCAACGGAATCTTGCTTCTACGATATGGTAAAGCATACTGAAATATTTTTGCAAGAGTGTAAAGTCTAGTTGTGAATGAAATTTGCTCTAAGTATTTCTACCATTAACCATTTCTATCACAAAGTAATTTCTACCAATGTGTCAGAAGTTAACGCCATGATCACTGAAAACTGTACATGTCAGCGAATATTTTGTTTTTACATCTAAGAAAAAGGCGTTCTTAAAGTAACTGTGTTTCTTATTTTTGTTGATTTCATTTTAAAAAAAGGAAAACGAAAGACAAAAGAAAATCCAGACAAATCTCTGTAAATATTTAGGCCATTTGGCAGAAATAATCTTCTTAAATTACTTCGTTGAAGCTTTTCTAGCACTCTGGAAGCTATGATCCAGATACTGAGAGAGATTCCAAATAATCCCTGTCTCAGCATACAGAGAATGGAGCTAATTCGTCCACAGAAAGATTTCATTATGCCTGCAGATTTGAGATTTATTCAATTAATTGCAGAGCAAATTAAGTTTCACTTATCTTTAAAATGGCCCCTTTGCAACGAAACCTTTTACAGTCAACATCAATTTACTCTCAGTAATGAAAGTGTTTAGTTTTCCCAATTGAATAGGGCTGATTCATTAGATTCCTTATTAGTGTGCTTAGATAACAGCTACGATTTTTCGGTAGAAGCTTATTTAAACTGTACGTAACACAGACATTTAATAAATTTGTGGTGCCAGAAAGTCCATTATATAAAGACTGTCACATTGTTGAAAGAACACATTCGATCAATTAATGAATTACATCAGTTTTTTTGTATTTAAAGATGACCTAGTACCACTTAACATCGAACCATTCTTCTTTCTCGGTTAATACTTCTCATATATTTCTGCTTAAAACGTCTTTTCTCCCTTGCAATTTTTTCTTCTTCATTAACTTGCTCTCTTTTACAAGTCGCAACTAAGAACAATAGGGGTTGAAAGAGCCTAATACTTCTACCAGAGCATTCCTTTCAGGTTCGTTTCTCTATATCGTTGATAAACCGCAAAAGGTTTCTCCGCGCTCAACCACCCGTGTCACTCAAGGGCAACAAAAAATTATAGCTATTAGGAATTATGTGTACTTAAGTTGAAAGTGACAAGAACAAGGAAAGTGAAGTTAGATAATGTTATATTAACGAATCAGAATTTAAAGTGCAATATATTTGAATTTGTTGAAAATTATGGAAATGAAAATATCTGCAACTATGATTTATGTATAAATATGGTAAAGATGTTTGGATAAATGATGAAATGAATGAAAATGAAACAAGAGTGTAGAAACTATGAAACGAAGTAATTTTGGAATAGTAATTATAAATAGATTATAATAATATTTATCTTCATAATAAATTTCAAAATAATATGGAATACATGGTTCACAAGTATGGAATACTACTGGAACTGATAAATTAATTTACAATAATTTGTAATAACAATAGTTGCAAAACATGTAAAATGTTTAATAAGAAATAATTAATCATTAAATCTAAATTTATATTCTGTAAAACTTATAACTGTGTTTTTAAATTCAGTTTAAAATTTATGATTATAAATATATATAGATCAAACTAGTAAGAATATTGATATTCGTATTAATGAACACGACATGATACTAATAATTTTAGGGATATATAAAACTATATTAAAATTGAAATCAAGTATTTTTGTATTTATAAATATGAAAATGAAGGGTTATCCTTTAAGATAGTGTCTGAAACTAAAAGAAGACTATGGCTTCAAAATTATTATATTAGGACTTATAATACTATATACATTTATGGTCTTAATGCTTTAGTTTTTAATAAGAATGTTAGGCAAGTATTTAAACAAAATGACAGCAAAGAATATTTTTATAGAAATTGTTGTTACATGATATTCAATATTTCAAATAAAGTTAATAATAAAAGAGAATACAAGGGAAGAAATAAAGACAGAAAATGCTTTGATTCGGAAGCTGTTAAGAAAAAAAAACTTTTCATTAAATTATAAATTTGAAAAGGGCTTCAATATAAAAAGCATTAAATACTTTTTTTTTGGTATGAAGAAGAGAGAAATTAAAATTCTAACGCTTTTACAACTAAAATAAATGATGTGGATAGTACTTGTCTTCACATTGTTAAGGCTATATGTAATTACTTGATTAAGAAATTTAAAATTTATATTAGTAATAACAATAATTAGAATTGTAGAATATTGCTGTTTTAGATTCATAAATAAATCTTTTCATAAAAAGAATTTCTTAACAATAACTTAAATAAACATAAAAACTTAATTTTTATTAATAATTTTAATAATAAAAAGATTTTAAATTTAATAAAAGTATGGGATGTATGTTAAATATTTATAATAATTGTAATGATATACAGAGTTATAATGAACGTAAAATTATAGGTACTATAAAAATTTATTAATGATGAATACCAACATGCGATTACAGATAATCCAAATTGTGAATAAAAGTAAAGGTCTCAGAATTATTACCATTTACAACAATATTAATATTTAAGAAACTTTAATGAAGACATTGATAATGTTTTAGAAAAATTAGCAATTAAATATAATTTATCCATTGCAGCTTCATAAGAATATATATTTTGTATTAGTGATGAATTAAAATATTTGAAATATAAAACAAAACTGAGCACTAAGGATAGAGATTTTAGAAGTTTTGTTAAAAAGTTATAATATGAATTCTTTATTTGTTATACTTTATTTTACTTAGAAGCACTTACTATATGATAAAGTCATTATTAATGTAGCCAATCATTGAAGAGAAATCGTTTATAGTGTTAAATCTTTCTATATTAAAAATAAGGTTATAATGTGAATATGATGAAATTTCCTCACTTATATCAAACTTCTAAATTTCTCAAAGTTCTATTTAAATTTAGAAATGTAATTAATGGATAAATAATGATATAAATATAGCTTGAAAAATCTTAAAAAAAAGATTTTATAAAACTCAATTGATAGTTTTGATAAGTTTGTCATTATTAAAAATAATCATGAAATTGTTAACTATATGAAAAATAAAGATATTTACTCTATTTATAGTTATGACTTCATATTTATTTAATTCTACAGATTTAGGTGATTTCATTAAGTTATATTGGTTAATTATAAAAAATTAAAAATTCTGTATCTTATGAGAAATTAAAACTTCTTATTATTCTTGTGATAAAAGAAAATTAAATTAGTCATAATGGAAAAAAACTATCAACAAATTAAAGGTACACCTCAAGAGGGTCCTTCTAGTTGTAGCCCAGCTAATATTTACTAATATTTCTTTCAATACAAATTTATAAATAATAATAATTCCAAGTTATTTAGCAATATTGGGGACCTTATAGTTTTACAAATTAATTTTAATGTAGATATTATACAAGATTTGTCCTTTTATCCATCTTATATAAATCAATTAAAATAAATAAAAATTCTTATGAAACAGATTTCTGGATGTTCATTTAAAAATAGTTAATAGTGGGAAGATTCATGATACTTTTGACAAGAGAAATAATTACAGCTTCTATGCTAATAAAGTGCAATTTTTGTTAGTAATTTGAGTTTAAACATTTTAGAAGTAAATAACTATTTATTCAGAAAATACAAATTTGTTAATTTGCCTACAATTTTTCAAGATACCTGAAATAATTTTCATATTACTTGAACAAAAACTGATTTTTCTATTAATTTCTTAAAAAGAAATTTGAAATATAAAAATTATAGATGTGAGAAACAATTTTTTTAATTTGTTTATTTTATTCAGTATATGTATGTGTGAGTATGTGTACTTGATGTATGGTATATATGTAGATAGGGGGTGATGGAGATTGTTCATCCCGAATCTACGATGGTTTGCTCTTACGCAAAGGGCTGGTTGTCTAGGGGGGTAGTTTCGGATTCCATGTAATGTTGTTGATGATATTCAAGGATGAAGCTTGCAATAACTTTACTTGTTTATTAGGAGAGATGATGAAGAGTGAAAAGTATTTACACTATGATATATATACAGGTAGTAAACAGTTCTTCCGAGACGGATAGATGGCTGCCTCATTTAACCCATATTATCGATGGACGTTGGAACGCGCTCGGAAGTTGAAGTTTACTTCCGACGCGGGTAGCGAAGGAGGAGAGAAACGGAAAAAGTGGCGGCAAGAGAGAGTGAAAACGAGTGTCACTCAGTTTTGTTCTGGGATAGGTGGCGCTGCATGAGCTTATCACATGACTCTGATTCGAGGCGACATCTACTGAGTATCGGAGGAACTGGTTTCACAGTAAATTGGAAAATAAAATTATTTGCTTAATAATTAGCTGGAAAATCCTACATATATATATATATAATTTTCTTGTTTTAATTAGCTACCCAAGGGTCTATTGTTTTGGTTGGATCACTTTTTGCGTACCAGGTAACATTTCAATTTTTTATCGTTTGCTTCAATTTTAATTGCATTTAGCTTAAATACATTAAAATTAATAATTTATCGTTTGCCTTAATTTTAGTTACATTTAGCTTAAATGTATTTAATTTAATAATTTATCCTTTAATTTAAATTTAATATCGGAAAAGCTTTCCCTTTCTCTATATTTCATTTTTAATGGAGAAATTTAATGATAATTATTAAAAAAAGCGCACCTTAGGTGATTAAATCTGTTCTTCGTAAAACTTTGCAATAACTTTTTGAATTCTTTTATTATTATAACTTACATTTGCTCCCTAATTCCTCGAAGTTTTTTACGTTCATTTACGTTAAAATTTTGCGTTCATTTACGTTAAAATTTAATTTTCTTGTGTACTTCTTAATCTGTTTATTATTCACGGAGGATGACAGGAGATTACTTGAATAACCAATCTGTGGATCCGGAGAAGACATGTCCGATCCACCGTTTGGACATGTACGGAGAAGAAATATCCACTCGGAGGTCCGAGCAACGTCTTAGACAACCGAGCTAAGACGAAATCCATGTTGCATGAGTTATTTAGCCGTCCTTGAAGGGAGCCGCCACACACTCACTCGTATCGTGATAATACGAAATAATCAAAAAGGAATATCTTTTTTAATGGTTTTTTTATGTGTTTTTAGTTTTTTAATAAATAATTCATTTTTACCTCTAGATAGTGCCAATTTTTTCATGTATGTTTGCTAACTTGTCTTGGTTACCACCCTTTTTCCTAACATTTAAAAAAAATGTATAAAGTGTACATTTAAAATTTATGTCTCAGTAATTTTTTATGTAAAATTTGTTTTATATTTGTGATAAGTAAATTTATGTAAACATTTTTTTTTTGTTTTTTCTATTTTAATCAATCAAACATAATTTTTACTTCAGCGATTAATTATTTCTGGGTTGTGGAAGAAAGTTTAACGTATTTATGAGAAATGTTGAAGAGATTCGTTTGTTAGTAATTGTTTTAATTTTGTACTTTTTGTTTTTTTTTTATTTATAATGTATTAATTTCACTATATTTTGGAATGTGAAAAAGATTAAATATACTTCTGTTTTTGACGTAATTAAATTGTTTCTCATTTTACAACTATGATGACGTGCCTTTTGTAAGTATTTTATTATTCATTATATGTGAAAGCATATGAGTTTTCTTAACATAGTGTTATAATTATTGGTTTCATTCATATGACACTTTTTCGTTAAAATTATTTAGTGTTAAATTTTTTTGAAATAATTTTTAAGTTCATTTGTATGTTTATGTGTAAAGTAAGCTAAGTATAGGAAACATATTCATGTTTCCTGAACTTAGCTTACTTTTCTTTTTTTGTAATTAAATTTCTAAATTTTAATTTCGGAGCGATTTCATAAGTTTTAGTTTCCTTTTGATAGTTTTTTAATTTCATTTTTGGTTATTCTTCCATATAATTTTTGTCTAAGTTACTTTTGTTTTAAGCAATGTTAAAATGCTTTGTGTTTATTACACACACACACACACACACACACACACACACACACATATATATATATATATATATATATGTGGGAATTGTCCCGCTTCACTACAGCAGCGCCACCTTCAACTGAGATTAGATGGTTAGATCTCGAGGTGTAAGCACGCAGAGATGCGTTCAGTCTTTTTCTTTAATTTTTCATATGTAAATAAACATTTTTCCTTCTAAAATGAGCGTGGTTCTTGACAATATACCGACGCCAACTTCCGCAATGGGGGCTCGGCAAATGAACCACTGTTTAAAGTTAAATTAAAATTTAAAATGAAATCTTGCAACTAGAACGCGAACAGGCTAACGGTTTGGCTGACGGAACGGTTTGAAAATGGACGCTAGTGTACAGACGGTACGTAAGAAATAATTTTGTCTGAGTACAGATGGTGCTTATTTTTGGACTTGCGAGTTTTAAGTGCAGACGGCACTTACATCACTACCAAGTTACGAAAAATTGAGAATTTTGAAGTGCAGACGACACTTATTATCCAAATTTTGTTGTTGTTGTGCCACCATTCCGTTGGACTTGTTGCAGAATTTTTAGAAAAATCAACGCTAAAAGAATACTAATAGACGGTTTATGTTTGGTTACCTAATTGGATATACCATTGTTGGATATACCACTGCTGAAAAGAGGGGTAAGTACCTCCTTTCTTTACCTTTCAATTTATATATGAAAATAAGTTTTATTCAGTGACTGTGCTACTCGAACTATATAAAGATGATCACCCTTAATGATATTCCTATTGTGTCAAACTTTCTTAAAAGAGGAAATATTAAAACAATTAAGTTGTTAAACAGTATATTATTTAACGATGCATTTGACAGTAATTAAAGAAAAAAATTGAGAAGTTTTTCCACATTTCCAAATGATTTCAATATTGAAGATTGTAAGAAAGTAATATTCGATTCTTTTTCCATAAATGATTTAGTTTGTGTATTAAATGTGTTAGGTCTGGATACTAACGGTTGTAAAGAAGAACTCCTTAAGGGGGTCACTTCACGCAAATCGGTCAAAAAATCGATTTTTCAACTTTTTTTGAAAAAGAAACTTCAAATCTTTCTGCGTCAATTGCAATTTAAATTTTTGTTCTAGCTAAATTTGAAGTATTTTAAATATTTTTTTTAAAAAGTTGTTTACATGTGTCAAGACCCAAAACAGCTGAATGCCACGCCCACTTTTAAACCAAAACTTATTATACATGCTTCTTTCCAGCCTTATCAAATTATTTTAAATCCACGAAAACAATTTTCATCGATCAGCAACTTGTTGAGGAAAGAATTGAAGTGAATAGTAATAGCAGTTTGTTTACATTTCAACGTTTGTTATCGAATGCAACGTGCTATTTTAGACTCGCCTAATGTAGACAATCTGTTCTTTTCGAAAACTTTTTTCATTTATATTTTTCATTATGTCTCGGTTTAATGCTCAAACATTTAAGAAATAGAAGTTTGAGAGAGATGTTATTATATTAAATACAAGTTCTTTTGAAGTTATATAAGTTTCATATAAACAAAATGTTTATAAATATGGTAAGTATGCTGTTATGGTAAGTATCAACGTTAAGTAAGTATGCTGGTGAGTATGAAGCTTTTTTTAAATTCTTCTGATCAATTTAAGGAAATAATTGACATTTCTCTGTTTTCTTATTGCTTAAAATTATGTATGTTATGCATAAAATATAAAAAACATGGTATCCATATTAATCTTGGTCGTCAAATCCAAGGTTTGGCTACAGAACTATTTATATGTTGTGTCAGTTGTGGTTTCGAACAACCAGTCCTGAATATTAGAGTCACTCTGAGTGTAACTAATAAATGATATACTAATGTGCATGAAGTTAATACGAGACTTTGATATGCTATGAGATCAATTGGGAAAGAGTATGCTGCTGCGAAATGGTTTTGCGGAGTGATGAATTCACCTCTCATTACTAAGCGCTTTTATTAGTTATCCCACACATTAAATGATGCGACAGAGGAAGTCGCAAAAGCTTCTATGGTAATAGCTGCTAACATATAATATTTAAAAATGATGGAAATCCAAATGTACTTGGGCTATTGATGGCACCTGGCAAAAGGAGGGCTTGATTCACTAAATGGTGTCGTGACAACAGTTAGTGTCGAAACTGGAAAGATTGTTGATGCCGAAGTATTTTCCAGATATTCGTGCAATTTGAGGAATGGAAATGCACACAGAGAGAAGTATTTCGCAAATTACTTTGGAAATAGTGGAGAACTGGAAGTTGAAGGGGCACTCTGGATCTTCAATCACTCAGAGTCATTGCAAGAGCTGCGATATACTCAGTATTTCAGTCTTTGCCCCACTGGTGACGACAAGTGGTGTGCATATAACAGGTCCATAATTAAAGGAAAACAATACAAACACAAACATAACTTACCTGATGTTATTATAAATTGTATTAAGCAATAGTTAGATATTTTTTATGTCCTGAACTACTTTCTAAATGCCTACATGGAAAAATTCAAATTTAAATAGCATCATCTGGTACATAATCTCAATAAATGTATATGTAGAATTAGGAACATTAAAAGCTGGAAAGTATGAAGCAATACCTCTATTTAATCAAGGATTTATTACAAAATTATAAGTTTTAAGTTTATTAAATTTTCAACCTGGATTTTATACATGTCGAGCATTACAAGAAGCAGATTGTATTCACATAAAGAAAGCAAAAAAAGCAGTTTTACAAAGAACCAATAAAGCTAGAATTAATAACAGACTATTAAAATGTATACAAGATGGTCTAGCAGATTACTCAAGCAATTCAAGCTTTGGTGTTGATATCTATTAGTGAATGGTAAGTTTGTACTTTAAATTGCATTATCTCAAAACTGTAAATTTCAACACAAAAGAAACATTTTTGAAAAACCTACTCATCTTATAGCTTTGAAATTTGGTGCATGTATTACTAGTACATAAAGGAATATTTTAATGAGAGCTTTTGTCAAAAAAAGTTTTTAAAAAAATTTTAGAGGTTGAAATGTACACAAATTTTCTTTGTTTTTTAACTTTTCACGTGTTAAAACACATAATAGTTTTTTTTAAAAAAACTAATCAAAATTTCAAAAAAAGCTCTCGTTAAAATAATAATAACTATTCAATAAATGAACACAAAAAAATTGGTAACTCTACAACCAGTCAATTTTTTAAAATGTTCCTTAAATTGGTCATTTTTAACATTACAGAGATAGGGAAAAGGCTGCGTGAAGTGACCCCCTTAATAGACTTTTTCAATCTTTATCGAATTTAAATGAATTGCAAGCTTTGAACTCTAAATCGTTAAATAGTGACTCTGAAATTTCTGATGACGAAGCAGAAAAAAATCCTACTTCATTCTTTCCCCCTGCTGTAATGTCTCCGGCTTTGAATCATAACATGTCTGCTAATACTTTCGACCCTTCCCATTATTTTGTTTTGAAAGATCTCGGAAATTCACATCGAAAGTTCTCTGGTTCTGATACATATGATATAAAGTGTTTTATTCAAGACTGTGAGGAATCCTTTCTTTTTCTTCCAACATTGAATGAACAACAAAAAATAATATTCCCTAAAACTTTGATTGAAGGTCAGGCAAAGAGTTTTTTTTATATATGCAACGTAATCTTACCACATGGTTTTCGTTTAAAAATGCTTTATTGGAAGAATTCCGTCATCAATTAAATTCTGCTGAGATTCATAGACAGTGAAGTAGACATAAATTACGTCAAAAGGAATCCCTTTTCGAATATTTTACTGCAATTAGATAACTTGCAAGTACTTCCAGTGAAATTATTGATGAATCTTCATTATTTGAATACTGTATAAACGGCATACATGATTACCCATCAAATAAAGCTATTTTATACGGTGCTAAATCTAATTCAGAATTTAAAGAGAAACTTCGTGTTTATGAAAAAATAGACAGTGATAAAAATAAAAACCCTTTCCGAGAACAAATTCTCAATTCAGTCAAGGACGCGGCATGAACTCAAAACATAATTTTCATAGGTCTGAAATCCAAAATGATAATGCACATAATAAGCAAAAAACTTGTTTTAATTGTAATATGTCTGGTCATATTTCTCGTTTCTGTCCCGACAAACATAAAGGTTTAAAATGTAGTGTTTGTAAAAGTTTTGGTCATATTTCTGCAAAGTGTACTAATAAACTTATTCCAAATCGAACTGATAATGCTGGGTCTAATGGAAATAATTCTCCTCCTGTGATATATAAAACTGTTACTATTAATGATAATTCATTTACTGCATTAGTAGATACTGGTAGTCAGAAAACAATTTTAACGAAAAATACATATAAAAAAATCAGTTCACCACCTTTAACTACATTTCATGGATCACTTACAGCTTTTGGTAATGGACACATTACACCAATCGGTAGCTGTATACAAGAACTTACAATAGATAATCATAAATTTATCACCAACTTTTGTGTTGTCAATAATGACACTATGACGTCAGATGCTATTATTGGCACGGATATTTTAGCACAGGCCGAAATAAAAATCAACACAGACGGTGTTAGATTTACAAAAATTTCGGATACTGAAACGAAAAATGCCGAACAATTTTCGATCTCTAACATCTCAACAAATGATAAATTAGAACTTGAAATCGGATCACATGTTTCAAAAATTCAAAGAAATATTCTTCATAATTTGGTTTCAAGCTATAAGCCAATTAAAACTGAAACTACTGATATTCAGATGTCTATTAATTTAAAGAATGAGACACCAATAACATATAAACCACGACGATTACCTTTTGTTGAAAGAAAAATTGTAGACGACCAAGTGATGAAATGGTTGGCTGAAGGTATTGTTGAGCCATGCTCTTCTGATTTTTCTAGCCAAGTAGTTGTTGTCAGGAAAAAAGACGGATCCCCGAGAGTTTGTATCGATTATAGAAAACTTAATAAAAACATTGTAAATGATAACTATCCCTTACCATTAATAGATGATCTGCTTGATGACCTTCAAGATGCAAATGCGTTCAGTACAATTGATCTACGTAACGCTTTTTTTCCATTTAGGAATAGAACCAAATAGCCGACGATATACATCATTTGTGACACATAATGGACAATTTCAGTTTCTACGTGCTCCTTTCGGTCTTTGTACATCACCAACAGTGTTTCAGCGGTACATAAACACAATGTTTAAGGATTTGATTATTAAAGGTGATGTTTTACTTTACATGGACGATGACATTATAAAATCTAAAAATACAAAAGAAGATCTCGAAAGACTTGCAACAGTGTTTTCACTCGATTCCTCTTACGGCTTAGACATAAATTTTCAAAAATGCAAATTTTTGAGTAAAATAGAATTTCTTGGTCATGTTGTTCAAAAGGATAAATTGTACCCGTCACCACAAAAAGTCAAAGCTGTTATTAATTTCCTTGAACAAAAAGACTTACAATCTTTTCTTGGTCTTGTTGGATATTTTCGGAAATTCATTTTAAATTTCACCATCATTGCACATCCTCTAACAGAACTTCTGAAAAAAATCGTGAATTTAAATTTGCTCATAGAGAAATACAAACATTCAATTGTCTCAAACAATGTTTATCTTCTCCACCTGTTCTAAACATTTATAATCAGAACGCTGATACCGAAATTCATTGTGATGCTAGTATTCATGGTTATGGATGTATTTTACTCCGAAAATCAATGACTGATAATGCGCTTCACCCAATAAATTTTATGAGTAAGAAAACGACAGACGCCGAAACAAAATATAGCAGCTATGAACTTGAAGTTTTAGCTATTGTTCAAGCATTTACTTGTCAGGCAAACATTTCAAAATAGTTACTGACTGCAACGCATTCGCAATGACACAAAAGAAAAAAGATTTATGTACTCGAATAGCGCGATGGGCATTGCAACTACAAGATTTTGATTATGAAATGGAACAACGCTCTTGTTCCAAAATGAATCATGTAGACGCGCTAAATAGATACCCAGTTATGATCGTACAAGTCAGTCTCGTAGCAAAAATCAAAAAGGCTCAAGAACAAGACACTGAAATCCAAACTATTAGAGAACTTTTAAAAATTAAACCTTACAATGATTACCTTCTAAAATCTGATATACTCTACAAGTTTGTAGATGGTGAAGAACTACTCGTTGTTCCTAAAAATATGCAGAATGACATTATACGCAGCGCTCATAAGCGTGTACACTATGCTTCTAAAAGAACAGTAGAAGCACTCAAGCAACAATTCTATATCCCTAAAGTTAAAGAAAAAATAAACTGTATCATTCAAAATTGTGTTCCATGTATTTTGGTTAATCGCAATCTTGGCAAACAAGATGGTCTACAACATCCTATCAAAAAAGACGCCATTCCTCTACACACTTATCATGTTGACCATTTAGACCCATTTCCTACTACAAACAAGACTTATAAACATATTTTTGCTGTCATTGACTCTTTCACAAAATTCGTATGGCTTTACCCAACGAAGTCAACTGATGCTGCAGAAGTTATTGCAACATTAGACAATTAAAAATACGTATTTGGCAATCCATCCCGAATTATTTTTGACCGTGGTACCGCATTCACTTCGAAACAGTTTCAAGATTATTGCAGTACCGAAAACATTGAACATTTCCCAATCACCACCGGATTATCTAGAGCAAATGGACTAGTAGAGCGTTTAAATTCTACAATTGAAACAGTTATATCTAAACTTTCCATAGAGAATCCAGAAAAATGGTACATGTACGTCAAAGAAGTCCAAAGAATTATAAATTCAAATTTCCAACGAAGTATTCAAACAACTCCCTTCGAATTACTATTTGGTACTGAATTGAAGACGCCACAAGATCTCAATATCACAAATTTTCTTAGTGAAAAAATCCAAGCTGATTTAGTCAACAACCGTGACGAGTTAAGGAAAAAAGCTAAACAACAAATCCTGAAAGTTCAAGATGAAAACAGAAGACATTACAACTTCCGGCGAAAACCAGCAACTATTTTCAAGCTTCATGATCTTGTCGCCATCAAACGTACTCAAATGGAACCAGGACTCAAATTGAAACCAAAATATTTAGGTCCATACAAGATAAGGAAAATCAAACCGAACGATACTTACGATGTTCAAAAGTGTGGCTTTTTTGAAGGTCCAGCGAAAACTAGTACGTGTGCTGAATATCTCAAGTATTGGACTAATGATGCTATTACGTGGTGAACTAATGAAATGACATTTTCATTCGAACTTTGAAAATACATTTTTTCCCCTTATTCTTTTTTATATTATAGAGCGAATTTCATTATTTTGTGTTTTTCTAGTGTATTAATTTTTCTTTTAAATTTTTCTGATATTGTGAATTATCTTAAATTTTTTGAATTTTCCTAATTTTCAACATTCAAACATAGATTAATCAACTTTTAAGTGAGTATGTTCTCAAATTTCAATTTTTTTAATATTGTATGCATATATATCATTGTTTTAATTATACTTTTGCTGACTCACCTGAGGTCTGGTGATATGGTCGGATGGTCGATTGTGGGAATTGTCCCGCTGCACTACAACAGCGCCACCTTCAACTGAGATTAGATGGTTAGATCTCGAGGTGTAAGCCCGCAGAAATACGTGTCCGTCTTTTTCTTTAATTTTTCATATGTTAATAAACATTTTTCCTCCTAAAATGAGCGTGGTTCTTGACAATATACCGACGCCAACCTCCACACACACACAGACACACATATATATATATTTATATATATATATATATATGTATATGTGTGTGTGTGTTTATATATAATCAAAAACATCAAATTTGTAATTCACAAAATATCAAACACACACAAATTTTGCATAACATTCATAAATTCATATATTAATATCTAAAAATTATACAATTAAAGAATGCAATAAAAACTAAGTAACATTAATATAACACATATAAAATATTTATTATTTAATTAAACGTAGTCAAATTAAAACTAAATTTAAAGAAAAAAGTAAAATCTATTAAGTAACTAAAAATTATAGGAGAAATTCAAATGAAACAAAAGCAAAATTTAAAGTAATGGGAAATATTCTAATTAATATTGTTCCATTTCCATACTTTATAATTGAATAATATGTGTTTATAAAGTTATTGTTGATCAAATCATCACATTTCATATGTTATATTACATTAAAATATGGTAACAAACCCCCCAAAAAAGCAAATTCAGAAAATTAACTATAGATAAGAAAAGAAAGTAAACATAATATCAATATTCAAATAAACAGCTGACAGCAAAAATAGAAATAAATAAATATCTACCAAAAAGATAAACAAAAAAAAAAAAAAAAAAAAAAAAACGTATTAATTATACAATAAAATATAAAAACTATTTAATTAAACTAACGTAAGTACTTACAAAAAATGTACAATTACCAAATACATGCAATATAAATAGTGTACAAACCGTATAAATATAACTACCATACTCTGAAATAAATAATTATAAAACCAATATAAACCATTTAATCAAAATGCAAATAAATTTAAAAAAAAAACAATCATTTTTATCACGAGATTTTTTTAAGAATAAGGTAAAAAATTTCAATATTTATACTAAGCCTGTCATTACTCTCCATGAAAGAATACACCGTCAAAGTAAACACTGATTGATAGATTCAAAAGAAGCAATACCAAGAATTAGATTTATAATTTTTTTTAATAAGTAAGATTAATGAGCAAAAAAAAAAATATACTTACTTTTTTAAAACATATTTAAAAAAATAAAGTTAACAATAGAAATGATAAGAGAAAAATTAGTTGAAAAGAAAATTAAAAATCAGCTATATTGAAAAAAAAACTATTTATTCAAAAAGCATTTAATGTTGAAAGAACATTAAAAAAGGGAGGAGAAAGAGAGAGAGAGATGAATAAAGAGAAAAGAAACATGTAACAGACAAATAATTCGAGATAAAAACCAACGTTTTTTATAACAACGTTTTTAAATGGTGGCAAAGTTTCTTAAAATTTTTTTATTCAAATATTAGTTAAAATTTTGTAAAAAACTTCACATCTCTCTCGTCTTTAAGATCACTCTCTCTGCGTAGTTCAATGTATCTTCCATAGATAGCGCCAGGTTACTACACAAATTACGTTATTAAAAAATTATTGATATATTAGTTAAAACTTGTCGCAAATGTCTAAATATTGCATTGTTATGCGAGTGAGAACGATTCTTAAAGTTTCAGAGCTCTAGATTGATGGAAAGTTGGTTAAATTAACGATCGAAAATTTGAAGACACACACACACATACACACCAAGTGAAATACAGGAAAACGTTGTAAAAAAAGTTATATGTGAAGTTATAAAATCAACATAATAAGTATATCAAGTAATAAGTATATCAATATATCTAAATTTTTTAAAATTATTGTTATCCCTAAATTTTTATTCAAAAATGTAAATAAATATTCGCTAAACTATTACTATCTGGGCCTTCTGGAGGCTTCTTTTTATTTGCTAATCGTCTTTTCATTATAAAAAATATAGTTTTCGTTTAGAAGAAGAATAATTAGGAATTTGAATTTTTAATATCATACTTTTCGATTAATTTGTAATACCGTATAATTAGCCAAAGTATCCCTAATTAAATCAACTAAGTCCAGAGAATTAAACAAATCTTCAAAGCCATAACTATATATAGATTAAATTTTATTATCTTTTGTAAAATTAATCATTTCGAAACTATTTTTAATAAGAAAAGCCTTATTAAAATTGTCAATAATATTTAATAAATGTTTTCCATCTACAGTAAATAACTATTTGATCCATTAGTCAAATTTCTAAATTTAATAGGAACTTTGTAAAATTTAGGTTATTTCTTTAACACCATTAGTAAAGACTTTATTATTAATCAAATGCTTAAACGTGAAATCAACATATAGTTTCTTACAAATAATCGCAAAGTTCAATAAAAATTATTCTAACTATACAGGGGAGGGAGAGAGAATTACACCACACCCAAATCTACCATAAATGTACATCGTTGAAAAACAGAGATTGATTACCATTCTGTTTTACCAGTTTTTCTCGGGCAGTTTTTTGTGGCGCAAACTTCTAGAGTGCGAAATTATTTGTAATAAGACTTAATCCACACACACACATACATAATGCTCTATATATACGAACTTCAAAAGCATTTTTCTTTTAAAAACAGTAATATGTTGGACAAAACTTCCTATGGAATTAATATTTGGTATTTGGTAACCATTCGATTTTAATTTTCAGCATTTTGATGCTTCTATTAAAAGTTGAAATAGCTTATAAAATGAAATAAATTACACGGAAAAAATGCTTATTGTAAAATAAGTATTTGTCTCTCTGAATTTAAAAGATTTTATAAATTCAGTTTAATCCTTTAAAGGACATGATACTTTTAGAGAAAAAAAAAGTTAATAGGCAATAAAAAAAACTTTAATTCATAATATGGATATAATTTTTGTAAATCAATAAATAATAAAATTCTGATTTAATTACGCTCATAAAAGACTAAATCTATTCAGAAAGAAATCCCCCATATATATATATATATATATATATATATATAGAAAGAGAGAGAGAGACAGACACATAATGTGATTTACAAGTATTGATTGTGAAAAGAAGAACTGGATTCTCCTACTGAACTGCAGTTCAAAATTATTGGTTAATACTGTCGATTAGTAATTCTGTATAGGAATAAGATATTATATTTCTGTTGGAGGGTAAACAATGGCACTCTTGGGGAAATTTGTCTCTGCTTTGCATTTACGTATAAGGAGTTTTTATATCGTTTTTTTTTTCAAGAGAGTATTTTAATATGTCTATCACAAAGTAAAAAAGAAAATGTAACTGGGTTAATGTAATAAAGAAAATGTAAGAGTTAATGTAATAAAGAAAATG